>OY293306.1:27798075-28159260 GCA_958502075.1 Orchestes rusci | reverse complement strand
ACCAGAGCCTAAGATGTGAAGAAAGACCCGCAGGTATCTATTTAATTCAATTTAAAAAAAATACAGCATTACAGACTTCATAGATAGTAAGCAACACTGTATATTTGTGTACAACAAATTGAGAAATGATAGTAAATCGATCTACCACGAGATAATGAACTAGCCTCGTTGGTTAAAGTAATGATAGTTTTAATTATAATGGTGGTAGTGACCATTCAATTGATTAGTGCTGTAATTATAAGTAACATGCAAAAGAAGGCGGTCCTGTAATGCATTGGAATGGTTAAGGTTAATAACCAAATTCAAACTCAATAAAAATTTAATTATCATTATTTCATTATTTAATAATGAAAAGTGATAAAACAGAACAGAAATAACCATCGATTGTTGACCCACTACTGCCCATAAAGAGTTCACTGATCAACACAGGTATTTTGTAGGTCAAACCAACTACAAACAAACACGCCAATTATCCCAAAGCGAAACTAAGGTTCATGTGCCCTTTAACCTCACCACAGAGATGAAACACTATTTTAGTCCCGAAATGAATGGATATTTTACCGTTAAATTTTCGTCGACCACCAAGGGTAGTTGTCTGGATTCGAGCTTGTTCGAAGGATGATACACGGCCACCAACTTCGGAAGCTTTTCCATTTTGTTCATTGCACTTGTACACGTTCAGAGATTAATTGTTTTTCAATATTTAGAAGTATTAACAATGTTTTTTCACAATAAAATCTATAAACGAATACTCTTCAAGTCTTCTACTGCATGACACGGACTGCCATTTGCAATTCACCAAACAAATTGTCATCTGTCAAAGTCAAAACTCCAATCTGTGATCATTGAACTCGATACTACGTGTCGACAACTGAGGCAATTTTAGTCGTATTTTTTTGGCGCATAGGTATATTTTGATAGGACTAAAAAGGGGATGCTATCTTTGTCACACTCATTGTCCTTATGCGAAGTCGGAGGTTATCAAATAGTTTGAAGATAAATTGAAAAAGCGGTTGATTTGCTTGGAAAAAATGACTACAATTCTGTGCATACTTAGTAGTCTTAATTATCATGATATGATGGATCTATATATTTCAAATAACTATCTGGAAAAATGCAAAATAAGAAACAAATTCGTAAATAATGAAGTATACTTAGATGATCCGTAATTCGATTAAATAGTTGAGAAAATAAAGGGTAGGTAGTAGGTGCAGGGTGATTTATATGTTTAACCTGTGTATTGAGTAAAGTAAAGGTATTAAGGTATAAACTTGGAAAACTATAATAGCTTAAAATAAAAATGAAAATACTTTTATTTTTGAGGTCACATTAAAACTAATAAATATGGTGTTTTTGATAGGGGGCTTGAGGAATGTCCGAATAGAACTTTTGCATTTCTTTATTGGAGTGTTTACCATCGTCAATTCCTAAAGGGCCCTACTCACACGCCTGCAGCAGGGGCAATCAAGGAGGTAGGGCGATTGGGGAAATTTCCTAGATCGCCTTCTAAGCAGGGCGGTAAGGGCCCCTTCATACCTTCCTAGCATTATTTCAAGCAAGATATGAGAAAACAAACTTTGGAAATCATGTTAGTAGTACCAACGAACTCGAACAGGATGTGAAATTGTCACATTTTCAAAACAAAACGTACTTTACAAGGATTAAGTTTCTCCTGCGGCAGGCCTAGATTGCCCCTGCTGCAGGAGTGTGAGTAGGGCCTTTTTAACTAGGACAATTTCGTGTAGGTATACTTAAGGTGCATGCCCTTGTCCTTAATAATTGGAGTTATATCACCTAGCCAAAAAATGAAATCAGCTTTTCTGGAGTGTATTTATTACCACACCCAAATGCACTGCATAAATTGACCATTTTGTTTGGCACCCAAACTATAGAAAGCTACATATTGATTGAACATAATATTAGCTGCAACACTCAGTGTGCCTGGGGATGGGTCCTATGATTTAACGTTTACGTTAATTTAACACGTCGATTTCACCAAGGTAACGCTGTTAGCAAATGGAACATTTGCATAAATTTTTTATCTATGATTTGCATTAGTAAACAATCTCAACGTATACGTTAACTTAACGTGAATGTTCAAGTAATAAATTCGTACCATATCAGAACCAAATATTTGGTTCGAATGGTGTAAACAGTTGCGAACTAAGCTGGTCCTCTCTTGGTTCGGTACTTGCCAGCAGGTGTACCGAACTAAATTTGATTCGATCTGGATCAAGATTATGAGGTTATGTTGATTGTTATTATTAGGCGATTTCGGCTTGTTTGGTACATGGTTTGGTACTTGCTTTGGTCTGTCAAACACCTACCAACCAAATTCGGATCCTTAAATGATGACGTCACATCAAGTTTGGTATGTATTTTGGTCTGTCAAAATGCCTACCGCGGTTTGGAGCACGGTTCTTTGGTTTGGTATAGTGGTATCTTTGTCTATTCTTCTTTTGTCTCGCTCGAGAGTAGTAATAAGTAGTAGTTATGGATGATCAAGTGAATGATGTAAACAAACAAATCGACCAGTTTTATGTATTCAAACTTCAGCAATTACTGAATTACCAAGCAATTTACTGAATGTTACGTGATTTATTTTGAATAAGGCAAAAAAGTGCTCTGCAAAGTCGTCTGTAAATCGACGACATTAACCATTTTGAATAATATACGTCCACAATCTTTTTATCAAATCACCTAGCAATTTAAACCGTGTGACAAAAATGAACTAAATAGTAAAATAAACTGTAACCTGTAACTAAACATAAACAAAAAGTTGGGTTATATAACCATGGCTCTTTTGACAGTTTTGACCAAAAACCTACCAAACGATTTAGTTAAAATGTTGGTCGTGACGTCATCACTATGACGTTGCAGTTACCGTTTGGTTAACCAAAATGTAAACCAACCACTCGGGCCGAAATCGGCTATTGTGAATTGTGTTGGTTCTGAGTTTCTAACCCCCATATGCACCGTAGAAATCTAATCCGGATGAAGTCTTTATCGCGATTATCTTCCATACTACCTAATGGAAAATAATCGCGATGAAGTCTTCATCCGGATTAGATTTCTACGGTGCATATGGGGGTAAGGCACTCTGAGCGTACTTTTATTTGGTCACGGATTGTGTTGATGAATAATTTCGATTTGTTTTGGCGTTTGACGAATTGCGCGAGTACTCATTTAGTTCATGCGTTGCAAGACGGAGTAAACGGACGAGAAGCAAGCATTGGTCCTACCGTACTATCCCCACTCACTTGGTCCTATCGGACCGAACTAAACGAGCTTTCGGTGTAAACTAGGCTTGTGATATTTCGTGCATCTGTGGGATTTATAAACTCGCCGTTCGCCGTTACCGCTAACGCTAACGTTTGACGTTCGAGATAGACATATGAACGCGCCTGCATACATTTATATCATGCCGTCTGCCGTTGGCGCACCGCTAGAGATCGTTCATCTCCATCTTTTGCCGTCCGCCGTTCGTAGCTGAAGCCATAGGAAAATGGCTCAATAGGTTTTTGTTCCCATAATTCATGTTTTTATATCATAACATTAAGATTTGCATCAAAATATACTCGAGTCAGTGACCGAATCTCACTGAACTAGAACAAATTAACTTCAAAGTAAGTAAACAACAAATTTGAAAATCTTCGACGACAATCGACGGTATAAAAGTTTATAAATGCATTGGGCGACGGCAACGTTAACGTCACCGGCGGACGGCAAGTTTATAAATCAACCCTTATAGGTTAGATAGGCGTATTCCGTTGGATTCAAATCGAATCGATACACTCTGGACACTGGGCCCACTATCAATACCCTTGATCAATACCTCCTAGAATAGGAGTTGCTGCCAATAGACTCACGCAGCGGTAATCGGTATGCCGTCGCGCAGGTGACGTCATGATTGAGTAGCTAAATCACTCCACCAAAATCATCTTTAAAAGGGCCCGTAATCTACGTTCCTACTTAAGATTAGTATACAGTTGCCTCACTATCCTAGTTTACACCGATAACTCGTTTAGTTCGGTCCGATAGGACCAAGTGGGTGGGGACACTACGGTAGGACCAATGCTTGCTTCTCGTCCGTTTACACCTTCTTGCAACGCGTGAACTAAATGAGTACGCGCGCAATTCATCGAACGTCAAAAAAAAGTCGAAATTATTTATCAACACAATTCGTAATCAAAAAAGACAAAAGTAGGTACGCACAGATTGCCTTGAGAAACTCAGAACCAACACAATTCTCATAATTTTGATCCAGATCGAACCAAATTTAGTTCGGTACACCTGCTGCGAGTACCGAACCAAGAGCGGACCAGCTTAGTCCGCAACTGTTTACACCATTCGAACCAAATATTTGGTTGTGATATAGTTCGTGTAAACTAGGCTACTTTAAAGGTCATGACGTCATCTGTTCTACTGTTTCCAGATGCTCCCTATCAAAAACAGTAGAACAGAAGCTGGCAACCTGCTTGTCTGTGATGAATTCATAATCATAACCTCACTTTACACAATGAATGGTTTATGGTAGCCGAGAGTTTTTTGAGGCCAAGCTGGCGCAACGTGTAAAGCGTTGGGTCAGTAGGTGGGAACCGGCCCGGTGCTGGGTTCGATCCCCAGCAATGGCAATAGACCGTAAAAAGTCGAATGCCTGGTATTTTAGCGGAACCCACGAGGCAGAGTGCAAAAGGTATAGTTGTTCTCCCTATTCACGTCGGTAAGCAGGCCGGAGAGAATCGGATATGCTCGTAGGGAACAAAGAACAAAGATACACACTCGCCACTCGCCAGTCGGTTAGATTCCACCGCGAGCGCGGCTGTTTCTCCAGTTCACACTGGTGGATCAGTCTGTGCTCCAATGGGGTCGAGGACCGTGGTTCGGAGTCCACGTTCAAATGTAGAGGTCCCATTGCAAGGAATGTGAAAACCGGTCCCCCCTCCCTACCTTACGATCCCGTCTGCCGTCTATGACGTGCCCTTACATATCTATAGGTCTGTTCGTAGAACAATCACAAATCGATCGGCGCTTCACCGCTTCATCGACTGGTCAAAATAATCAGAAAAAGTTTCCAAACTGCAAATGCTGAATGCTGATTGGCTCTGACTGGTTTGTGATTGTTCTACGAACAGACCTTATATATACAAATTGCCTAGCAGCAGTGCCGCAGTGCCCACCGTCCATCCACAACCAACCAACCAAGGCTCACCCGGAAGCATAGCATACCCGGGAATCGAACCCAGACCTTCCGTGTGGCTAAGCAATGTTACCCACCACTACACCACCGAGGCGCCTCAATTTATCTTGATAGACTTACCTATGCGAACTTATTGCCTGAGTTACATTCAATTTGTTTTTGAAGTGTAAGTGACAGGCTTCCGCTTGCCAAACGGGAATCTGACGCTACCGTCCACAATGAATTTGGCTTGAGCTTGACTTTGAACACCACTTCAATGTAGTGGTAGCATATGATTCCCGTTTGCCAAGCGGAAATCTGTTACTTCCACTTCGAAGTGAAATTGAATGTAAACCTTACATTATAATGAGCATATTTTTTATTCAAAAAAAAGACTTGGATATATTCTAGCACCAACGATAATGATCGTACTTCATGTAGGTCGATATCGATATGTGAGTCACATAAAAATAGCAATTTTCTGGCAATCGATATATAAGAGTAGTATTGCCTTATTTGAATTTGGATCACTGCTGTGCAGACTCCTCGTGCAGACTGCAAGGAGAAAGAAAAAGTAGCACAAATTCAAAATACATGTCTCAGAGAAAGATCGAAGTCGAAGCCGTTCCATTATCAATACAGTTCATTTTTTATTTAAAGTTACAGTGACAGATCAAAATTGGAGGTTAAAGCAGAGAAATGACTCGCGTCTACAGCCTGCACTTTCTGTTAACGCTTGGGCAATACGTCATTCGACATTCGACTATTCGACAACTGGGAAAACGAAAGTAAATAAAGTAAAAGTCAGGTTATGAAAAGTATTTATGTTTGTGTGTATTTTTTGATTGATCTGAATGTGGTTTTGACGCGATGGAACAACAAATAAAGAAAGTTATTTGTCTAGCATGCAAGAAAACGTTTACTAGAAAGACTGTTTTGAGAAGACATTTCAAGAATTTCCATGAAGAACAATTAGAGGTTCTAGCTCAGTTTTTTTCCTTTTCTTGATAATACTTTGCACATTCGTTGTGCAGAAAATGTGCTAAATTTTATTCGACTTTATTCAACATTTTCATACGAATCTAGGTGTACGGTGATCTAAAGTTCCACCCATTTTCATAACATATTAAAGATTCTAAGGAAAATTTCATTAAAGATTCTGTTCTGTGTTCAAATATAATATTTTAATCTAATTTGCAAAGCAATAATATAAAAAAAATCATCGAAACTACTTTTACTTTTAATTTTAAACCATGCAGTTCAGTTTATACCTATGTATAGGCAAAGATTGTGTGGATAAATCTTTGGAAAAGATATTCCAGCTAGAGAAGATATTTAAAAATGAATTGCACTTTCTCGTTGCCACTTTTTCTCTTCTAGAATATGGCGGTATCAAATTAGAAATCTGACGTTTCGTCTTTGAGCGGCCATCATCCAGTCCATTTTTTTAAATGAGGACCTGAATTTTTATTTTATTTTTAGTTATCTTTTGAATCGAGGTATCGCAACCGTCAAAAAAAATACTCATCTAAAAAATAATACCAGAGACAATTAGTTAGGCAACCCTTGTCTTCCTAACACTCAGTTTGGTTCATAAATCCACCTTCATCCGACACGTTATTCTTCTGAGAAAATCTGCACAACTAAACAAAACTAATTGACCGAACCAAAATCGAAATAACATCCAATAACGATACATTTGATAAAATTAAATTAAATCCAGAAATGACATGAAAATTGAAAAAAATACATAGGTATAAAAACTGAATCAATATCTGCAAAAGTGTTCAAAAATATTGCCATTTCGACAAAATATTGAAAATAACAATAATAGGTGAATAATAATTGAAAATATTGAGGTTGTTAATGTTGAGGCAACCCATTACTCTACACCCTCATCTAATCACCTCATGGCCTCAAGGACGTCAAAAGATAACTAAAAATAAAATAAAAAATCCAGGTCGTATGTTGATGATGGCAGCTCGAAGACGAAACGTATCTCTTATAATAACTGAGCATGCACTCGAATCTGTGGCACCCTGTATAGGAACTTTACTGGCTTTGTTAATTGAACTAAGATTTTATCATAATAAAGCAAATTTTGATTTCATTTAAACCAACCATAAATTTTCAATTGTTATAATGATCCCACGATTTGACCTACAAAGTTAAGATTTTCAAAAATTGTTTTGGGTATTTCGCAACAACCTATCAAAATGTTCTCACAAACAAGAATAATGGCCGAATTCATAGTCGTCAATTATTTTAAATCTCCAATCATTTGGAAGTTTTTTTGTGTTAAAATAATTATTGGAGATTTCGAGTAATAATAATTGACGACTATATTTATTATTTAGTGAACTTTTTTCGTTGTGGATCATGAAATTATTATTTCTAGCAGGGTGAGTCTGTAAAGAGTGCGCATTTCAACATGGTGAATAGAATGTGGCAGGATACCTAATCTGTTTTTGCAAATGAACATGTCGTGCGTAAACTTTGTCTTGTTTTTTTTTAAGCAACAAAGCGCAACACTGAGCAGTTTGTTATGAAATCATTTGATTTTCCATTTTTCATGGAAATTGGAATAATTGAGTTTTTCGCATTGATTTTAATTTTTTATCTCGAAAACGACGCATAGAAGAAGAAAAACTCAAATTTTCATTTTTGCTCAAAATTGAACGAAAAATCAAAACATAGTTTTTACTTTGTGAAAATTAAAAGTCGTACCACTTTTTCCTTCAATGAACGAAATATGAGTCGCTCTAGGTCCAGTCCTGGAAAAGTTAAACACAAATGAATTTCTCAAGCGGATACACTTCTTGAAAGTTTGAACAAAATGGCTTGAGGCGTTTCGAATCTACAGTCAAAAAATCGAAATTTTCCTCAGCTTTCAACACTCTATTTTTCCAACGAGACGTTTGTGGAAACATGTTTATTCATAAAAAAATTAAGTAGGTACCTACCATATAGGTGGGTACTCTATTCACCATGTCGAAATAAGCACTTTTTCAGACTCACCTTATAGACAAATAAGAAAACCAATCAGGAGAACCCTTTGGTATAACAAATAATCCATCATATCATATTGAAATACCACCTAATCTAGATAATATTATTTTCTATTCATAGAATATACACCTCATAATAAGTACCTACAAAGAATTAGAAAACCAATGCGCCAGTAGAGGAAGAGGAAGCGATACTCTCCGACGTGGCCCAAGCGCTAACAGAAAGTGCAGGCTGTAGACGCGAGTAGAGAAATGTCCCATTTCTCTGGGTTGAAGGTTTGCAAAAACAAAAATTAAATGACAATAAGTGCTCGCTAATTGAAATGAAAAGATAAAATTTTTGATAATAGACTTAATTTTCTTGATTAAAGAAGGATTTTGATCATCAATTCCAAAATTATCATCACTCTCTATTCTCGAACGTTTTTTTTCTGTCAAATCAAATACATTTTGAACATAGCAACAGTTCAATTTATGTCTATCCCAACCTTTAACCTACAATTTTGATCTGTCACTGTAACTTCAAATAAAAAATGAACTTTACGTCGATTTGCCTGTGGGATTTATAAACCCGCCGTTCGCTGTTACCGCTAACGCTAACGTTTGACGTTCGAGATAGACATATGAACGCACCTGCATACATTTATATCATGCCGTCTGCCGTTGACGCACCGCTAGAGATCGTTCATCTCCATCTTTTGCCGTCCGCCGTTCGTAGCTGAAGTCATAGGAAAATGGCTCAATAGGTTTTTGTTTCCATAATTCATGTTTTTATATCATAAAATTGATATTTGTACCCAAAATATACTCGAGTCAGACACCAAATCTCACTGAACTAAAACACATTAACTTCAAAGTAAGTGAACAAAAAATTTGAAAATCTCCGATGACCATCGACGGTATATAAGTTTATAAATGCATTGGGCGACGGCAACGTTAGCGTCACCGGTGAACGTCAACCGTAGCGGCGGACGGCAAGTTTACAAATCAACCTTAAGTCCGTGATTTCCCTACTGTAAGGTTTACATTCAATTTGTTTTCGAATTGGAACTGTCAAAATTCTGCATGCAAAAGCGAATCATATGCTACCATATACATTGCTTATGTCCAACACAGCTCAGCGAAGGCTCAGCGGTCACAGCGCCTGGGTAAATTTTGACAGTTTTTTGTGCAAAACTGTCAAAGTTTGTCCAGCTGCTGTCAACGCTGAGTTGTGTTGGACATAAGGATTGACTTTGTGTTCAATCCCGCTTACGCCAAATTAAATGTGGCTGGTACCATATGATTCTTGTTTGGCAAACAGAAATTTGACAGGTCCACTTCGAGATGAAATCCAATGTAAACCAGGCATAACATAACCCCGACCTAACCTAACAATTTGATTTCAATATTTTGATTTCAGTGTTTTTGTCAATCTAGAAACAAATCTAAAATTATCGAATTTAGTATGGGCTGTGATGATTCTATTTTTAAAATTGACTCGAAATGAGCGAGGGCTTTTTAGAATGGGTGGCGAGCTTGTTTAGATTGAGCGATTATATCAGTATCCCATTCGAAGGTGAAGAAGATTTGACGAGCTTTTTCAGTTTATTTGAAAACATTTTGTTGGCTTTGTTAAACTACATCACAGACACAGTGGAGCACCTAATTTTAGCCATATTGAGCTACATTGTTTTATGCGTGCTATTGTACTTATGCATTACGAGATGGAATTTATTCAATTTTACCAAAGATATAAGGAATGCCAAAAGGCTTCTATTTGTAACTGCCCACCCTGATGATGAAGTGATGTTTTTTGGACCCACAATTCTTCATTATACTTCCAAACCAGGTAAACTTTTTTATTACGTTTTCGAAAAAATCAGATGAATCTGTTGAAAGTCACATTTTTATGATTGTCTCGATGCTTGTTAAGTTGATGTGGATATTTTATCTGGACTGGTGCCGGTGCCCCATGATTATCTTGTACAGAGAAGGTCAAAATAGCATCCCATGTTCACTTTCACTTTTTTATCAAAGTGCTTACCGCGGTGCTGACTTAGGGAGAATCACAGATTTTGTACAGGGTGGCCAACTTTGAATGCGAGGTACCTACTGTATCTGGAAAACTATCCATCGTAGAGGTTTGCAGTAAAAGAATGTATCCGAGGGGTCAGCCACTAACTGCAGTAGGTACGGGTACAAATTAGTCTGAATCACGCGGAATTACCCTGCATTACGCTGTATTACTTTGCATTACGCTGAATTACTCTGTATTACGTGAATTACTTTGAATTACACCGAATTACAATGCATTACTCTGAATTACTTGCATTACATGTCTTGTCGTCTCAAATTTACACGTTTCGCGCAGCAGATAAAAGAAAAGCGAAATTCTTTCTCTGCAATTTTAACCAATGCTAGAGTTGTGAGTTTTTGACATTTGATATTTATCGCTATTTTGCTGTGATTTTTGAGTGTTTATGATATTTTACAGTTGATTTTGTTGGATTTTGAGCTAAGTATTTACTCCATCGTGACGTCACTTATGCACATCCGCATACCGTACAATGTATATCGTGATTTTGCAGTACATTCGCGCTTTAAGCTGAAATGCAGCAGACATTTTGTCCTACGAGCATATAACGAGGAATCGAGCGAGAAATTTAGTCAGAACTAGCAAACTAGCAGTACCCGTCACGGCTTCGCCCGCAATTGTTTGAATGTTATCGAATAACGTTGAAAGCTACAGTAATAAACTTGGGAAACGACAAAACACGTTTTTTATTAATTTTATCCAAGATCATTTTATCCAGATCCGTTTCCAAGTCGATGTGACCAAAAATACCTTTTTTTCCATTGATTTATGATCTTTCACACCCCCTTCCCATCGACGGAACAAGTGTTTCGTTGATTTCATGCAAGATTATTAATATGAAGTTTGAAGTCAATGTGACCAGAAATACAATTTTCTTATTGATTTATGATTTTCCACACCCCCACCCCTTCTACCCCAATAAGGATGTGACAAAAATACGTTATTTTACCTTGCCCTCGAACTTGTTCTGAAATACGAGGTCAACAAATCTCACCTTTGGCGCAACAAGGGCACATCTTTCTATGTATTTCCTATGATAATGTGCCCTTGTTGTTGTTTTCTACCCCATCTCCCTTGATCCCGACTTTGACCCCCTTACGGGATGAATTTCGCAAAATAACGAAACATGTGATTGATCAATTTCTTTCAAAATTATTTATATGAAGTTTCAAGTTTCAAGTTGATGTGACCAAAATTATAAATTTTCATCAATATAAGATTTTCCCTACCCCCACCACCAGGACAAGTTTTTTAGTATAGATTGGTTTGTGTCTGTACCTCGGTCTCTACTCATTTACTTTGAAACGGTAAAAATAGCTGTGTTCGCGGGTCGGTTTCGAACCATTTCAGAACTAATTCGCATGCGCAGATTATCAAAATGTCGAGCAAAATATCGTGATACTTTATCAACTATGCATGCGAATAAGTTCTGATCGTATTCGAAACCGATCCACGATCAAAGCTGATAATTTGTTATAAAAAGTTTTGCTTATTGTTGGAAATTATTCCGATTTTCCGATACCTCAATTCCGAACTAGAACTTATAAGGTCCATGCAGGGACACATTATACAATGCTGTCCCCGCTCAACTGGCTGAAACTTCTAGAGTATATTATTGAGAAAGCATGAAGAAGTAATTCGAGATTTGACAGCTATGATGACCTAAAGAACATCGTTTCCAAAATGAACGATGCTGAAGTTCAAAAAAATACGAATTTTTCCTGAAACTCCTTGAGCCATTGGAGCAGATTTAACTTATCCAGGGCCAAACTTGGAAAAACGGTTATTAAATATTATTTAATTAAAAAAAAATAGTACGCCCTCGGGTACGCCAGATTTTTTCGCAGGAAATAATTTTTTTCGAATTGCTCATTTTCAACGATAAAGATCTCTTCAGTTTTTTCTCTCCAACGCACAGTTTCCGAGTAAACAAATAAAAACCATAGTATCGAAATTCAGTTTTCGAGAAACCTTTTTCAATGGAAATTGAAAGATTTATTTTGAAAAAAAAATCAGTCCAGCTAAGCCGTTGTTTAGCATTTTTTTTTTCTCGAGACTACACACAATTTTTTAATTTAATCGGTGTCACATCTCAAACTACTTCACTAATTGATCGGGGACATCCTGGATAAATCAAAAACGTTTTTTTTTACACGGAAAATATCGAGGAAAATATAAAATACCTACCTAAATTGAATAAAAAAATGTCAAACCTGCCCATCTCTAGAAATATATGTAAGTCATGAATTAAAAGAGAAACGAAATAGACAAGTTTTTATTTCTTTCGAAAATCTTAAACCATAAAAAATAACAAGAGCTGCAATTTTATGAACAAAAATAGACTAAGTATTATGAAATGAGTTTTCCTCGTTCCTCGAAGTTTTCATAATAATATGGTCATTTTTGCAAGAGATAGCAATTAGATTCTTTCTGAACCCATCCTTGAATGCTCAAAAAAACTACACATGTTTTATAAATCCACTTTCAAAATAGCTCGTAGATCTTATACAGTATTCAAAAATCGAATAATATACAGGGTGTCGTGTTTGAAGTGAGATAGTTACTTGAAAAAACTAGTATATCTGGCAACGCTGCAATCATCCAAATATTTTTGAAAGTTGCAGTACACTCTCATATCTACTCATACCAAAATTCAAAAGATTTGGAAAAGCTGTTCTTGAAATACTTGGAACAGACCATGCATCTACGTTAGTCACCCCTGTGTAGCTTTGGCAACACCTGGCAAAGGTTAAGGCCCGGCTAAATCGATCACTTGGCAAACTCATTTTCACACTCTCCAAATATTAAATTTTGATCCTATAAAAAATTCAAAGTGCCTCAAGGATCTTTTTTAAGAGCCAATCCTTTTTTTTTAAATTTCTATTTTCGTTTTGCCCCCGAACTCTCCAGCCATGTTTACGTTTTTGAATTCAGATAGGTATCATAGAAGAAGTATTCCACAAGTTTTCATAGTGCCTCAAATACCAACTCAAAAATGTTTGCAAGCTCTTGGAATATCAGCTCCATCTTGCCCAACTAATAGCACTAATTGTAAAAGGTGGCCAACTAAGAATGCGGGGTACCGTTTCTCGGAAACTATTTATCGTAGAGGCATGACTAAAACGGCCAAGAGAAAAACCTGGAAAATATTTTCAAGTTTCCGAAATGGTCGCTAGGGGGCGTAACAACCAACACCAAGTAGAAAAACTCTCTATTCTCTTTCATATGAGCCCAAGTTCGTTGAAATCCGTCAAGCGAAACGGGAGAAATCTCCGTTTGTTTAATAAAACAATTGAACTTCCCCCACCACTTTATTATGATAGATAGAAAAAAAACGTTTTTGACAAAAAGTGTAGGTAAATAGTCAGTAAATCCGAAAATGAACTCATCGATATATTTTTATTGGACAAAATTCCATAAAAATCATATTTTTCTACTTGGTGTTGGTTGTCACGCCCCCTAGCGACCATTTCAGAAACTTGAAAATATTTTCCAGGTTTTTCTCTTGGCCGTTTTAGTACTAAATTTTTTTGCCGCAAGCCTCTACGATGTATAGATTCCGGGATACAGTACCTCGCATTCTTAGTTGGCCACCCTGTATAATACAAACCTTTCGGTAACAAATAAACAATATTTGCGAATCTGACTTTGAGTTATTTCAAATAAGTTGATACTGTGGTAGCTGATAAACAGTTTGACCCATTTGTTTTCATGTAACCCGGAAAAAAAGTTTATTAATTGACCGATTTGTCCCGAGGTTTTTTTTGAAATTGTAGAGCTTGACAAACTTTATCTTTTCACCAAAAATGACCTCCCACATACAAAATTCAAGGCCTACTTGGCCAGTTCTCAGGAGTAACATTTTGACAAACCACACTACTTTGTCAAGCTCTAGAATTTTTAAAAAAACTCGAGCCCCATCGGTCAATTGATAACTTTTTTTCAGGATGACCCGAAAACAAATGCGTCACACTGTATGTAGGTATACTTGATCTATTGAAGATAAGACTAGAATGTTCGGTGGTAAGAAATGAGTACTTTCAATAAAATTTCAAATCAATACAATGATGGAATGCAATCCATACTCGCAAACTCATAGAGATAAAGACACGTGATTGTCATGTATACCCAATAGAAGAAACTTTTATTCAAAACCTACACACGCTAGAGATTGTGAATTAAGAATGTTGAACAGTGACACAGTAAAGGAATCTTCAAATTTTAAATAATTAGAGGAAACTCGTGTCGCCTTATTCGTTTTAGACTACTTATAACCTTCAAATTCATGCATATTATTCCATTCATCACATCGAATTATGCGAAAATTCATAAAATTATTTAGCTGCATTACGTTGAATTACTGTTGCAGTACTCTGAATTACAATGCATTACGCTGAATTACTTTGAATTACACTGCATTACGCTGAATTACACTGCATTACCCTGAATTACTTTGAATTACACTGAATTACGTTGAATTACACTGCATTACACGGAATTACGCTCTAATAACTGGGTTTTTTGCAGTACGGGTACAAATTTTGACCTAGTGGACAACCCCTCGAATGTATCATTAAAATGCGAAGGCCAAGACCTGGAAAATATTTTCAAGTTTCTGGAATGGCCGCTAGGGGGTGTAACTGCAACATTGAATCTGAAAAAGTGATGTACGTGTTTCTGTGAATTTCGCTATATTAACCTAATAAAAAAATACCTGTAGCAAAGTTTACTCAATAAATAGAAGTTGGTCACTCGAACAAATCGTCAAAACACCCATCTCCTTACCCCGCCTTACCATTTCACTGAAACCAGTGAAACGGAGCCAATTGACCGGAACGTAGTGGAGCGTGGAGTTAACTTGATCTCATTTAAATGTATTGATTTGAATGACACTGAAGTTGTTTAGTGTTGGTTAACGTTGTTTCGAGCGTTGTTTGTTCAGGGAAAGGTTTCGAAAGTTGTATTAAAGGTGGCCTATGATTTTTTAGATAATAATAAATAAATAATAAACATGTTTATTTAGCACTTGGCTAGTTATTACAAAAATACACTAAATAAATCATATATATGTCAAGTCCATGTCAGTTACTTGCTACATACATTTGCATCAGATATATGGAAACACAGTGAACAAACATGTCTATACTTGGCGCATTTCTGATATTTTCAGGCAAGGCATTAAAAAGACGAACTCCTTAAAAAAATAACGTCTTTTGTAATGCAGTTGTCTTAACACAAGGGATATGAAAGTTTTGCCTAGAACGAACATTATACTCGTGCAAGTGAGATCTCCTAACTAGGAAGGTCTTCAAGTAAACAGGCAGTTTATTATTTTCTATTTTATAGATTAAAGTCAGATTCGCCTTATTTATACACTGAACAATTGGCAGCCAGTTCAATGTCCGCAACATATCTGTAACAGATGAATATCTATCGCAATTAAGAATTATACGCATGGCCTTATTTTGTTGTACCTGGAGTCTTTGTATGTCCTCTTGGGTACAGGATATAAGAAGAGAACAGCAATAGTTGAAATGAGGTAACACAATAGTATTGAAAATTAACATTTTTGCCCATTGCGATAAGCAATTTGAAACACGATAAAAGAAACCTATCTTTTTACCTAATTTCTTACATAGATAATCTATTTGATTAGAAAACGTCAACTGAGGGTCCAACACAATACCCAAATATTTGATCTCCGAAACAAAGGTAATAACCGAATCACAAATGTTTACATTAAGACCTGATGCCGCATATTTTCTACAATTTGCCTTAGACCCTATCACCATACATTTTGTTTTTGCCGTATTCAATTTTAATCTATTTTTGCAAAGCCAGTCATAAAGCAAAACAAGCTCATTGTTCAATGTCTCAGTAATTTCTCTGAAATTTTTCCCCGATACAGAAATCAGAGTATCATCCGCAAACAGATTAACAAAGGATTTATTGAGAACCTTGTGAATATCGTTGACATGAATAACAAAAAGGAGAGGGCCGAGAACACTTCCTTGCGGGACTCCTAATACACTTTCAATTTTACCAGAAATATTACATCCTACCTTAGTTCTTTGAAATCTATTGCTTAAATAATCCTTAATCCACTCTAACGCTATATTGTTCACACCATACAGTTTCAACTTTTTGATAAGGATATCCCGATCAATAGTTTCGAAAGCCCGTTGCAGGTCTACGAACACACTAAGCACGACGCCATCTTCATTTATGTCCCTTCTCCACATTGCACATACATACTGCAGGGCTGATTCGCACGAATGGTTATTTCTAAATCCAGACTGTCCAATATATAGTAATTCATTAGATTCAAAGTAGTTTCTTAGCTGCTGACACACTAAAGTTTCAATAATTTTATCTAAAACTGGAAGCAAATTAATCGGTCTGAGTTCGGAGGGCATAGTTGGCTTGGAAACTTTGGGTATGGGAATTATAATACTAGTCTTCAACTCACTAGGCATTTTTCCAGATGTAAGAGATGTGTTTATTATATGGAGTAGTGCATAACCAATCACACAAAAAAGGTCCTTCACCAACTTAACGCTCAACGATTCATCACTGGTACTTTTATTCTTGAGTCCGTATACAATTTTTTTAAGCTGCGAAATGTTGATAGTTTCGAAGCGAAGCAATTGGTGATCGTTGTTTTCCGTCAATTGAGAGTCCCACGGTCTTTTTTCTATGCTTGCTGAGATATCCACGATGCTCTTCGAATAGAAATTATTGAATTTTTCTTCTATTTTCTCGTCACATCCATCAAAGTCAATATCTTCCAAGTCCACCAGTTGTTTTCCATTGCCCAACAGATCTTTCAATGTTCTCCACATTTTTTTGCTATTTCCCTTGCACTTGTCTATATTCTGGTCGTAGTATTTTATTTTTTCGGTATGCCATATGGAGATTGCTCTATTCCGAAGTCTTTTAAAGTCATTCCAGTCCTCAGGTTTCCTGGTCAATGAAAATTTTTTATAGGCATTGTTTCTTTTGTTATGCGCATCTTCAACAACCCTTGTGATCCACGGATATTTTTTTGACTTATATTTTGTCATAGGCGACATTTTGTCCAATGCAGATTGAATTATATTCATGAAGTCTACATATAAAGTGTTTACGTCTGTAGATGTGTAGTTCCAGTGTGCTCCTACCAATTCTTCGGTCAATCTCGATATTACCCCTGGATTTAGACTTCTAAAATAAACATCCCGTAAATTCTTTGAGGATATTTCAAACATTAAATGAGTACCAATAATTTCGTGGTCACTCAAAATAGGAAAATCTCTTGCAACCTCTTTGGCATTAAAATCGTTTGTGACTATGTGGTCAATTAAGGTGGAAGACACATCCGTTATTCTTGTTTCTTTTTCAACGATTTGTTTGAGTCCTGCTGCGTGTATAATTTTCCTGAAATGTGTTGTATCCCCTCCATTTCCCAGCCAGTTTATGTTGAGATCTCCCATGATAACTGTTTTTTGCTGATGGATAGTGTCAACATTCAACTTTCCTTCGAGGTAATCTAGGAATAATCTACAATTTGCGTTTGGAGATCTGTAAATGGCTCCTACCATAGCAGTGCTCTTACCAGAATATATCATTGACCAAATTGCCCAATAGTTGTAATCTACGGCCTCATTACAAGTTTCTACATATCGTAGGGTGTCTTTTATGTACATTATGGCCCCCCCAGTGTGTCTACTGTTTGAGTAACATATCAATGCGTTATACCCAGGTATATTTATTTCTTTGTCCTCTATTTCAGGAGTAATGTGGGTCTCACTCAAGCATACAATGGATGGTTTTCTATCCTGTAGCAATTTTCTAACTTCACTGATGTGTGATGTGAATCCTTGGACGTTAATGTGAATAATATACAAACCGTCCCTTTGCGATGGACCTGCTACCGCTGAATTTTTTAATTGCTATATGTACTGAGTTCTGGATCTAGTTCTTTCAAGTGCTCTCTGGTAGCATACACATTCCTTATCAAAGACAGTGTGCCTATAATTCACGTTGGGAATTTTAAGTACCTCTGATGCATGCTTACAATTTGCACATTCTTTGTTGGTCGATGTACAGTCCTCACTTTTATGATTTCCATTGCAAAGAGGGCAAACATTGTTTTTTTGCTGACAGTGTATGGCTTTGTGTCCATATTTCCAACATTTATAACAACGCAACACACCCACAAACTCAAATACCGGAAAACTCTCCCATTCTATATAGATTTTTCTATTTGAAATCAGATTTTTGAAGATCTCTGGTGACACTTCCATCACAATATTTGGCAATCTCTTACCCTTTGGAGTGAACTTTTTGATAATTTTCATATGGTTGTTTACAACAGCTGACAGGCAATTTTGATTCTTGACCATTCGAATAAAATTTTCTTCGCTATTTGCAAATTTCTCCTGCACACCAACGACAATAACTTTTGGATTAGCTGCTTTCGGAATTTCGATTGTATAGTTCTCAGACAGTTCATCGACCGCCTTGTTTTGAAGTTTTTTTAAGGATTCACTATCTTTACAAACAATAACAACACTACCTTGGCCGACAGTTTTGAATTTGTTTACTTCCACAGATAAGTCCGATGGATTAATTTTTTGTGCGACTACATTTTTTGTTATGGAGCTATCTTGGTTGGTATTTTTCGGTTTAATAATTAATGGCGGGAAATTATTTTTCCTCACAACGGTAGACCATTGCTTTTCAGTTTCCTGGACAGGTGTTAAATTTGCTAGTTTTCTCAGTATTTCCGTACCATTTGTTTTATTTTCAGCCACTTGACGCTCCAAATTTTCGATTTTCTTACTGAAACTAAGCCTTTCATCAATCACTGGGATACAGTTGTCACAACACCAGAAGATACTTTTGTTATCATTTATCGCCTTATAACACTGATCTTTCATCTGCACACATTGTGGATGATAACACTTTTCACATAGTTTACAAGTAACTAACTTAGAAATAACTATGAAATTATCAGAACAACGGGCACACACGTGTGTACTCGGCGCCATCGCTGGCTAATCGCTGATGCCCAAAAGATCTCAGCTATACTGATATTTTGTGCTTTATCACCCTTGCTTCCCCTGCTGTTTTTTGCGACGTCGGCACGCCTTTGATCTGGGGTTTTCAAAGGGCCGACAACGAGTGACCCAACTTCTATTATAATAAGTAAACTTTGCCTGTAGCGTTTTCATGGAGTAAGGTATCATGAGGCCATTCCAGTTTGGTCTGTCATTAACGTCACTTGCAGCTCGCCGGTTGGCTGAGTGACGTTACTGACAGACCAAATTGTAATGGTCTCATGATACCATACTCCATGAAAACTTCAAAGTCGATGAAAATCTGAGTGGTATTCTGAACCTTTTTTGTATGATAATTTTAGCTGTTTCCCTAAATAAAAAGTGGTGGGGGGTATTCAAAGGTCTCCATAAATAACACCCTGTCTGTATCTTCGAAACGGCTCTGCGATTTCTCTGTAGTTTTTAATGTTCTCTGGATTGAGTGGATTGGCAGACTTATACAGGGTTTTCCATAGAGAAAATCGTTCGTACACGTCACTATTAATCAGGAATACTTTTTGCTTAACAATCCTAACTCTACAACTTTAACCCTGTAATGGAGATGGGACCATTATTAATTGAATTTGGTTGAGTTATACAGAGTTAGGAGAAATTACTGCATATCTGTGATGAATTGGAATATAAGGTGAGCGATCAATTATTGACAATTTAAGGCACATATTTCACTCTAAATTTAGTTGTATTATGGGCATTTTATGGTGAAGGTTGCTTGTCCCAGTCCTCCAAGATGTGATTGAAATGCATACTACTAAAATCTCAAAGTATCAGTCCTTAAAGATATTGCGTACATCGTCCAAGTTTTATTAGGATTGATTTCACCGTTCTGGGGCCATCTCGGGAAAACCCTCCGACCATACACGCAAGCGTATATGGTCGAAGGGAAAACCTTCTTCAAGATGTAACCTTAAAGTACGAATAATTCCGAAGAAATGGTTACGCTCTGTTAGCTAATGGAATGGGTTACAAATCACATCTCCAGTTATCGACAGTTCAAAATCATTTATCAACACCTATGTCGAAATTTGGTTATCGAAATCTTACAGAAAAAAAGAGGATATTAGCAACGTTGTCATAATATGGGCAAACATAATATAATGAAATACAAAAACCTATAATTATTTACAGAGGTGTCGATAAACGGTCAAAAACACATTTTCGGCGATCCTATCACGGGCAAGCCATTCTAACCTACTATCTCTCTAAAATTCGCATTTCAGCTGTTAGTTTATTGATCCTTTATGTGTGTTGGCCATAAAAATCTTACTTGTTGGCCTTTCGAACAAATAGTAACAGGCAGCTCTCTGGTAACAGGAATACATAATTTTTTTTGAAAACTCTCACCTTGATACCTATTTACACAAGAATTCACGTATACCATCACAATCAATGTTGCCAACATGATACAGGAAGTTATTAAAGAGGGAGATTTGAATATAATTATGGTGGTTTTCTTAATATTTGGGAAGAAGGGCAACAATTTCAATAAATGGTTCATATAATGGTTAGTCAAAGTTTCATTTTTTTTAATGGAATCCCCTGTATATCAGAGGATATTTCAATTCCTCCTTCCATTTTGAGCAAACATTGTAATATACACATTGTTCCTATATCTGGTCGTTTTCGAGTTATCGCGTTTTATAAAAGACATTTTTCATTTTTGCATCTTTGACATGCCATAAAACCCAAACGGTTTGAGTTAGAAAAAAATGGTCTACACTATCTGGTCTCAACTTTTCAAGAGCTATCCAAGGACATTAAATTAGTTCTTGTCAAAAAATGTGTCGAACAATATTGACCGTTGACAGTACCCTCTATTCAAAAGGCAGAATAGCTTTTCAATTCAAGGTGAAAATGAGTATACCATTTTCCTTTATCTTAAACCGCTTGAGTTTTATAGCATGTGAATAGTCCAAAAAGGTCATTTTCAAATCGCGAAATCTCGATAACGGTTGAATTTAGGAACAATAATAATGTACTTATATTACAATTTTTGCTCAAAATGAAAAAAAGAATTGAAATATCCATTGATATGCAGGGGGTTTCATTTAAAAAAAGGAACTTTGATCTGCCAGAACTCTATGCCAAATCCTGTTTATTCCAATTTAAAATGACAGATATGTAGATTTTTGAAAACCCCACAACTTTTATATGAGACAGTTTTTTCTAACTCGTGTATCTTGTGAAATAATCAACCGTTCTGGTAATTTATCCTAACCCTGTATGTACTTTTTTTGAAAGGGCATTCGATTCTCGAGAATTTTATGATATCGATTTGCACAATTCGTTCCCGAAGGTCCCTTCGCTCCGTTGTATAAACTTTTTAGACGTCCCATGAAAAAAGCGAGTTTCTTCAGTTCTGGACGCCCAAAAGTCCAGACCGTGAGACCAATCCATCTTCCTCGAAATTTCTGATCCAAGTATTCTCTCTGTTCCATAATAATTCGGACCAGCACTTTCCGTTCTATAAAATGTTCGTCTTTCTGTGCTTCCATTCTAAAAGTAGAACTAATATCAATTTTTGTATGGTAAAGTTATTTTTCTTATTAATGAAAATAAGACAAGTAAATTTTCGCCAAGAATATCCGCTATACATGTGATTTCTGAAGTCTTTGAGTATGTTGTTCCTTGCGAGAACACACATTCGGATTGGTTTCAACAATAATGTAGTGTTTTTTAGCTATACAAATCACTTGTCCAGTTTTAACTAATTTATTTTCTAGTCACTATTTATGTACACCCACTAAACACCAATCTATTTACACTCATTCATGTTTTAACTGACCATTCACAATTTATATTACACGACTCAATATACAACTAACTAACTGTTCAATCTTGTAGAGTAGTGTGGAACACTGTGACTTTAAAGAATTCTCTGACACCTATTGGCTTTGCCTAAAACTTCTCGCGGCGCGATGAAGGTTGAATGATCGATCCGCTAGATACAGACACATGAAGTTTCGTCACAATAATTACCTCGAATCCAAATTGTACGTGTAAAATGTTAATTGGAAGTTAATCGAACACTCTCCACGTTTAGGAAAAGAGTCAATTCCTACAACTTTAAGAATAGGACATCCTCCTACGCCTCCTACGCCTCCACGCGATCGATACCTGGTCAAACTCAAAACGGAAATTGGAGTGGATTGGAGTGGCGCGACAAACGACAGGGCTTTTGGTTTCTTTTCTCATTTTTTTAATAGTGTCCGGTGGAGTTGTGGTTTTTGCATTTTTGACTTTTGTTTTTTTGGACTAATTTCAAAAATGAAGCCGTTTAGAAACCACTTGTTATAAAAAATTCGTTGTTTTCATCGTTGCGCGAGTAGATCATGAATATATGAAGTCAAGTCGATACGCTACTAACCGAAGAGGCAAACTCGTTCGCAAATGCGAAAACGTGGCTGTCTTATTCTTAAAGTTGTAAGACTCTATCACTCGACCCCTTCTTCCAGTTGAATTATGTAATATTGGTGTGTTCTCTCCGCCTACAGGGTTAAAGTGGCAGAGTTAAAATTTTAACAAAAAAACAGATATTTACTCTGCTTTGTTTTAAATTAAAATCCCTGCATATTAGTGGCTTCCAAACATCACTTCAAATTTCTGTAAGTTATCAAACATGATGTGGACCTTCCCAAATGTGCAAATGCTAATACAGCATCATTATTGTTGCTGGTTGCTATGTAAAAGTTGATAAGCTGATGAAAGCAAATTAACAACAATAATTCATTTACAGATTGCATGGTCTATCTTCTCTGCTTATCATCTGGCAAAAACTACGATATGGACCGAACACGAACAAACGAACTATACGAATCATGTAGTATACTAGGCATCAAGGAAGAAAACATAATTGTACAAAACAACACAGATCTTCCTGATTCAATGCACGTCAGATGGCCACTAGAAACCATAGCCAAGAGTGTTCAACACATAGTCGAAGTGTACAATATAACAAATCTAGTCACATTTGATAAAGATGGAGTTTCCGGCCATCAAAACCACAGTAGCATATATTATGCGATTGCCAATTTAATTATCGACGAGCAGTTGCCAAAAACGTGTGGTGTCTATGTACTAGAATCAGTAAACTTGCTGAGAAAGTACTCCTTATTCCTGGACATTCCGATATCATTCATCATGTCCAAGCTAAGATATATGGAGGGTTTTCGTCAACGAAGGCTTATTCATAAGGCCATGTACAAACACAAATCGCAATTAGTTTGGTTTAGGAAAATGTACATGATGTGGTCGCGATATATGCTGGTTAATACTTTGAGCCAGATTAATTTGGTTGATATTGAGTTGGATATGATGGAGGTGGCTGAGGAGAGTTAGTGAACAAATGATTCAAGTGGTTATTTATATTAAGTTTGAAATGTTTTTAGTTGATTATTTCCTTTATTGGATGTTTATCTCGGTTAAAAAAAATCATTAAAGACGAAAAAATATGGATTGGTTTTACTTCGGGTCTTCGGGTACAGTTGTACAACTTTAGGAATGAGACAGCCGTCTCGCGTTTGTCTCAATGGTCAGTGGCGTGGCTACTCGAGTTTATACAGGATCTCCAACCGGCAACAAGATCGATCTGTATAGGAAAAATTTGACAGTTTGCCAACATCTATATGGGAGCAACCCAGCTAAAATATTTTGCACTTCCAGTTATGCAGTTATGCCAGAAAAGTTGTCAATTTGCTTATACTATTATTGGCAATAACTTAAGACAGGGTCATCAAAAAATAAGATTTAAAAATAAGTTGAAGAAACTGCAAAAAATCGTCAATTTTTGAAAAATTCAGTATTTTAGCTTTTATAATAAGAGAGGATACGACGATGCTGAAACCGGCGTCAAAAAAATTGTAGGCCTACTATGTTACACCCGGTCGAACTGGTTTTTTCATGGAAGAAAATTAAAAAATTCAATAATATGGCGCTCATAAGAAAGAAAAAATGCTATTTGTTCCGTTTATAATAAAATCTGCCCTATAGTATAGAATAACTTGAATAGAGCCGCTTTCTTTCGCAACTGATTCCCGAATCAAAACGCGTTTGGATCAAATAATCACGTGATAACGTAACATGCTCAAAAGAACGAATCATGATCAGAAAAATCGATTCGAAAGAAAGCGGCTTAGGGTGATTCATTCTCATCGACAACGTGCCCCAGTTCTCGTGAACTATTCATCATAGTAACCCAGGGAAAAAAAATCTGTTGAGTGACGTGCCCTAGAGAAAATGGTGGAAATATATTTTAAGCTTCCAAGATCGCCGCAAAGGAGCGTAACGGTACTGTGAAAACAGAAATTCGACATATTTTCGGAATTTTCCTCATTGGACTACAAAAAAAAATATGGAAACAAATTTTGTGCGACATTTTCTACAAAATTGCCCCCAGACACTTCTCTCTAAGTTGTCAAATAAGATAGTTACAAGCCGTCAAACTTGATGTTACTAAATCGCCTATAACTTCGAAGTACCTTGATCGATTTGACTGTTTTTTAGCTCGTTTTAAAGAGGAAAATCTGCTTTTTCTGGTGCATGTACTAGGGGTCGATTTTATTCGCTTTAGCCGACCACACAACATGAATTGTGAAAGTCAAACCTGTATTTGAGGTTTTTACGAAATTTTCAAATGCAAACCCACTAATAACACTTCCATCGTGTTACTTGGATAATTTTCTACCACTTTCATACAGGTTATTTTTCTTTATCTTTTGAAATAGAAGAGTTACGAAGACTTCATCAGCAATCCTTCGAGGAATACTTTTGAAACAGCGTCTGTATATTTGGATGTGTCAAAAAAGGTAGATATGCCTTGCCAGCGGTGAGGATTTTGAGAATGTGCACTAGTTTTTGTTTTTTTTTGTGTTAATTTGATTTGTTTTAAATATATTTGGAATAAGGTGTTTACTGGTCAACTGGTCCATCGTATTATTTGTGGCTTATGGCGCACTTTTCCCCACTTGACAGCTGCTCGTAGAAAAGGAAAAATAGTTGGTATTCTCACTTATAGGTTTTTCTTTTTAATATTAACTCAAGAACCCGTTAAACGCGAATCAAAACAAATCTGATGTGTATGTTTTTGACACATTCAAATTTACAGGGGCTGTTTCCACAGTATCTTTCGGGGGATTCCTGATGAAGTCTCCGTAACTCTTCTATTTCAAAAGGTACAGGGAAAAGATCTTCATGAAAGCGATAGGAAATTATTCAAATAACACGATGGAGGCATCTATGTACTTGGTGGGTTTGCATTTAAAATTTTCGAAAAAACCTCAAATACAAGCTTGACTTTCACAATGGACAATTTGCATACATTTTCAAATGTCTTGAGATTTAATATACGTATTCTAGACAATATTTGGAAGTCATCAGCGAAAAAAATTTTCCGAAATATCCAAAAATAGATAAATAGATAAAAAAGAAGCAAATTTCACTGTATGATCGAAAACGGGGTGGAGCTGAACTACTCTCTCTCGAGAGAAAGAGCTATTACAGTCAATACGTCAGACGGAAAACAATAATGTATTCCGTGACGTAGTGGATGTTGATTGGCGCTCTTTGATCGGTGATTACTAAATTGATAGAGGTCGTATGTTGATTTTTTAAACATCAATGGCATCAGTAATTATTAATCCTTATATTTTTCATATTTCCAAAAAACGCTCAAATTGTCCATTCAAGTTGTGTGGTTGGCTAAAGCAAAAAAAATTGATCCCAAGTACATGCACCAGACAGAGCAGATTCTCCTTTTCAAAACGGTTAAAGAATTTCGAAGTAAAAGGCAATTTATTAACATTAAGTTTCACGGTCTCATTTGACAACTAAGAGAGAAGTGTCGGGGGCAATTTTGTAGAGAATATCGCCCAAAATCTGTTTCCATATTTTTTTTGGTAGTTCAATGGGAAAAATTTCGGAAATATATCGATTTTTTGTTTACACAAAATTTTGATTTTTTAAACAGAAGTTGCAAAAACTTCAAAAATCTGATTTTTTTCCAAGGGTAAACCACCTTAACTTTAACTTTCAAGCAAAATTCCAATTCAATTTGTTTCTGGACAGCATTAAAGGTTGAAAGGGTTATCAAAAAGTTTCAAAGAATTATTTTTGTGTTATCAATAACATTTGCTTTGAAAAAAAAGATTCGTATTTACTAAAGAGGTGGTAGGAATGCATCTAGAAGTTCAAAATAAGAATCTTCAGTCAAAGTTTAGGTGTTTACTAAGAATTAGAAAAACTAAAATAATCGAAGATTTATTTCAAATTTCGGATTTCACTTACAAACGGTATTCTAAAATACTTTTCTAAATGACATTCTGCTCGAAAATAAAAAATTAAGGTAAACTCTTGGAAAAAAATCAGGTTTTTGAAGTTTTTGCGGACACTGTAAAGAAAATCAAAATTTTCTCTTCGTGGATCGTATTGTTTTACAAGCATTTTTTTTGGATCAAGAATGAGTTTTTCCCGATTTTTTTTTTTAATTTATCCATTTGTGCAGGGGCGGTCCTGACAGGTTGGGCGCCCGCGTGCAAAATTAGTTTTGGCGCCCTTTCCCCCTCCCCCTCCCCCTCCCTTAAAAAAAAAACGTTATTATAAATGGTAAATTTTATTTTCAAAAAATATCAAAAACTAAGGTACAGGATTTCTAAAAACATAAACGGAAATTCACCAGGGGGAAAGGTAACAATGTAAAAGTATGGAAGTAAAGAAACAGCTATCACAGAAATCTTATGAACCTTTCCATATAAGATCTGAAGGAAAATAAATAAATAATTATATAAGTAAATCACAAAAAAAAATCACAAATGGTTCTTGAGCAAATGCTTAAACGTACTTGAGTAGAGAAGTTCTACATGTACGAAGTAGATAATAATTACTCGAACGGATCACTTATATTCAGTTTCAGTTTATGTGCAAAAAGAAAGAGGGCTTCTTATTTTAACTCTATATCTGATAAGTGATTATTACAATGCGCAAAAATGAAGTGAACAAGTGATAAGTAAAAATAATTGAATATATGTATATAATTGCGTGAAACTGTAACTTATTTCAAAAAAAGCATCAGCAAATAAATTGGCATTTTATATGAATTCCACTTACCAATTTTTGGAGTTTGTAAACAATATCAGCGTAGGAAAGTTGTCTGAATTCTTATTATAGGTCACGGTCACACTTCACACTACAAAGCACGTATCATTTATTAAAAAAAGCTCCAAACAATTGCTGGGCGCACTGAATTTGCCTCGCGAAACTTTTTGCCAGTTTTTACACTCTGATCCTCTGATCTCTGTCCGGAAGTTTGACATTAAACTGTACTGTCGTTCGGTGGAAAATTGTACTAAATGGGAATAATTGTACTAAACGAGTATGACGTCATCAAACGACTTGCCTAATGCTTAATCTTGCTTAATAATACGGAGATAACATTAACATTATGATGTGATATCGTGGATTTAAGATGCCAAACTGGCTCCTCCAGATAAGGCTCGGATTTTTTTTCTGTAGCTATTTGGCATTTGGCGCCCTTGTCAGCAGGCGCCCGCGTGCGGGGCACGCGTTCGCCGTACGCCAGGACCGCCCCTGCATTTGTGCAATTGTAAACCCTATCCGTGGAAAGTCTATCATTTGATATTATTTCAATTCTACTCAAAATTCCAAGTTATATTCTATAAAGCACATCAAATACCTATCTTCGACAGTTTGTGAGATAATAGCGTCGAAACATGCAACAGACAAACATTTGACACTCCTCTTATTGACCGCAAAGTGTGCCAGGATCAATAAAAATTGGTTACATTGTGACATAATATAGCCTTAGAAATACTTCAACACATCACAGAGTTTGTTCATCACACGTTCATGATTGTCAATACAGGGTGTCCCAGCAAGGGTGGCCACCGGCCATATCTCAGAAACTACTGGACCTAAAAGTTCAGGAAAAAACAAATTATCACTAAAGTGGCCACGAGAAAATGCTGGGAAATATTTATAACTTCGAAATTTTTCCGCTAGGGGGCGCAATCAAAGCTTAAATATTAAAATTCGAAATTTCTCCGGAAATTCTCAGATTGAGGTATATCTTTATCAACATGGTTAGAAAACCTAGACAATTTCACGTCTTTTTGGTTTAGGGCTCATTGGCGTACCGATCTTCGTGTGAGTAGGGGAAGGTAGTGAAAGTGTAATTGTTCAAGTGGCTGTAACTTATAAACGACTTGTCCGATTTTGTTGCGTATAGGCTTGTTTGGAAGATAAATGTGAGTACTTTCGTATATCGTATCCAGTGATGCGTGATTGTCTCCAGAAAAGTTGCTAGAAGGCGTAATTTGAATTAAAAACTGTTATTTTCGTTTCACCGCAAAAATTTGAATGGTACGGTATAATTCTGATAACAGAATCGAAATGGAGATTAAATTTACAAGAAAAAACCTTAAAAAAAAATAAAAAAAAAAAAAAAAAATTAAAAACCTTGAAACATTAAATTTTACATAATTTGGACTAGTTATTATTATCAGAATTATACCATACCATTTAAATTTTTGCGGTAAAATGAAAAACACTGATTTTAATTCAAGTTACCCCTTCTAGCAACTTTTCTGGAGACAATCACGCATCACTGGATACGATATACGAAAGTACTCACATTTATCTTCCAAACAAGCCTATACGCAACAAAATCGGACAAGTCGTTTATAAGTTACAGCCACTTGAACAATTACACTTTCACTACCTTCCCCTACTCACACGAAGATCGGTACGCCAATGAGCCCTGTACCAAAAAGACGTGAAATTGTCTGGGTTTTCTAACCATGTTGATAAAGATATACCTCAATCTGAGAATTTCCGGAGAAATTTCGAATTTTAATATTTAAGCTTTGATTGCGCCCCCTAGCGGCAAAATTTCGAAGTTAAAAATATTTTCCAGCATTTTCTCGTGGCCACTTTAGTGATCATATTTTTTTTCCTGAACTTTTAGGTCCAGTAGTTTCCGAGATATGGCCGGTGGCCACCCTTGCTGGGACACCCTGTATAAGTGAACTATTTAATTTTTGTAAAATGTTTCGACGTCATTTTCTCACGAACCGTTGAAGTTAGATATATAGTTCTATAAAAAATGCTTAAAATTTTGACATGAATCTAAATATCCACTAATATACAGGGCATTCCATTTAAGACTTTGGGGGTGAATCTCATTACCGCTAAGGAAATGAAGTTGCGAAGTTGAAAATGGGCGCAAAATGTTTCTCCCTTGAAATAAAAGTAGATGGTTCCGACCGTTTTTCATTTTCATTTCTTGTGGGTCCGTTCGTTATTCGGAGTGAATATTCTTAACTGGGGTACCCTGTATACACCTTGTAAAAACTTACAACAGAACTCTGAAGAAACTTTATCTCGACCATTCCGTCTGAAGTGGATTTTTGAGTCCCCAATATGCTGTTTCATTTTGTCGCTCGAGTTATATTAGCCGTTAAAGATTATTATAATCAAATCTGCAACTATTCATCCAACAACGCTTTCTTATTCGCATTAACGGAGTTATTAGCATCCTTCACGCCACGCGTTGTTGGCAATGGAATGAATTAGATAGAACGAACATTTCACATTTTTAAATTTAGTTTATTAACATTAAACGAGTGATAACTACAGACATAATATTATAAAATACGCGCTCTAACATGGTAAACTCTCTAAACGTCCTTACATTCAAGAATACTTATGTGCTTATATAAAGCATAACACTGGCTTAACGTGCGCTATTTAAAAAGTGTTATTTCAGGCATATTGGCAAGTTATTCCACATTTTTTTAAATTCAGCAGTCTCAAATTTGAAATGTACAAAATACCAAATTCCGCCAGATACACCACTACAGTACGAGTATATAAATGCTTTCTTTGGGGTACTTACACTAGCTTGTAAATAAATAATAAATACATGGTTATGAAAGCTTTTCTTAGGGAAGAATAAAACATTTTTTTTTGTTATAATAAAGAGTGGGTTCAGGTCATGTCTCGTTTTCGCCAGCCAACTGGTAATGATGTCTGCGCAATTTGGAGAGTCTATAGCGTTCCTGCTCTAATTCCTTTTCCAGTTCCAGAACTCGTACTTGAGCTTCCATTTCCAGCCGTTTTGCTTGGTGGAGGGATAGGTTGGTTACATCGATATCCTCTGTAACATATTTGTTGGAAAAATCAATGAAAAAATATTTTTTCTTACCTCTTTCTTCAATCAACTGTCCACAGTCTTTGACTGTTGCCACCACTGTTCCGGTAGCTGTTGTGACCCCTTTTGAAGCTAGAGTCACCTGTTGTAAATTCTCGCTATTTCTGTCCGCTTTCACTCGACTAGCCACCACAAGCTGCGCGGTTGACGCTGCGATTTCCTGCGCAGCTACAACTAGCTGTTCAAGTTTGCCGTTTGATACTACTACTTTGTCGGCTGCAGTTCTGGAATTAGGTCAAAAAATAGTGTAAAAAGCTTGTATTTTTTTGGAAACTTTCACGATTCATTCTGATTCAACAGTATTTCCCAAGAATATTTGAATGAATACTTCCTTAGCCAATCGGTCTCAAGGCAATCAACAAACTAGAACGCAGCCAGGGCGTTAAGATTGCCATATTGTGTAAACTTTCTTTGTTACACACGTTACCTACACTATTTGTGAAATCGTAGAATTTAATCGTTATACAGGTTGTCCGGATAGCATTTAAGCACAACGTCCAGTGGAAAGCAATGATCTAATAACTATAGATGGAACATAGTGATATAAACATGAGGACAACATCGAACTGTTTATTTGGGTCCACTCGGGTGCAGAGTTTCTCCCACTACGTTGTTTGCCAACCTTACTCTATTAAAAGTATAACTACGCAGCAAAAAGATTAAAACATTGTTTGGAATCATTTTTCAAACCATTTTATGTATGAAATTAATCAAATAAGTTGATGGTAACCTTTTTGTTTAAATCGAAACATCTCATCAAGATTTGTTGTATTTTCTTCTGAAAATTAAAAACGCTGAAAATACGGCAACGCACGAAAATTGGGTCCGCCCCTATCGATCGGATTTTTCGTAAACGTTTCATTCATATTTCGTCTCATTGGCGTCTCTTGTTTTTTTGAGTGGAGTTTGATGTTGATTTTGTGAATGTTGGTTGTGTTATTATTCTGGTTTAGTTTGTAGTGCTTCATTATTTACTTATATGGTTTATTGAAATGACTCGCAATTGTCAAGCAGTAAATAAGAATTCAAGAAATCTGTAAAATAGTTACGCCACTGGCAGCTTCGCCTGTAGTAGTCGGATCACATTCCAGTGAGGTGCAAACGTATCCCCACTCAGTGCCCCGCTCAACTCCTTCTCACTCTATGTTCGATGTTGGCCACACAGTGGTTTTCACAGTTCATGAATGAAATGTTTCATCTATAATTATTAGATCATTGGTGGAAAGCATTTGAATTCGCACACAATATTTTAAAGAACCCTCGTAAAGTGCCAAACTTTGTCATAGTAATACATCCCTTTTGTCAAAATGACAAGTCATAAGTAAACAAAAAAGCTGGTTTTTGGTTTTGGGATTGATTATTTCAGCTTAGGTCTTAGTTCAAATAATCTTAATACAACAAGATGCATGGTTTCTTGATTATATTATCCAGTGATGCGAAGGGCGAAGGGCAATTGAATTATTGGCTAGTATGTAAGATATTTATGAAGAAAACAAAATATAAGAAGGTAATAAAAAAATACATTGATTGCATCTCTTTCATAACAGATCACTAAATATATATCACTTCAAACAAATCCCAGCGCAGATACTACACAATACTCACCGCAGTGGCTTGATAGTTTTTGTTATTCATGGTTTAAAACAAACAATCTTCGAAGTAAACAAACGACACGTGATCAGAGACTGTGGAACGATCTAGCAGATCACATGTGTGTTAGTTCATTTCCCCTATGCATATTACGGGGGTTGTCAAAAAATAACTGTGTGTGCGAATTCATATTATGCTTACCACTGTATATTCTACTGGCACCTACACAATAAAAAACAGTTTGGTCAGTGTCGAACAAATTGACGCTGTGTCAGAGAGATACACGATGACCTATAACTTTTGAAACACCATTTTATGATGGGCCCTTAACCATCGTAAATCAGCTAAATTTTAGTGAAAACAGATCGCATCGCGTTATCTCCATAATAATAATAATAACAAAAACGTCATTTTATAGCTTGGGCGATACTGAATCATTTTGCTTCATGACATTTTTTTGTATCATAATAAAGGAGCTGGAGGCCAATTAGGCCAGACGAATTACTTCAAAATAAAGTCAAATCGAAAAAAAGTCGGTACATGACAAACGCAGTTGGAGAGGGTAGAAAACGGCATAACTGATGCTGAAAAAAAAATCAACACCTTAATGCATGCAGACGTGGAGTGGTGGGGGTGGAAAGAAGTGAAAAATGGTTTTTCGCGATTTGCGGCGTTGTTACTGATTTTATGAAAAAATGTTAAATGAGAAAGTTGTAGACCACTAAAAAGTCGACAACTTTTATTTCCACTAAATGTTCACATAACCTCAAAATTGATGAGTTGAATGGGAAAAACTGAGTTTTTCGTTTGTGTTTAATTTTTCAGAAAATGTTCTTAGAACCACGAAACTTGGTGAAATTTCACTTACTCCTATGCCGAATAAGTAGATATTTTTGTTTTGTTGTAAAATTTTTCCGTTCTTGAGTAATCAACAATTTTTTGCGAAGAATGCATTTTTTTCAACACTCTGGACAACCTTTTTTTTCACTTTTGAGACCACGGACGAGGCACTTTTGTTTTGGACATGAAAGAATAAAAGTATATTACTTCAACGAAAAAATATTTCGTGGATTACGAAATACTGAAAATCCGAATTTTGCTCATATTCATTTTTTCACTAAAGTTGAAATTTTCATATCATTTATTGAAATACGGATCAGAAATGTATCAAACATAAAATTTCTCTAAATGATATCATGAAAACAATATGAATAAACTCCTTTTGTAAACTGCTGGACACTCGAACTTATACATGCACATTTTTGCGTTAAATTCAAAGTCCAATATCTTCAAAGTGAATTAAGCTAGTTTCGTCCGGATTCAGATGCATGGAATGGATCTTTTGTATAAACAAAATATCATGATATACAGTGTGATTCATGAAGTCATGCGAAAGATCAAAATTTTTGTGAGTATGCCATATTAGTGAGCATTGAATCTAGACGATATAATATGGTTTGTTACTATGGTAATGATAATATCTCCAGATATTTTTGTCAGTTTTTGAATTCAAGCGTTTTGTCATTAGATACGCCAACAAACATCAAATTGGTGGAGCAAAATGTTCGAAATGCTATAACTTTGCAATGCATTGACGGATTTCTACGATATTTGCAGTGTCGAGAATCTTATTTTTACTGATTAAAAGGAAAATTAGAATAAACTATTTTTTTTTGAATCGATAAAGTACTAACTCTCATGGTCAGATTAATAGCGCTAGAATTTGTTAAAAATATTGTACATCAACAGTTATCAAAAAAGTATTGCTGAATTTAACAACTTGAATCCATTTGTCATGGGTCCAGGCGATGTTTTGAAAAAAATGTTCAAGGGTGTTTATCACATTTATTATTACATAAAGATATGTTGAAAATGAACCTTTTTTCTTTGTAACTTTTGATAAACATGGCTAGCACCAATCAGACATTCCACAATAATTCATCAAAGGATAGTAGAGCTATGAGATTTTAAACTTGGCAATATTCTGGAGAGATCATGAAAGATTTGTAATTTTTGCCATGTTTAAAATTTCAAAGCTGGTGGGTTAAGTAATTGTGAAATTTCATAAACATTGCCCCACTTTCGAATGGTGCTAGCCATTTTCTTCAGAAGTAACACAGATTTTTTTTTTTATTGGCAACTTTTAGACGTGGTAAAAGGGTCCAATTTTTAAAATCAACAGTTTCCGTATACTGACAAATGGATTGAAGTCAAAGTCAAAGTCAAAAAATAGCTTTAAGCCTCATACTCAGCACGCGAATATTCGCGGATTTTTGACAGATAATTTTTATGCCGCACATTCGCGTCTTTTCTCCATACTCACCGACGCGAAATTCGCGTTTGCGAAAGTGCGGCAATCGCAAAATAGTTGAAATGGTTTTAACTTTTTAGCGATCTTCTGTCATTGCACTGTCATTAGTGTCATTTCCCGTCGGAAGCGGAAGCACTCAAGCAAAGTTTTTTTTTTTTTTTCCATCTAGTGCTCCTAAACAGAGGCATATTCCATGAATTAAAAAAACCTTGCGATAGGTAGGTATATCATTCCATTTTTCTTCGTGAGACAGTCTCAAAACATCATCTTTCTGGTTATTCCAGATTCCTTCGCAACATTCATTGATTATTCGAGATATACTGTCGTTGTGGCCCCAACTCGTAAAGAATATGATATAGATATCATGCTGTCACCTGATGCTGAATATCTCAGCGATAACGACAGTCTTTCAGCCGGGGAGATAGAAATTTTTAGTTATTGATGGACCTATTTGTGTAAGAGCAATTCAAACTTCAAACTGAGTTGCAGTGATTCTTAGATAATTAAAATATTTGTCCACATCAGTTAAGCGCATCTTGTTGATACAATTATTAAAATTTTCTTGAGCCTTCCTTTGCAAAAAGATGCCCTGTATACCCACATTCTTTTTCTCAATCTCTTGGCTGGTCTTGTACGGTTTTTATTAAATATACAGTGTGACCCATTTGTTTTGGGAACACCCTGATAAAAAGTTTATTTCTTAACCGATTTGGTTCGTTTTTTTTTTGGATTGTAGAGCTCGAAAAATTGTATATTCTTGGCAAAAAGTGACCTTCGCCATTTTGACTTCAAGGCCTACTATGTTAGTTTTTGAGAGCAAAATTTCAGGAAACCATATTAGCGATTTTTTTAGAAAAAATCTGTGTGCGCCACTGGATTCAGCATCCTTTAAAACGGGTCTATACAAATTTTCAACCGAAAATATAAAGTTGAAAAAAATTAAAAATTCGCACTTTAACAATCTTTGATTCTATCAAAACAAATGATAAATGCATTGGAGTTGATGGTGGTTTGGTAGAAGTTACAAATTTTTAGTTTTATGTCATTTTTATTTGTTTTGATAGAATCAAAGATTGTTAAAGTGCGAATTTTTAATTTTTTTCAACTTGATATTTTCGGTTGAAAATTTGTATAGACCCGTTTTAAAGGATGCTGAATCCAGTGGTGCACACAGATTTTTGCTCAAAAAATCGCTAATATGGTTTCCTGAAATTTTGCTCTTAAAAACTAACATAGTAGGCCTTGAAGTCAAAATGGCGAAGGTCACTTTTTGCCAAGAATATACAATTTTTCGAGCTCTACAATCCAAAAAAAACGAACCAAATCGGTTAAGAAATAAACTTTTTATCAGGGTGTTCCCAAAACAAATGGGTCACACTGTAGGTATGTATGCAAAACATTAAATGATAATATCTTCGTGAAGAATAATCAAATTCAAAGTCCAATATCTTCAAAGTGAATTAAGCTAGTTTCGTCCGGATTCAGATGCATGGAATGGATCTTTTGTATAAACAAAATATCATGATATACAGTGTGATTCATGAAGTCATGCGAAAGATCAAAATTTTTGTGAGTATGCCATATTAGTGAGCATTGAATCTAGACGATATAATATGGTTTGTTACTATGGTAATGATAATATCTCCAGATATTTTTGTCAGTTTTTGAATTCAAGCGTTTTGTCATTAGATACGCCAACAAACATCAAATTGGTGGAGCAAAATGTTCGAAATGCTATAACTTTGCAATGCATTGACGGATTTCTACGATATTTGCAGTGTCGAGAATCTTATTTTTACTGATTAAAAGGAAAATTAGAATAAACTATTTTTTTTTGAATCGATAAAGTACTAACTCTCATGGTCAGATTAATAGCGCTAGAATTTGTTAAAAATATTGTACATCAACAGTTATCAAAAAAGTATTGCTGAATTTAACAACTTGAATCCATTTGTCATGGGTCCAGGCGATGTTTTGAAAAAAATGTTCAAGGGTGTTTATCACATTTATTATTACATAAAGATATGTTGAAAATGAACCTTTTTTCTTTGTAACTTTTGATAAACATGGCTAGCACCAATCAGACATTCCACAATAATTCATCAAAGGATAGTAGAGCTATGAGATTTTAAACTTGGCAATATTCTGGAGAGATCATGAAAGATTTGTAATTTTTGCCATGTTTAAAATTTCAAAGCTGGTGGGTTAAGTAATTGTGAAATTTCATAAACATTGCCCCACTTTCGAATGGTGCTAGCCATTTTCTTCAGAAGTAACACAGATTTTTTTTTTTTATTGGCAACTTTTAGACGTGGTAAAAGGGTCCAATTTTTAAAATCAACAGTTTCCGTATACTGACAAATGGATTGAAGTCAAAGTCAAAGTCAAAAAATAGCTTTAAGCCTCATACTCAGCACGCGAATATTCGCGGATTTTTGACAGATAATTTTTATGCCGCACATTCGCGTCTTTTCTCCATACTCACCGACGCGAAATTCGCGTTTGCGAAAGTGCGGCAATCGCAAAATAGTTGAAATGGTTTTAACTTTTTAGCGATCTTCTGTCATTGCACTGTCATTAGTGTCATTTCCCGTCGGAAGCGGAAGCACTCAAGCAAAGTTTTTTTTTTTTTTTCCATCTAGTGCTCCTAAACAGAGGCATATTCCATGAATTAAAAAAACCTTGCGATAGGTAGGTATATCATTCCATTTTTCTTCGTGAGACAGTCTCAAAACATCATCTTTCTGGTTATTCCAGATTCCTTCGCAACATTCATTGATTATTCGAGATATACTGTCGTTGTGGCCCCAACTCGTAAAGAATATGATATAGATATCATGCTGTCACCTGATGCTGAATATCTCAGCGATAACGACAGTCTTTCAGCCGGGGAGATAGAAATTTTTAGTTATTGATGGACCTATTTGTGTAAGAGCAATTCAAACTTCAAACTGAGTTGCAGTGATTCTTAGATAATTAAAATATTTGTCCACATCAGTTAAGCGCATCTTGTTGATACAATTATTAAAATTTTCTTGAGCCTTCCTTTGCAAAAAGATGCCCTGTATACCCACATTCTTTTTCTCAATCTCTTGGCTGGTCTTGTACGGTTTTTATTAAATATACAGTGTGACCCATTTGTTTTGGGAACACCCTGATAAAAAGTTTATTTCTTAACCGATTTGGTTCGTTTTTTTTTTGGATTGTAGAGCTCGAAAAATTGTATATTCTTGGCAAAAAGTGACCTTCGCCATTTTGACTTCAAGGCCTACTATGTTAGTTTTTGAGAGCAAAATTTCAGGAAACCATATTAGCGATTTTTTTAGAAAAAATCTGTGTGCGCCACTGGATTCAGCATCCTTTAAAACGGGTCTATACAAATTTTCAACCGAAAATATAAAGTTGAAAAAAATTAAAAATTCGCACTTTAACAATCTTTGATTCTATCAAAACAAATGATAAATGCATTGGAGTTGATGGTGGTTTGGTAGAAGTTACAAATTTTTAGTTTTATGTCATTTTTATTTGTTTTGATAGAATCAAAGATTGTTAAAGTGCGAATTTTTAATTTTTTTCAACTTGATATTTTCGGTTGAAAATTTGTATAGACCCGTTTTAAAGGATGCTGAATCCAGTGGTGCACACAGATTTTTGCTAAAAAAATCGCTAATATGGTTTCCTGAAATTTTGCTCTTAAAAACTAACATAGTAGGCCTTGAAGTCAAAATGGCGAAGGTCACTTTTTGCCAAGAATATACAATTTTTCGAGCTCTACAATCCAAAAAAAACGAACCAAATCGGTTAAGAAATAAACTTTTTATCAGGGTGTTCCCAAAACAAATGGGTCACACTGTAGGTATGTATGCAAAACATTAAATGATAATATCTTCGTGAAGAATAATAACAGTTGTGATGAAGATCATCCATGACTCTTATTATTTATATTATTTTATCTTATTTTCGTAAAGTTGCCGAGAATCAACAAATAAATAATAATACAAATTCGAGGTTATTTTATTAATTCGCTACAGATGACTTTGACAGACGGCACCGAATCGCAAAAAAGTTAAAATTTCCCGCGGCGAATATTTTTGAATCTGAATTTGACACATTATGTCAAAAATCCGCGAATATTCGCATGCTGAGTATGAGGCTTTATTGTCCAAACTGTGACAGTTGTTGACAAAGCCTGTAATGTGTAAAGGACCGTTTTTCTCGCCGATAGCGTAAGGCGCATGCGTTCTAACTAGGGCAAGTGACAAGCAGTATCACGTTCACGACCATGCTTCTATCCTTGTCTTGCTGAAAGTAGAACAAGGATAGAGCATAAAGGCTGTTCTGCAATGTGAACGCGAAAATGATGTCAAAACAAAAATATGACATTTGCTTGAACTGAAATGGTACTTCTTGATCTTTAGTTAAAATGCACTTACAGCTATATGCACCGTACGAAAGCTTAGCCAATCTCGATTAATTTTCAAAGTTAGATTAAGCGGTGTTTTGTATGCACCGAAGAATTCGCTGCAAGGATCGTTAATCCCTGGTGAGACTTTTGACAACGTCACAAAATAACCTAGAAAAATATATAAATAACAATTTTTAAATTTATGTTGCGTGATTTGTTTTGGGTTTTGCTATTTGCTTGCAAGTTTGAATGAAAAATGAGCAACCATATGGATCAGTAACATCCGCAAGCCTGATATGACGTTTAGCAAACATTAGCCAAGGCGTTTTTCTTGTAAATTCAATATTTGGTGTAGGTATAATCAACTTTTATTCTTGAACCAATCGTATATTTTCTTTTCCTCTTTTCTTGGGGTTAGATTTCATGATATTGAGTCGTTATTTTATACTGTATACCTAGTCTAATACAGCAAGAATAACAATTCCAATCATTTCCACCTGATGATAAATAAAAACATCACTTTTCACAACACAAGAAAATATATTTTAGTAGAAACCCGAGGAATGCCCATTGATAAATTGACAATATTGTATAATTTTCAAACTCATTATCTACTTTGAAATAATTACAAATATGCATATCTCGATGTTCAAACTTTGGAAAACGCATCGTTTGACAACTCAAGGAAAGAGGAAAAACGAATATAATTAAAATAATTTCTTATATACTCAGTTGATAAAAACACAAACCTTCTTCTATGGATATCTGTTATAAATTGGGACTTGGATGAAGTCAAGAGAATTAATAAAAAGTGTTGAGACCATCAGTTTTAAAGGTTTTCATTTTAGTTTATCTTGTAGAGATGATTAGTATCTAAAGCTTAAAAAAAAAGTAAATCAACAAGTCTATTTGTTTATGAGTCTGGGTTTTACCCATAAACTTAAAATTTTGAATTGAATTAGAATTAGACAAAACTTTGAGATAAGTAGCCATTAGATACCTCTACAGGATATAGATAGGTAGGTAGCTACTTTCAACACCAATCACCAATCCAAATTGAGTCGATCGATTGAACGATGAAAAATCATAAGTAAAATATGCGGTAGATATCAGAATGTGATAGGTACACTGTTTTTTTTGTACCTACCTACAAAAATAGGTACCTATTCAATTCTATATTCTATTGAGCAATTCGCATTATTATGAGTGTGTTGTGGAGCAATAAATATTGCTTGATATTGAGATCTTTTTTGTATAGTACCCATTGACCACCTATTGGAATTGGAAAAGAATCCTACTCTAATCGATGATTTTTTAAAAATCTAAATAATCCTCCGTTGATATTCCACTTTCATAGTTTTGTCTTTAGTCGCAAAACCTCAAAATCTGTAGGAAAAACATAAACAAATAAAAGACTAGGTTAGAATTCGTTGAAATTCTTCGATTAAGCCTAGAAAATGGGGCGATCAGAGTTAAGCGACGGATTCAGGCTTAAGCGCTGCGGTGCATCCAAAAATTGGAATATAATCGCGATAAAGACTTTATCCGGATTAGATTTCTACGGTGCATATAGGTGTTACTCACGTTTTATTTATGTATTGTTGGATCAACAAATCGGCATACTACTTTTCATGGAACTCAATTAAACCTCATTCAAACTTGGCACTGACAGCAATTTGGACGTTATAAATATTGTCACATGTGACATCACCCAGCCACCAGTTGCCCTGATCCAAGCGCATGCGCGGCCCGAGAAAAATAACTCTATACTACGCTTGAACATACGGTCTGAAAATTAAAATGGAGATACTCACACTAGATGCCATAAAACATGAAACAACAAACTTTAAACAAATTCAATTACTCAGCCCAAAGTCTAATGCGCTGGCATAAAACTCCTCCAAATTATAAAAAGCCTCACTCAACAGGAGATCATTGACTGCCTTCTTAAATTTGTTTAAACATTTTATCCTCCTTATGTTCAACGGCAAGTGGTTGAATAGCTTTCTGCCTCCATATACAAAAGAATTTTTCACAAGTTCTGAACGTGGTATAGGCAATCTGTATAGATGGGTTCGCCGAGACGGATAGTGTCCCTCAACTTCGAGTTCGGATCCACACATCTTGAAAATGAGTGTGACCGTTTCCAGTATAAATAGACAGCAGAGTGTGAGGATGCGGTGCTCCACAAAGAGAGGACGACACGAAATCCTAGGAGATTTCACCATACACAGGTAGCGGAGTGCTCTTTTCTGCAGCAAGAAGACAGCATTGAAAAGGTATTTGGAGCAAGAACCCCAGAAAGAGATTCCAAAGCGAAGGTGAGACTCAACCAATGCATGATACGCATTTTTAGCTGTCGCAAAATCCAAACAGTTTGCTATCACTCTCAGCGCATAACAGCCAGAAGAAATCCGATTACAAACACTCAGAATGTGATCCTCAAACCTCAAGGATCGGTAGATTGTTAGACCTAGAAACCTATTGAACCGTACGGTAGAAAGAGGAACAGAGTCTAGAAAAACAATATCAAGCACGCATTTGAAAGTCAGGATATTGGTTTTAGAAACATTAAAACCATAATGTATTGTCTGAATTCAAAATTCAATGCTTACTGAAATGGCATACTCACAAAAAGTTTGATTCTCTCCATGACTTCATGAATAAACCTGCATATAATGTGTCTTACTTTCTACGAAAGATCCATTCCATGCATCTCAATCCGGACAAAACTAGCTTCAAAAATCCGCAAACCGCATTAAAATATCCTTTTTCTCGTTGAAGATATTGGACTTTGAATTTTACCCAAAAAAGTATATAAGTTCGAGTATCCAGCAGTTAAGTTCAACAAAAAAAAATTGAATGGTATTAATGTAAATATATCAACAGACTCAAAACTGTTGATAATTTAGATATTAATTTGTAGAAACCAGGTAGGTGATGCAAGACATAGTTATTACCCCTCTGATAGCTTCAGAAATAACCTTAATCGAAAGTATATGAATAGCATCTTCTGCATTCTTGCATTGTTTTACTGGATGTGACAACTCGTCGGATTTTTTTGAAAAAGGAAAAAGAGGTACAATCCAGTCAATTCTAGCTTTCAAAAATGTAATTATCAATAGGATGTTTCTCGTAATAAAGATGCTCCAAAAGAATTGCTAGCAAAAAATAGCAGTAAGGTCATTGTACAGGGTCATTCCGTATATATTGACCCATATGCTAGCGGCGTTATCAATAAATATAATAGACTATGAGTATTGACAAAATTCCTGAAGAAGGAACAAATTAGTTCCGAAAGCTCAAAAAACAATAAATGATAATCCACGCTTCGTAGACCGCTCATTTTGACTGCTCCCCACCACCTTCTTCTTCATAATTGCAAGCCAGTCACGAAAACTTTCCACATTATTTTCAAGCATAATCGTCACGCGAGTGGGAGGAAAGACATAACGTTGAAAAAGAAAGGAGCTATACTAAACATCCCTTGGATAACCACTCGCTGATTGGTGCAGAGGTGAGGAATTTTGATTTTCACGTCCGATAAGCAGTTTCTACGTTCAAGTGGGAGAGTGACAAGCATAGGCACGTTTCGTAAAGAAAGCGATGTTTGCTACTATTCAGCTCAAAACAATTTTGAGCGCTTCCTGATCATTCTTCTTCACCTTGATAATCATTTTGACAGTGGTCAAAGTGATATTTGAATCTAAATTCCTTTTGATGGTATTTTGAGTGCACAGGATGCAAGGTTAATTGATATGTAAAGGTTGCGGCCGTTTCTAAACGTGTTTGAGGGTGAGTTATTACACAGCTTTTGGTATACAGTGGAATATCTTCTCATTGTTAAGTGTGACGGAACCGAATCAGAGCCGAATGCCAAATGTCCGGTCGATCAAATTCTATAAATATTGTTCCTCCCCGTGTAGCAACTCCAAGATCAATAATTGAAATTGTGCTCAAAACTTGAAAAAAATTACGATCGTTGCCCATCTGCCGATGTGATTTTATGATTGTGTACTAAAAAAAATCCATCGGTAACTCATCGGCAGACAGTTTCAATCGATAGGTTCTGCAAGACCTTTTATTGAAATTGTTGTGAAAAATGTTGAAAAAAAAAAAAATGATGCCCGTCTGCCGAATCAAAGGTAGGTTTAAAATCTTAGAGGAATTCTTAAAAATCCATCGGCAGACATATAGGACTTATACTAATACAATTATTGCAAATTTGTTGTTTTTTTTTATATCGTTGTCGAGCTGCGAATACCTCCGATGTGACAAGTTTTCGAAGAATTAGCTTTTAAGATGAATGCATTCACCATGATGTGAACTACATGATGGAAATAACTCCAGTGTGAAAAATACTGATTAAATACCATTTATTCAGTGTCGAAAATCACCAATGTGATCACTATATAAAAAGAGAGATAGTAATGGGTCCCATCCCATGTGCAAATCCCATACACATAGTCAGTTGAATTTGTACGGTGCACTAAACCTCCAAAGTTCAATTCGCTTGAATACATTGGAGATATCACCACAAACTTTGTGTCACTTCGGAGGTTTTCGCTAGAAATTATTCCTGTCAATCGAATTTTATCCGTCACCTGATAATATCTGAAATAAAATATTGTTGAGAGGTAAAATAGTTTTTACTCGATTATTTAAACTCTCGATTGTCGGTTGAATATTCTTAAGATTATTTAATGCACCGATAAGATTATTTAATGCCTGGATCGATTGATATTAGATGAATTAACTTCGATCAACTTATTCAAACCGCTGTAATTGTCATTATTATTTCAACTCGCATCTTCTGACTGTGTACGTACGTTGAATTTTTTTTATCCAGGCTATAAAAACCATCACAATGTTTACTTCGACTAGTCCGCAATGGGGAACTTGCATGAAAAATTAAATCGATTTTTTTTATTTCAAACTGAAGAAAATCGCAAAAAAATCGATAGGTATACTTCAAAGCGTTATATCTCCGTCAATTTTCGACTAACATCAAAAAGAAAAAATACGGGTCTTCTTATTTTTCATGGACTTTCGAATTCAGCAATAAAAAAAATTGAGGCAAGTTCCCCATTCGTTGTACAGTATTAATATAATTGCCGAAATCGATAACGTACCTACCGCTCACAGAGTACCCCTATTCAAAAAGATTTTTTTTTTGTCTTATTCGCTTCCATGGAAAAATGTTTGTTACAGACTCAATCATAAGGCGGAAAAGCGGGATTGCGGATTATTTTATAAACAGCCACTGATAAGGATCCATGAAAAAAAAATGTCTTTTATCTATGAAACTTGAATTGATTTTCAGAGAGACTTAAAAACATGTCTGCTATATCTGAACGGACTAAGAAAATAATGAAAAACTTATCACAAAACAAGCAAAACCCGATAAGTGCTTTTAAAAACCAATAGTTTATTTGAAAACATTCGAAAAATCCTCCGAAGTGAATGTTGAAAGCATAAAATAATATCTCCAATGTGACCAAGTTTCCGAAACACCTCCAATGTGAACAATAAAAATTCGAAACATTTCTCCAATGTACATTTTTTAATTATTTGTTCAATAAGAGGAGAAAAAGTTGTGCAAATAGTGATTGAAATAAATAACTCACAATATATGAATGTACAAAAAATGTTCAACTGCTCTATTTACGAAGATATTGAATTTAAACGTTTCTTGTCTCTGGTGACAAAATTCAATTTTTTCACATTGGAGGTATTCGCAGCTCGACGACGATATTTTCATGTCAAATGAGTTGACAAATGTCCGTCTGCCAATGTCATACATTGTCACGAAAATATTACAATTAAAAATTTTCATTAATCATTGAGCATATGTCCTATATGTCTGCCGATGGATTTTTAAAGTTTCCTTTGAGCTTTTAAAACCTACCTTTGATCCGGCAGACGTGCAACGATCGTTTTTTTTTATCATTTTTCACAACAGTTTCATAGTAAGTTCCTGCAGAACCTATCACTCGAAACTGTCTGCCGACTAGTTACCGATGGATTTTTTCAAGTACAGAATCATAAAATCACAACGGCAGATGGGTATCGATCGGTTTTTTTACAATTTTTTAGTTCAATTTCAACTATTGCTCTTGGAGTTGGTACACGGGGGAGGAACAATTTTATTGCATTGATCGACTTGAAATATTGAAATATACCTTACTCCAGCTCGGCAGACGGGCATTGAACGTTACCCAAAAATGGTCGATATCTTCCGGTCCACATTGTATGTAACATCAATAAGGAAGGTGACTAGGCCTGATTTTTATTCCAGGTGCGTTTGTTCTGACCAATAGTGAAGCTGAGCTCGGTGAACCAGTCAATTATTTATTTGTAATTGTTACAAATAGATCCTGACAATTATTATTGTTGGAAGCGAATTTTATTCCACACATGATAATCGTTGTTTTGACTCACTTCAGTTGATCAATTGATTAGAATACACGGTGTTTCCTGGACATTGGTTAAAAGTCGTGTGGTGATTTCTGAGGTATTTTCATGAAAGAAAGATCCTATAAACATTTGTCAAAAAATACTTTCTAGGGAGCTACAAAAAATGGGGTGCGTAGTGTTTACCCCAAACCACTTCAGCATAATACGCGCCTCTGATAAAATCTTCAATATTTTTAGTTTGCAATCTAATTTGGCGGTAAATGTCTCTGCATCAAATCTAAATATTTGAGTGTGAGCGCGGCTGCCACATTCCAAAACACAGTATCATAAATTTTTATCAAAAATGCGTTTTTCAGCCCAAGTAGATACATATTGTTTTTATTCTGTTTTTATCTATTGAGCTACTCAAAATAGCTCGATCTATTATAGTAACGGGAATTTCAAGCCTACACCCAGCAAGTAACATTTTCCAACACTAAGGGGCTGTTTATCAATTAGGAGTTAACCCATGGGTAAGCTGACTCTGGGTCAACTTGGCAGCCAAATGGACTAATGTCAAATAGTTTGTGGTTATCTTAAGGTTATTGCGTTAACTCAGGGGTTAACTCAATTGATAAACAGCCCCTGAAATTTCGACAAAAGACCGTATGTGGTAGTTACTGGTTGGTTAATCAACACGATCGTTAAACGTTGAGCAAAAATTATCCGAAACACAGTATGTGCCAATTACTGTGTTGTAAGAAAAATATTTTATCAATCTTGGGTGCTGTTTATCAATTGAGTTAACTCCTGGGTTGACGCAATCACAGATGTGCTCTGTAGTTTTGTGGCGCATCCATGATTTACAAGATTTTTTTGGGTATTTCGCCACACCCTATCAAATAACAATCAAACTAGTGTTTATTAACCTGATCTTCTATATTACCTAAACAAATAATTCAAATTCAAAAAATATAGTTCATTACACAAAAACGAACTATATTTTTTGAATTTGAATTAATTGTTCCATTTTTAGGGTTCACTGACGACAGAAGCAGGTTCGTTTCCGAAACGTTTGATATTGATAGGTTTTATTATTTACTAATAGACTTTTTTCAGGTAATATAGAAGATCGGGTTTATAAACACTATAGTTTGATTGTTATTTGATAGGGTGTGGCGAAATACCCAAAAAAATCTTGTAACGCAATAACCTTAGGACAACCTCAAAATGTTTGATATTTTTGTCCATTTGGCAGGGGCTAAGTTGGCCCAAGGTCAGCTAGCCCATGGCTTAACTCTCAATTGATAAACAGCTCCTTTACATCGAAAATTTACGCAAAAACATGTATAGTCTTTATGGAAAAACCTAATTACGTTAGAATGGGTTTTAGTGTCATAAAATCATTGAACTACATAATACCTGGAACGAACCCGCGTATATCCATCTCTTTCTAACTCATAACATGAATGAAACACTTTTCGATTCGTTGTCGACAACGACCGGGTCCTTTCCAGCTAGGTACGTAGTATGGAGTTCAATGCACAAAATAAAAAATATTATTGGTAGCTTATTGCTTTTTACTTTCCTTGATTATTGTAACCTATATCTATACCAAAGCACAGTATCTAAAACAAAAAAAAAAACAAAAATTGAAAATTGCTTTTTACATTGCGAAACCGGGCCTAAACCGTTAATGTGTTTTGAAATGTGACAGCAGAGCGGTTTCGAAAATATTTAGGAAAACACGTCTTTGGGTGGTCTATGCAGCGATGTAAAAAAATGCGATTGTCTCGAAAACTACTAGCTCAGGAGTACCCTCTTTACGTAAAAACCTTTAGGTATAATAATCTAGAATCTAAATGTGAAAAAAGAACCAAAAAAATAAGATTGTTATTACCCTTAACCCCTTGAGTAAGGTACGCTCCTGAATAAGATTTTGAGCTCGAATTCTGAGTCAGCATTAACGGTTTCGGAAATATTAAGGAAAAACCTTCTTCAGGGTGCCCTATTTAGGAGGGCGTAGCTCCCCTAGGAAGCATTTTTCTACAAATGTTTATTGGAACTTTAAACACCTGGCCAGGTAGCAAACCTCAGATTCGGATTCAGCAGACCAAAAAACATCTATTCTGGTAACGTTTTCAATGTATGCACCAACTTTTTTTCAGTTAGAAATATTCTTCTATACATGAGCATAGCCAAAATAAAATAAATAAATCATACGATCTAAAAATTGAAAAAAAAACTCCATTTACGTTCAAAATTAAATAGCGAACTTACAGCAAAAAGTTAGCAGCCACACCAACAGCTTTGGCCGCTGATATAAAACCATCTGTCCATTGATGGTTTCGCTTATAAAATTCTTTAGCACTGGCTGTACCCTAGAATTTCGATCAAAAATAAAAGAAATATACACTAAAATACAATGAACATAGTTGTGATATTATGGAAGCATGATTTGATCTACAGCGTGCATTTTAGAGAAAACTTTTACTCACTCTTCCCTGAGCAACAATCTCAGCCTGCAAAAACCTAGATTTCTTCACCAAAATCCTGATCGCCTGCATCAGATTAGTACAAGAATCCAGAATTTTCTCGTTCACTTCCAGTTTGATTCCCGAGTCTGCTGCCCTTGAGTTTGTTAACATTTCCTATTCAACATTAAAACACTAAAATCACTAATTGAAAATAGTTAATTCACCTGTATCCTATTAGCTGCTTCTTCAATAGCCTTGTCCATTTTGGACATTTCATCTTCAAACATTTCGTCTAAGTTTTCGGACTAGAAATGGGAAGATTATACAACGCAAGTTAATCAATGCAAGAGTGAGACCTTTTCGCCTAAAAGTGATAGACTTATGCTGTCTCCTAGTGATGCTACTTCCTGTAGCTTGTCCAACGCCTCCTTAACCACTAGCTCAGTACTTTGGTTGTCTTTGATGTTACCTAAGATTGTTAATACTATCTCCCCTAAGGCTTTACAGGTTTCTGCCATCTCTGGAAACAAGAAACTAAAACAAGATTCCATATCCAATCCAACTCACTTTCTCCAAAAGTAATATCAGGGCTTGTATTGCACGTTGCCCGTCCTTGTAAAATAAACATCGCGTGTCTGTGAGCTATTTTATTCGTTGTAGTTATAACCTTACTATGGTCCGTAAATTCCATTTCTTTGCTATCTTCCAAAGCATCGCGACAACCTTATAAAACAATAAATTATACTCAATAAAGTAACATTTTGTGCCAACCTTTTGTCAAACTTCTCAGATAATCGGGTGTACATGTTAAAGCCGTGATTGCAGGGTTATCAACTTCGTCTATGGCATGCCTCAGGATTTCCTCGTTTGTTTCGATGGCCTTTGCAGCGATCTCTTTCAATTTCGTGTCCATTTCTTGTTTACCCTGATCCATTTGCCGTTCCAACTCCATTACTTTGAAAGAAATTTCCTCAGATCTTTGTTTCAGTTGTTCCTTTTCACAAAAAATGGTCTGCAGTTCCTTTTGGAGAGTGTCGCGTTCCTTTGTGGCATCCGATACGCTTTTTTTCAAAATCTGCCGACATAATTATGAGAAAAGAAACTAGATTTCGGTCCAATAACCTCAGTTTCCATATTGAACAGCTCCTTGTCCTTTTGCAAGGCAGACAGTTCTTCCGACTTTTGGATTTCTGCCTGTTGCAGCCTCTCCTTTTCCACCTCAATTTCGTTAAGAGTTTCGATGGTTTTCATTGCTGATTGAAGTTTCTTTTCCACTTCGGCTTTCTTTAAAAAAAAACTTTAGTAAACGCCAAACAATTTCCGATGCACGTCATAACCTTTCAGTGAAGTAGAATGGAGGCATCGCTGCTCTCATTCTACGCACACAAAGGCTATGACGTGCATCGGAAATTGGCGTTCACTATACCTTTCGGATTTCCGCTACATGTTCATCTCGTAACTTCACGTAGATGGCTTTAAGCTTATCGAATTTTTCGTGAAATTGTTTGTGTTCGGAATCCTGGTTTTGTGCAACAGTAAAGCTCTGGTTCAAAAGATCTTCTTTGACTTGTTTTTCGTGTTCTAGTTCGCTGTTTTTCGTTGCCAAATCGTGTTCCAAGGATTCGATTTTGTTTTTTAAACTATTGATGCCTTTTTGGTTTTTGGACATTAATGATGTGATTTCTCCTCTAGAAATTGATTTTCCTGTTAACCCTCATCTTGTTATTTATCAGTATTTTTTCCTAACTTCTTGAAAAATATTAGGTGTCCGTATTTTGTAATATTTAATGACAATGCATGCATTTTTGAATGACTCGAAATTTTATTTATTTGTTTTATTTTTTTACTCTATGCAATATTTGAATATGACACGGAGTGTGGCCTGCAAACCTCGATGTGACGTATTAAGTTTGCTTGCTTGCTATCAAGTCGCTATTTCGAGCCGAGATCCCCGCGATTCCCTCATTTGTCAATTTCAGTAGACTGAATTGGATTACGGAGCGTTTCTCGTTCGATTGTTGTTTCCGTTTTATGTGAACGTGGGTGTGTTGGACATTGGAACCAGGATTTCAACAGTGTCAATTTGCCAAAAACTGACTCATTTATATTGGTTTTCATTGGACAAAATCCCAACTTTGTTGGTATTGAAACAAGAGGAATTAAAATGGAAAAGTAACGAATAATATACAGTTATAGAATGACATAATATCTTTCTTGAAAATGTATAAAATGTATATTAACAGCATTATAATATAAAATAATAATCGTTTCAATAATTTCTTATAATACATAAAAAATGAGAATTTATGGAATCAAAGCTCAATTTTTTGAACCTTGATGAGGAAATGTTTCAAATTTGGTTTTTAGCTATGGTGTTTTCTGTTGTACTGTTTTAAGTTTAGTCACAGAGTTTTGAGTATTTGTTATACTTTCATGGTTTTAATAAGTTTGACAACATTGTATTGAATTCAAGAAAAGCGTCCATCACTTCAAGAGACTTGGTTCAGGAAATACCGGGTTGGAGAACTCAAAGTCAAAGTCTCAAAATATTTTGATTTGAGACTTTGACTTTGAGTTTTCCAACCCGGTATTGCATTGAAGCCTGTGAAGACTGAATTTGGCTGAAAACTTCTTCGTATTTGGTGGTTCGATTTTTCTACTTTGAATTGTTCTATAGAATAGCGACAAAGCTTTTATTTAAAATTAGAAAACACGTTTATTCGCCGAAAGCAAATCTTTTCGAGACCTCTTTTCTTACCTTAACTTCTCACACTGACTCCTCAAAAACTCCCGTTCTTGCATCAGTTCCTGATGAGCAGAAACACTCAATTGCATCATTTGCTCAACGTGATTATTCACTGCTTCTACTGGCTCACTCGTATCAATCAAGTTTTCCTCATGAATTGGTTCCTCCTCTTGCTCTGGTTCCTGTGGTACTACCACTTCTTGTGTCACGTAGGTGCGAAAATCGCCCATTATCAAAAAATTGGGTGGGTTCTGCGGAACAAAGTCTAGATTGGCTTGTATGATTTTTAGAGTTTTAACATTTCATACAATTAACTACGTGTATACGGCAAGGACCAAATATTTGCTACACGGACGAAATATTTGGTCCTTGTCGTATAAACGTAAATATAATAAAATTATTACAAAAAAAGGTAAAATATCTGTAAAACACCCTAACATGTCCATGATTTGTGAGTCTGTCTGAATATCTGAAATTGTCCAGGATAGTCTTGTGATCAATTATGAAAACAAAAATAATTAAAAAATCGAAAAGAACAATGTTATGGATTTTTGACAAGATCAAAGTCTGGGATGAAGGGGATGTTCAACAATTCAAACCTAAACATTTTTGATGCTAAAAAGTAGAACAAGAAAAAAATCACTGTTATGGACTTGAAATCTTGAATTGCGATTAGGAAAATGTCGAATCAACAGAGTAGATGATATTGAATACAGTGTTAAGCGATTAAAATACAAAATAGATACGCGCAATGTAAATAAAAATCGGCAATTTCCACGTTAAAAATGTTACAATAATGATTTTCCAATTAGGTACCAAGGATTCTTGATGTTCACTTACCTCTGGTAAAGGAGGTATAGCAATCAAATCCTTGAAATACTGCAAATTGCTGGTATTCTCATAAAATTTCCTCAAAAAACGGAACTGTTTGATGAATCTCTCCCGATGTCCGGCCAACAAGTCCGGAGACAACGTCATGTGCATTTTGAAGAGCATTTTGACGCAATAGTCGTATAATTTAGAGGCATCTAAAGAAAAAAATCAGGTAAATCAACAATTAGAGGTACTCACCTTGAATGCAAGGAATCAGAGGAGCAAGTCTACATTGTCCAGCACTTGTCATGGAATTCGATCTCGCCATATTCAATGAGCCAAATACTAAGATGAATCAATAAATCAATATTTCCACAACTTCAATACACTCACCAGCCTCTTGTAAAGCTAGAATCTGGTCCATATAATCGAACATTTCAATTGTCATGTCAAAACTGCAATTCAACGCTATCGATAATGTAAATTGTTGATAAGAAATCTTACTAATTGTTAACATCATTTCCTCCAATACTGTCCAGCTCTTCAGGGGTGACTCCCAAATGTCCGGGAAATCTGGGATTTCTTCGATGAAATTCCAATTTGTTGATCAAAAGGGATGTGTACAGTCTTATCATTTTTCCGTAGCCTTCTTTCAGATGACCCCATAGTTTACCTATTTCGTCTAGTTCCTAATTTATGACATTCATTTATTTAGATTTCTGAGTTCTCATTTTTTTTGGGAACTGAGTGAACTAAGATACCATTCTTAGGGGGGTTGTCGACTACATTATATAGAGTGGTCGTAGATACGAATTCTGCACGCTGGCTGCCTCTTTGTCAGCCAGCGTGAGAAGATGTGACGATTTCCTTACGCTCCGTTTCATGATTAACTGATTGTATTTATGTCCCTGAGATGCCAGAGGGCCGTCCGCTGGCTGTTTTCCTGAAGCACGAAACTTTTACGAGAAAAAGGTCATGTCCCATAAAGTATCCTATATATGGTGAGCTGAGACGAAATTTGAAGATAAACAAAGTTCAGATTTCATCAGAATTTCCTAATATTTTGTTGACAAATGGTTTTCAAAATTACGGTTTTGGCTCCTTTGGCCCGAAACGGGACCATGATTTCACCACCCGGACCATATCGGGGGTACCTTATGAAACATAACTTTTTTCTCGTGGAAGCTTCGTGTTTTAGGAAATTATTCCAGATTTTAGTTTTTAGTTTACAACTTTGAAACCCCCTGGCAACCCTCTCCACCGCTTCCTAGCCAGCGGACGCCCATCTGGCATCTCAGCGTCATAAATATAATCGGTCAATCACGAAATGGAGCTTCAAGAAATTGTTATCTATTTTGTAGGTTATCACACCACTGGAGATATCACATCAATTTGTGTGGTATAAGTCGTACCGTCTATAATCACCTGGTTTTGAATTACTTCGAACATTTAATGAAGCATGTAACCTAAGGATAGGATCTCAGTTCACACCTGAGATAACGATCAAAGATACTACTGATCAAAACACCGTTTTATCAAATTACCTTTCGATGTCTTTGACTGTCAACGAGACACAAAGGATGTCCCTCTCTTAAAACTTTATGTATGACATGACACAGTTTCCATGCTACTATTCTATCATCCATTGCTGGTAATCTAAGAAGAATTTGAGATTATTCTTTGCTAATGGTTATCATGTAGCCTCCAACCTGAGTGCGTAAGCCCAAAATATTTTGGCACTTTGTGTGTGAAAAGTGCCAATTATGGCACTTCTCACGTGTTTCTGTTTGACGGGACATTCCTGTCCGTTGATTGCTTTTTGAAGAGCTTGTGACTGGAAGAAAAAAAATAGTATCAATATGAATACCTATATCCAATGATGAAGGGAACCGAGAATTAGGTACAAACAAAAAGCAACGGGTTAGTGAGCGTGTATATGTCCCACAATCAATCTCAAGTTACTAAACATAAATTTTCGAATGACATGAAATTTTATATATGTTACGGCTAATATACAAACTTGGATAGTTTATGAACTAGCTGGATAGTTTGTAAGCTAACCAAACCATTGGCTATTTTAATAGAAAATGCAATTTCCACTAAAATAGCAGTTATTTTGCAAACTATCCAAGAGTCTTGGCTAATTTACTTGAAACTATTAAGAAAACCAAAATAGCTGGTTAGTTTGTAAACTATCCAAAGTAATCTGGCTAAAATGAAAACCATAATTTTTAGTAACATAAAATAGCCAAACCTTTGGCTAGCTTATATACTAACTAGGTTAGGCATTTAAAATAGCTGGTTAGTTTGTAAACTATCCAAAGTAATCAGGCTAAAATGAAAACTATCATTTCTATTAAAATAAAATAGCCAAACCTTCGGCTAGCTTATAAACTAACCAGGTTAGGCATTTCTTATTTGATAAATTGAATTTTCAGATTCTAATTCAAATCAAATGAAAAAATGGGAGTGACTATTCTGCCAACCGTTACACTATGCAGTAGTTCGTTGGTTAGCATAAGGTTAACATAACAATTATCATTGTTGGTCAAGGCATGATACACTTTAAAAAATATGCAGCAGTTCGTTGGTTAGCAACAGGTTAACATTTCAATTATTTTATTGTAAATCATAATTTATGTGATTTGTATGGGTATTATGAGAATTAAGATTGGTTTTGTTTGGGTTAGTGATTATATTAATAAACAATAAAACCAATCTCAATTCTTATAATACCCACACAAATCACATAAATTATGATTTATAATAATAATTGAAATGTTAAAAAATTAACCTTTTCGCCTCGATTGAACTGGACTGACGTGACGGTTCGTTACGTGTTGGACAATGGAACCGGGTGTTAACAGGGACAGAGGGAAAAATTTGCCAAAAACTGACTCATTCATGTTGATAAACTTCATTGGAAAAAATCCCGACTTTGGTGGTTTTGAAACAAGGGGAATAATTAAAATGGAAAATTAAGGAATAATATGAGTATTGTAACGGCATGCAATAAATGAACAACTGATAAAAAGAAAATAGATACCTAGTTCCTTCTTCTTCCATCATATACTAGTATCAGCTTATGACACCAACAAAACAATCTCTATTATACACCGCTAAACCACGTCCATCAGATAAAGCAATAAACATATTAAGATTAATAAGAATAAGTCGGATACTGAGTAAAATCTCGTACCAGTAATGTGACGTCAAGAGTGTCATAACGGAATACGCAAGATTCTGGTGGGCGGAGCCAAGCGCAATTTTCAATAATTATTAATTACTACAGCATTTAAGGGCATTAAAGGCCACAGATTAATTTTTTCAAACGGTAATGACATTTCTACTCCTCATTTTCAAAAATTGTCGGAATTGTCCAATGCTGAGTATAAGTCTCCACAACAAAAATTTTTGAATTGAATGAAACCAACTCAATCTAACCCATAGTAGCAAAAAACACTCAATGATGGATATCGGCTTGCTTTTTCATTTTTTTAAATAACCAAAGTGAAACTAAACAAGCTAATAGCGTACACATTATCGTTGTTATATAGAAAAAACACAATCCACTAATGAAATGATAAAAATTGTGTCCAAACAATCACTATCGGGCTACGATTCTGGCTTAATTATTAGTAGCCTGATACTAAAACGCACAAGATAAGCTCACCCGCTGGACGAAATTGTAACCGATTCGCGCATGGTGACCATTTGGAGCACCCTGCATATAAAAGATATGAGAACATAACCCAGCATTTGTCACCGAACACTCTATGCATTTTAAATGGAGGGTCACCGGGAAAGATGCGCGTGAGCTTATCTTGTTTGTTGTAGTATCATGATTAATAGGATCGGGATTGTAGCACAATCACGGAACGCTCCTCCATTCGAAGACAAATAATGACAACAATGGAACTTCAAATACCACGTGACTTCTACCGGGTGACCAATCAAGAATACAGCACATAGTGAGGCGCGTTCCGTAAAGTCTGTTTCAAAATTTCTTCTTTTTTAATTCAATATTAATTTCTATGAGAAATTGAATAATCCGCAATTTTTGTAACGCTATAATCACAGACTTACGATAACAAAATACATAATGTCTATACCTTTAGCATTGAATGTTTTGACCAAAACACAATGATAGAAGAGGCCGGCTTTGTTTTAGTTTACTTAACGGGAAAATGACAAATAATCGCCTGGTTTTGCTTTCTGGCCACACGCTATAGACTTTCTAGTCATTGTTTTATCTGAATAGCGCAATTTCGAATAGAAAATAATTCACAGAGCTAAGTTTCTAGGAGAAATGTTGCCATGTTTCAACACAAAAAGTAAATCTCAATAACAATTTTTACCTTCAAAAATGTTTTTTGATGACAGAGAAGTCATTTGTGAGTGTTTTTCCATGAAGCTTTAGAATAGTCAGGGCACATGGCAACAACGCTGAATAAAGAGTAAATATTTACATGAGAGATGTTTGGGTTGGTGATATTTGTTTTATTACTTGTCTTGTGATTTTAGATCTATGGCTATAATTATATGAGATGCCATACCATGGATATTATCAATTTTACGAAAGTTGAGATCTGCGCTAAAGTGATAAGAATATCATGATCTGAACTTGTTTTTTAACAGAAGAGAGAATCTACATACTAATGACAGCCAGAAATTTTTTATTCATGAAAATTTAATCCAGTTTGCAAGGGATTTCCTTGGGAATGATCAAAGTCAACGTCGCAGCTTTTGTGAATAATATAATCAGACGACAGAGATCAAAAACATCTGACAAAGAATGGAAACACGACTATTATGTAAATGAGACGCATAAAACATTCATACGGCGTTTTATTGAGTTGGATTAAAATACTTCCTAGATCCCTTACTGCATGGAAAATAAGTTCCATGTCATACAGTTCAATTAACTTACCACGGTTCAATAAGTATATATTCTCATGTGAGGCAATTAGCAAAAAAATCGATAATTAAACATTCTGTTGGAGCTTTATTTCACATTACAATAGCTTGTAAGGAAAGAACGATAATTATAAGATATTCCCACCCATGTGAATCAACAATGAATCTTAGAAACCGACGAGTGAACTTGACATTATTAGGAAATTCTTTATGCAATCTATTATTTTCATTTCACAGACATGAATCAGTTGTATTCAGGGTCACTCGCTTTACTCGTCTATTATAAATTATTCAGGCAATGTCAGAATACTGAAAAGGAGAATCGAGGATATTCTCAGATTCCGCATAGCATTCTGAAACAAACAACACATTTTAGCAACAATATTCAAGCCTGAATGATAAATATTTACCAAAAATACGATGGCAATTTTATCCAAATATTTTTTTAAAACATCCTGTGCCAATAATTGATAAGGATGCATGTCTTGTGAAATCGGTATTCTCTGGCAGTTATATTTGACGAATTTCTGATGTATACAATGAAAAAACAAAAATAAGTTAAAAAGTTGGATGTTTTTTCAGAAAACAACACGAAATAGAGAAATGATAAATTTAAGGCAAAGTAATATTATCGTATTACAGCCGTCATAAAAACCCAAAATGGCTATGGAGTCTTTTATGAACGCGCGGTCATTGATACGAGCTCCGAGATTTTATTGAGTTTTATACGGAATATAGTAATCATAAATTCGAGATTTTTTGCATAGTTGTAGTAGTTGGCGCGAGTAATCGATCTAAATAAACATTGAGCACTCATATGCAACAGTTTACCGGGAAAATAGAAATAGTCTGTGAACAATAGGTGACAAAAACTATCAACAAAAGTAGTGTTCGAGGCGGCAGCATCAAACGAGTTCGATGCGATGGAGATAGAGAGTGTAGTGGATGATCCGGATGGAACAAATGGGTCGAATTGTTTTAAATGCAAAATTGTTTTTGAAGGTGTCAAGGGCATTATACAGTGCAACTTTTGTAAAAATTATTATCATGCAAGTTGCGAAAGTGTTGAAACCCGAGGCTTTCATTTGAAACGTACGTGGAGATGCAGTAATTGTATGGATGCGCAAACAAATAAGGGTGGAGGTGATAACACTGTTGGTAGATTAAGAAAAAGGAGCAGAGTTGATGATGATTTGGACCAAAATGTTTTTGAAACCATGAAAGAAACCTTGAGAGACTTGTTAAAAACTATTAGTGAGTTGAACACAAAAATTGATGCGCTAAATGGAAAAGTGGATCAATTAACAGAGGCGAACAAAAATATTAATTTGGAACTTATGGAAATAAAACAAATAAAAATATCCAATACTGCTTCATCTACTGTGCAAGTACCGTCGTATGCATCTGCTGTTGCTAAACAACCCAACAACAGTAAAGTACTATTGGTGAAACAGAAGGGAGAACAAAAAGATGTTACTAAAATTAAGAAAGATCTACAGGACAAGGTTGATCCGGGAATTTGGGCTGGAATAGATATAGAGTTTTTAATGAATATGGTATCATAAGATGCTTTAATTGTTGTAAATATGGACATATGAAAAAAGACTGTAAAGAAAACAAGGTGTGCAGTAAATGTAATGGTGATCATGATCTAAAAGACTGTGTTAGTGACGTTATTAAATGTGCAAATTGTGTGGCATCCAATAAAAAATATGGGCTGAACCTGCAGACTGACCATGTAGTGTGGGATGTAGCCAAGTGTGATACGTATAAGAAAATTGAAAAGGTACAGAAAAACAAATTTATAAAATAGCAATTAGACTGTGATAGTGTTCTCAATTCTAGTCTAGTTTACTTTAATTGCCAAGGGTATCTTAACAACAAAGACAATATCACCTTATTAATTAATGACTGGAAACCAAAGATTTTACTCTTATCCGAAACACATGTTTGTGCTGATGTTGATTTACATGAACTTCTTGTTGATGGATATAATTTTGAACAGTGTGTTACGACGAATAGAAGGACTGGAGGTGTAATTGCGTTGATTCACGGGGATATCAAGTATAAAGTTCAAACTGTAAAATATGTAGACAATTATCTGTGGTTTTTGTCCTTTACTTTTACACTGTCTAACGTCAAGTATTTGTGTACTGTCTTATATCACGCGCCTCAAACAAATGATGCCAAGTTCGTAGATTACTTTTCCCAATTTTTGGATGAAATAAGTGAATTTGAAGGGTTGATTTACATCATGGGAGATTTCAATTTTGATTTGGGAAAGAAATCCTTCTATGGCAAGAAAATCTTAAGTGCAGTCTATACAAATGGATTCCACCAAATTGTAGATACCCCCACTAGGATAACTTCTAGAAGTGAAACCATTATAGACTACATTATAACGAACAACAAAAGGGCATCTCATAAAGTACATCTTACACCTAAAGTAAGTGACCACTCAATTTTATCTGTGATACTGGAGTCAAAGACTGAAATCAACTGTGATATTACAACCTACCAAAGATCTTGGAAAAATTATAATAAGGAGAAACTGCATGAGTACCTGATAGAAAGACCTTGGAACAGTAACTGCTCTGATGTCAACTTTTTGGCGAACACATTGACAAGTGATTTGATGGAGATTATGGATAATATGTGTCCTACGGTGGAGGTCCGACTTCGGCGAAATAGAAACAACAAATGGATTACTCACGATATAAGGCAGATGATGACCGAGAGGGATGCTTTGTATAAACAAGCCATTTTCAACAAGAACGAAGAAAGTTGGGCTCTATTCAAGAGGAGACGCAATGATGTCGTGAGGGAAATCAGAAACTCTAAAGAAAAATATTTTCATGACGTCATTGATGGAAATAGGCATAACCCACATGAGTTATGGAAAAATCTGAAAACCTTACTTCCAGGTAAACATTCAGCGATTCATGACGGCATCATGTTCGAGACCAGATATATTAGTGATGAAGTACAAATTTCGAATGAATTCAATTTTTATTTTATACAGAGCATTTCTGATATTCGAAATGCTATTCCCAATTTGCTGAGATCTAACGCAATCGAAGATAGTACCGTTGATTATAACGTCTTTGCGAAATTTGAAAAAATATCCATGAAAGAAATGAAGGATCTCATCAAAAACCAAAAAAATGTTGGAGGAGGCGACAGCGGGATTTCTAAACAGGTGCTTTGGGATGCTTGTTGTGTGGTTGGTGACCGGCTTTTGGACATAATCAATACGTCTCTATCTACTGGAGTATTTCCACAAAATTGGAAAATGGCTACTGTTATACCAGTTCCAAAGGTTACCAATACAAAAATCCATACGGAGTTCAGGCCTATCAACACTCTCCCTCTGCCTGAAAAGGTCTTGGAATTAGCTGTGAAAAAACAACTTTTGAAGCATTGTGATAGTAACAAAATCATAGTTCCTAATCAGTCTGGGTTTCGTGAGCGTCATTCTTGTGAGTCTGTCGTAATAAATATTTGTGATGAATTTAAAAAATCGATAGACTGTGATAATTGTGTTCTGGCAGTATTTCTGGACTTTAGGCGAGCATTCGAGACTATTGATCGTGATATTTTATTGTATAAGTTGGAAAAATTGGGGTTACAAGCAACAGTATTAGGATGGTTCCAATCTTACCTAACCGATCGGACTCAAAAAGTTAAATTCAAAAATAGTTCCTCTGACTGTAGGTTGGTGGAGTATGGAGTGCCGCAGGGAACAGTATTGGGTCCGTTATTGTTTATACTGTACATAAATGACATTGTGAAAGTTGTAAAAACATGTAAAGTAGTCTTGTTCGCCGATGATACCATGTTATATGTGGCTGGTAACGATATTCACGAACTAGTAACCATCATGAATCAAGAGTTGTCCCTTTTATTTGATTGGCTATGTATAAACAATTTGTGCCTTAATACAAGTAAATCTAAATTCTGCCTTTATGGTAAAAGATCGAGGCTTAGTCACATTGATATGGAGAATATAAATATATGTGTAAATAATGATCGGATTCTCTATGAAACAGATATTAAGTATCTAGGTATCATTATTGATCCTAATTTGTCTTTTGTTTCCCATGCAAATTATGTAATGAGAAAGTTCTCGAAAAAGGTTGGATACATTAGCAGAATAGGAAAACATTTGTCCATGTACACTAAGATGCTACTTTATAATACAATTGCTGCTCCACACTTGCAATTCTGCTCGACATTATTGTATAAATTGCCAAATTATAAAATTGATGAATTTCAGAAAATTCAAAATCGAGCAATGCGAGTAATTTTAAGATGTAATCGTTATACACCTGTACAATCTATGTTAAATGTATTGAACATGCTGTCTGTAAAACAAAAAATTGTATATAATGTGTTTGTATTTATATTTAGAATTAAAAGAAGAATGTTGCCTGATTACATTTGTGAAAAGACCAAATGTTTTAGAGATGTCCATAATTACAACACTCGACATTGTGATGATTTTATTTTAAACATAAGGTGTAATTCGAATTTAATATTCAATTCAATATTGTGCAGAGGTCTGAGTGAATTTAATCAACTACCTGCTGATCTCAAAAATTGTGAAAAATTTGATAAGTTTAAGTGTTTATTGAAGGCATATGTCGTCCAAAACTTTCAATTCATTTTTTATTTTCTATTGTACATTTACTTCATAGTTATTACTAGCAAATTATTTTAATATTTATATACTGTATAACATTGTTTGATTCATTTTACTATAAACTATTATTTGTGATATTTTGTAGCTTTTTTAGCTAAATAAAGAACATTATTATTATTATTATTATTATGTTTGACACTGTTAATGCACTTTTTCTATTTTTGTGCGATTGTTCTTTATAAATCTTTTTTTTATTTAAAATTTGGTATTTTGAATAAATGATTGATTGATTGTTTATGAATTATTTTTTTTGTGATTATTTTCCACTTTCCTCGTATGGAAGAAAAGAATTTTTGAATTCATGTAAAAATAACTTTTGCAAAACATTATTTTTTGTTGCTTTAAGTTACGACAAAGTAAATTCCCTGGACATGGCAGGGCTGGGACTATACATTGGCTCAGCCAATCAGCTGGATGAGTTCTAGGCACCCCCACTCATGAAAAAGTATTATTTTTTAATTATTTTGATATAAACGTATGATGATCAAGATCGACACTCCAAAACGAAAACAAAACAAAGCTATGCTTTTTCTGTTTTGTTTTGGTGCTGCTCATTATAAATTCCATTTTTACAGGGCGTTTATCACTAATGCTATCTCCAAAACAGTGTGTGATATGAGGTCGGTTAAAGGTTAAAGCGGAGAATAGTTGCCGTTTCTTAAGCCCTTAAATTTGAGAATTTCATAATTTTTGAATTTCGTAAAATAATTTCCTTGGCAACTCAATTATTTTTGCTGTGATTGTATTATTGGAAAAAAACCTTCTAGAGTACTATCGAGGGCTGGGAATTAAGTCCTCAGTTTTTGAACTCATTTTCTGGGCATCCTCAACACTACACGTCAGTGAAAACCTAGTGACGCACCTTTATCAGCAGAAAAAAAACGAGAAAAAACAACATACCCGACCCGACCACAGACTTTAATTATCAAATTTTTATAATTATTTGATTATACACCAAGCGTTACCGATATTAAGCCAACCTTGTACCTTAAATGATTGCCCAACAACGGTAAAAAATATAGCATCAACAAATACCACAATGCAAAACATGCTTGAGCAATACATCTACATGAACTTATTGTTTTGCTTCAGGTGTTAGAATTTTAATAATAAAGTAAGTTTTCGAAATCAAACAGAAAAAAAAATTATAAATAGATTATATTAACTTATATTTAACGAATTATAAACATTTTTGAGTGGATATAACGGGCTCCCGCCTTCGTCTGACACTTGCAGTTGACTAAATCAAGATAACTATAGAAGTCAAGACTGGAGATAACATCACACAACGATCAATTTCCTGGTCGTTTCTTCGAATGTGCAAACAAACTACACAAAAAGCACCCTAGCCAACCGTCACACTTCATTGGTACTTACGTATTTTTCACAGTCTCTCTCCGTATATTCTCTAGCCATGCTTACCAAAAACTACACCATAACAAGTATCATGCATATAATATGTAACTGTTTAATTAAGAAAATAAACGTTTAGTACAGCATGCAAATCTGAAAAATAAAAATGGAATGAGTAAATGTTAGTAGTGAGGGTTGAGCTTATTAAATTTTATTTTAAGGATCGAAAAACCGTTATACCTGTCTGATACTCACAACGCATCGCGACTTCAAAGTGATTGAACGGAAAAACCTTTGCAATCGATAAACTATCTTATCAATGATTGTTTACCATACCGAAAAAAATAAATTGAGTATTTGTGTTTTCGAGTCCGTTGGTCCGCGGATAGAATGTTGATGGTTTTTGAGAAAAACAGCATTTTTTTAAATGTTATGTAAATTACAGTATTTTTGATGTTAAATGTTAACATCATTATCATGTATCATGTCATGTGATAAATTAATCCTAAAATACTTGGGCTTGTCATTTGTAATCGGATTTCATAAAATAATGAAAATTCGATCGAGCCAAATGATATCTGTTCTGTGGATTGAACTTTGAAAAAAGATTGTACTTAAAATTTTGCCTAATTTTTCACCATCATCATCTTTGAAGTTCTTTGCCGAACTTTACAATCGCCATAGCTTTATCAAGACACTGTTGTCACATTTAAAGTGAATTTTTCCAATCGTGAACTAATTTCGCAACTACCCTTAAATATGGATAGTTCTATGGTAAATCTTCATTGGTCTGAGAGAAAATCAATTCTTTGTGAAACTTTTCAATCCCCATCATTTTGTTTAGATACTTTTTTCACATTATGGGGATTTTTCCAAACAAAAATTCGAATCAATATAGATATTTTCAATTAGAATTTGATGGCGAAATCCATGGTAAAACGTTCACTTCTTTATCTTTAGTGGTTTGGGGGAAAATCAGCTTTTTGTGAAACTTTGCAATGTCAGTCATGATTATGATAATGTATGGTACTGTCCGAGGTACTGTCTATTGATAAGGCTTGACTTCTTCAGGGTGCTTCAGAAGAAAATGTCAATACTTCAGGTACGTATTCAGGACCCAAAAATAAATATAAAAGTTCATATAAATATGGGTCCGCAAAGCCGTCGTTTTCACAATACAGCCTGTTAAAATGCAGACCTGATGATATTTTTTTGTAGATATTTACTAATTGAATCAAATTTTGTACTGTTGCTTAACTTTATACACTATATCCAATGAATGAAAACTTGGTTTTATATAACATAATGATGAATTTTCTCGTCCAATAGTCTCTTCGTGGGAATAATGGACAGTTGTGCGATGGAAACCTCTATTTATCTATCAGCTACGTTTCGTATAGATAAAGATAGAGATGATAGATTCTAGTAAAAAAAGCCGTCTGCATCTGGCAAGGCTATCAAAGGTAAACCCGTGCTTTGGCTGAGAGTTTTGGTATACGCAATTTTGTCTGTAATATGATTTTCAAATGCATTTTTCTCGTAAATGGTGCATTCCAGCGGGGTACGAGAAGAATACTTCATCTGTGTAGAAAACTCCAGACTTTCAGAATTTGTAGACAAAACTACCAAAAATCAACAATTAAAAAAATTGAGTGAACTTCACTTTTTCATCAATACCGACGTTTCGAACCTTTATTTGAAAAAGAACCAAATAAAGGTTCGAAACGTCGGCATTGATGAAAAAGTGAAGTTTACTTTCATCGTTCCTAACCCGCTAATCTTGCACAAATAATATTTTTATATTATTATTGAATTGATAATTATTTATTATTTTTTTTCGAGTTTTTTTTGTGCACTGTTATTTTAGATCAATATACGTAAATATGTTTTATTTTTTTACACTGTTTTTTTTATTATATATGTCTGTCCTTCGATCTGTCCCATTATCTGGAGAAAACTATGTCTATCCACTTTTCCATCACTTTTATATGTATTTCGATTTTTTTTTTAACAATTTCAAAAATATTTAGATTCAGTTAGGCATCAAAAATCTTGGAAAATCGCATTTCACCTCACTAACTATCAAGATTTTTTGCTCATTATTAGGTAGGTAGTAAAAATGCTTCTCACATTGATGTATGCTTTTTCCTCTACTTCAGCAATAAAATAGAGAACTGACTAAATTAGAGTTCGCAATAAGTACGTAGGTACCTACAAATTTACTTTTGCCATGAGTAGTTGCCTAATTATTATTAAAAATGATTTGGAACCAATCATTTCATATTTAATCTATATTATTGTCCAATGTGTCAGACTGAAATAGCGATCCTACAATCTATCTATCTCTCTCGGCCTCACTTTTCCAACATACGCCGCCAATCCAGTTGTTTGGGTTCATGGAGGTGGCATGGAAGTAGAAAGGGGTTTGGGTTGTATCGTTGTTTGTTCTAACCACAGCAACGCAACATGACATGTTCGGAAAAATAATTGAAAAATAAGCTCCTCCCATCCGCCATATTGTTGCTTCATGGTTATTGTTATTCACTCGTCGCCACTGTGTAGTTAATATTCAGAGTCGCAGAGATTAACTTTTTACAACGTTTTAACATTTAACTTGACGTATATTTTTTATATGACATTTTACAAAGGTAATAATAATTAAGCAGGAGTGTATTCAATAATCTATTCCAACACTCCTCCTCACGAACTGCTTGGGTAGAGTCCAATACCTCTTGAAAGTATTAAGTGACGATTTCCATTTAAGGATTTCGTCAGAATGTCCGCTAACATATCATCGGTTCTCTTGTAAGCTATCTGAATGTCTCCATTCTTCACCACATCTCTTATGAAATGTTCCTTTATTGAAATATGTTTTGAGTTTGAGTTTACAATCGGGTTAGAAGCCAAACTTTGTGCTGCTTGATTGTCATTATAAATCAAAATTGATTCGTGATGGCATTCCATGTCATTAATTAGATTTTTGAGGTGTATTGCTTCCTTTGATGCTTCTGTAAGTGACATATATTCAGCTTCAGCTGTTGATAATGCAACCGTTCTTTGTTTTCTTGAATTCCAACTGATTGATGCATTTGCAAAAATAAAACAGTAACCAGTATAAGATCTTCTGTCTATTTTACATGCTCCCCAATCTGCATCAGCATATCCGGTAATGTTCTGTCGGGTGCTTTCGAATTTTAATTGATAATTTTTTGTACCTTGTAAATATCTGAGCACGTGTTTTGCAGCGGTCCAATGTTCCAAATTGTAGCAATCATTAAATTGGCTTAAATAGCTCACTGCAAATGAAATATCTGGGCGAGTTGCTGTAGATAAGTACATCAGTGCTCCAATTAGGTTTTGGTAGGGGACATTTTCCAAATTATCTGGATTTCCTTTTTCCATTTTCAAGTTTTCTTGCATAGAACTTTTTGTAGTTTTGCAATTTGACATCCCAAATTTGTCCAACAGGTCATTGATGTATTTCTGTTGATTTATTGTAACAGTGCCATTGTCTTGCTTGAATTCTATTCCTAGACAATAATTTAAAACTCCCAAATCTCTCATATCAAAGCTTGTCATTATTTTCTTCTTGATATTTTTCAAAATATCTTTGTTAGATGTCGCTATGATTAAGTCATCTACATATACTGCAATTATGGCCTTTTCTCCTCCTTTGTGGTATATGTAGATACATGGGTCTGCTTGTGACGGCTTGAAACCAAATTTGTCTAGCTTTGTGTCTAGCTTTTTGAACCACTGTCTTCCGGCTTGTTTCAATCCATAAAGGGCTTTCTTCAATTGGCATACCTTCTCTTTTGAGTTTTTCCTTAGATTTTCCAACATTTTTGTAGTTTTTATCAATAAATCTTTATCATCTTTGACACTTTCTTCCAAAATAATTTCTTGAAGATAATTTTCAAAATTGTTTGGAGTTTTCATGTAAATTTCTTCTTCTATTTCTCCATTTAAAAATGCTGTGACTATGTCTAACTGATTTAGTTGAAGTTTTTCTTCAGCTGCTAGTGCTAGAAGTAATCTGATGGAGCTCAATTTCGCAACAGGTGCAAAAGTTTCTGTGAAGTCAATTCCTGGACATTGGCTGAAACCTCTGGCTACCAATCTTGCTTTTCTTCTTTCTAAAGTTCCATCTGCATTGAATTTTTCCTTCAATATTATTTTATTTGTCACTATATTTTTATTTGGATTCTTTTCAGTTATTATCCATGTCTCATTTTTAATATGTGCTTTTATTTCATTTTTTATAGCTTCTTTCCATTTATCATCTTGATCTTCTTCAGCATCTTTTTCACCAATGTAGTATGAAATATAGTCTTCTGTCCATTTTGGTGCTTGTCTGTTTCTTGTTGGTCTATCTTCAGACTCTTTTATTTCCATTTGTTCTGGATAATTTTCTTGTACATCTGATAATCGTTCTGAGTTTTCTATTTCCTCTTGTCTTTCTTTTTTTTCATCTTCATGAATAGATCGACTTATGTTCACATCATATTCTGAATTTTGTATTTGCCTTGAAATTCTCTCTTCTTCATTTTTTGTATCCAGTCCATAACTAAAAATATCGTGATTATTGTTGTCTATGTCATAAAACTCACTTGATTTATTGTCTAGTATTTTGACATCTCTTGAGACCACAATTTTTCTTTGATATGGCATCCATATTCTATATCCCTTTGACGTTTCCGAATATCCCATAAAAATACCTACTTCTGATAGTGGAGAAAACTTTCTTCCATTTGATTTCTTATTCAGTACAAATGCTTTTGATCCAAATATATGAAGATGTCTTACTGATGGTATTCGATGAACCCATTTTTCAAATGGTGTGTTGCCATCTAATGCTCTTGATGGCGATCTGTTGATCAAATAATTGGCTGTATTGATAGCTTCGGCCCAAAATACCAATGGTAATTTAGCTTCAATCATCAAACATCTTGCTTTGTCAAGTAAGGATCTATTTTTTCTTTCAGCTACACCATTCTGTTGTGGTGTGTATGTACAGGATAGTCTTCTTTTAATTCCACTTTTTTTTCAGAAAATTATCGAATTCTGTGTTGCAATATTCTGATATTTCGTTATCGCTTTGTAAGTATTTTATTCTAGTGCCATGTTCATTTTCTACTTCATTTTTGTACGTTTTGAAGTGCTTCAAAACTTCATTTTTTTGTTGAAGAAAATAGATGCGGCAGTACTTGGAGTATTCATCAGTAAATGTTACAAAATATCGAGATCCACCATGTGATTTTGTCTGGATTGGTCCCCATACATCCGAGTGAATTATTTCCAGTATATTTTCTGCTTGGTGTTCCCTTTGGGGAAATGGCAATCTTGTCATTTTTCCTTTAATACATACTTCACAGTCATCAAGTTTTGCTGATGGGCTAAAATCCAAACCATTTACTTTATTTTGTTTCATTGCAGCTTTAAGATCTGTTTCATTTATATGTCCTAGTTTTTTATGCCATGACATCATTTCAACTGAATAGAAAGAACTTTCTTCACCGTTTTTTGATTGGTTTTTACCGGGGTTTTTACTTTGTATAAAGTATAAATTGTCTTTTCTTTCTGCTTTTAATATTTGATGTCCTCTTTTATCTTTAATGACTGCATACTTTTTCTTGAATACTACTGTGTACCCTTTATCAGTAATTTTGCTGACAGACATTAGATTGGTTGATAGATTCGGTACAAATAGTGTATTTGGTAAATCCACTTGAAGATTATCTTCATCTTGAAAATTTAGTGCTACTTTTCCTTTTCCTTGAATTGGCGCTGTTTGATTTTCCGATGCTAATTTTAGGCATTCTGGTTCGTAATTTTCATGTATTTCTGTGAAATATTCTTTTTTGAAACAAAGATGTGATCATCCACTATCAAGACACCAACTATCTTCACTTTCTTTTTTATTTCCAGTAGCTAGATAGATTTCTTCTGTTTTGAATGATTTTTGAATATTTCGATTTTTTCTTCTACATTCTTCAGTTTTATGATTGTAATAACCACATTTATCACATTTTATCTTGTTTTCCTTTTTGTATGTCCTATTTTCTGGATTTTTATTTTCTTTTCCATAATTGTTGAATTTTCCATGTAAATATCTTTTATTGTTTCTTCCAAAATATGCTTCTTCTTCAGGATTGATAGACGGATTTATTTTATTTCTTGCTTCGTTTTTTTCTATGATTTTTATTTTCAAATTTTCTGGTGTGGGTAGTTCATCTCTCGATTCTATGGCTATTCTGAAGTTTTCAAATGATGGAGGAAGAGAGTATAACATCATTATACTTAGTAGATCGTGGTTTATTTTAATTTCCATTTCTGCCAATTTATCTACTGTATCAATGAATTTATTTAGGTGTTCCTTTACACTATCTCTTTCATTCATTTTTTGTAAAATTAGGTTCTTCAGTAATGTTGCTTTTCGAGCAGGTCCTTTGCTTTGATAAATTTTACTCAAAGTATCCCAAATATCCTTGGATGTTGAACAGTTTTTGATTTGTCTTAGTTCATTGGGTGATATTATTAAAATTAATTCTGATTTTGCATTGAGATCATCAATATCCCACTTATTTTTGGTTTGCTCAGTTGCTGTATCATCAGGTTTCATTGTCTTACCTGATACATAATTCCATAAACCAGCTCTGGTCAATATTGCTTGGGCTTGAAGCTTCCACGTATCATAGTTATCGTTTTTCAATGGTTCTATTCTATAATTTTTTGTTACCTGAGTCATTTTCTCTTCTAGGATTTTCCAGATATTTCCGGTTAATTTTTCAAGTTGTCAATCGTTTTTTTTTAAGCTTCAATAGTTGCAGGAACGTCTATTCTTTTATAGCAAACTATATTCTGGGCCCATAACCTGTAGTTAATATTCAGAGTCGCAGAGATTAACTTTTTACAACGTTTTAACATTTAACTTGACGTATATTTTTTATATGACATTTTACAAAGGTAATAATAATTAAGCAGGAGTGTATTCAATAATCTATTCCAACACACTGTCTTGTATATAGACACTGTAGTAAATAGGTGCCACAAACTTCAGGAGGTAATTCTGCATGACAAAATAATTACAGTTTGCTATATAAACATGTGTCCGCAAATGCTTCGTTTTTTCTTTAAAAAAATTGAGATCATCACCCGTATGCGAGCCACTGACGAACATAAAATTCTTAACTGTATGTCAAAGAAGGTTAAAACCCACTAGATTTCATTTGCATATCTCCACCTTTTAGAGCAATCAATAAATCTTCAGTTTTTAAGAAAAACTTTAACACCCCGTATGTAAGAAAACGAAGCATTTGCGGACATACCTATGTTTATACAAACTTATAGCCACGAGCTCCTGTCACATAATAATTTTTTTCACGCAGAATGACTTCCTGAAGTTTGTCGCAATTATTTTCTAACACCCCCACTACTGCAAATTATACTTTTAGACAATTCTTGCCTGAAGGCCAACATGACTACAGTTGGTAAAGAAGTTCTTGTGAAAGCTTTCCCTTCGGAACTTTTCTCGGATTTTTTTGGACATATTTTCTTATCATACACTGTGTTTGTCCTCTCCCATGTACATAACAATGCAAATCACATTCTGGAAATCTGAACGGTTCCAAACTATCCAAATCATCATAAGGCTATATCGTTGACATCTAAACTTGCCTGAACTGCAAGCCTCTCCAGAAGTCCATAACGTTCTCTGGCGTGGTTGGCTTGGAAAAGCCAGTCGTGCAAGGCGAGCTACATCAGCTTGAAACTCCTGCAGGCTCTTGTTGGTACCAGCACCAGCCACTTATTTCCAAAGTCTTGAGTAAAAACACAACTAATCCTTCCTAACCTCAAGGCCATTTGTACACTGTACACCTGGCAAAAAAGCGACGCATAGTAGCAGTGATAGAATGCGCAAACCAAAATGTTTGCGCCGATCCGATGCATCAATGTATTGAAATAAGATGTAGCTACCAATGTTCAAACTCATTTCGTAGACTAACTCGATTTTGCAACCCATATAAGGCAATTAAATCGAATGTACAGTTGATAGTCGGGGAGCCCAACCGATTTATATACTGAGAGTCCCTTTCCGCTTCTAATGCTGTATAACCGATTCATCATGAAGGCGTATTAGCCAAACCCCAACGGTGCCTGCGCAAATACTGCCGGAAGCAGTTTATATTAAGTAATCTTCGGAATTTTCGACAATCCAAAATATTCAAAAATATTTTCTTTTTCCAACCGGATTATGGATGTTCAGCACATTTGCTTCGTTGATGTGTTAATATCTCTTTCTGTGCGACTTTTCAACGGCCTTAACAAATCAAGCTTTTTCGTGATGTCCAATAAGTAGTGATTGATGATATGATATAGTTAAAAGACGAACAGAAAGCAATCTATAAAGTTAGCAACGGTTTTTAAACAAATTAAAACAAAAAATGAAAACATGAAAACTCGCATAGAAACGGACAAGGGAGAATATTGAACTTATATGATAAGATCGAAAAAACAAAGACAATAACTGATTTATATCGAAATAACGAAAAAGCAGCTTCATGGACACAGTTCACCAGAAAAAAAAAAGACACTGAAGAAAAAAGATACAAAAAACAAACACAACAACTAGAGAAGAATGTGGAAAAAAAGTAACATATAAATATTGGAAACAATTTTAGACAAAGAGATCCAAGTTTCAATGAGAAACTGTTGGAATAGATTATTGAATACACTCCTGCTTAATTATTATTACCTTTGTAAAATGTCATATAAAATATATACGTCAAGTTAAATGTTAAAACGTTGTAAAAAGTTAATCTCTGCGACTCTAAATATTAACTACAGGTTATGGGCCCAGAATATAGTTTGCTATAAAAGAATAGACGTTCCTGCAACTATTGAAGCTTAAAAAAAAACGATTGACAACTTGAAAAATTAACCGGAAATATCTGGAAAATCCTAGAAGAGAAAATGACTCAGGTAACAACAAATTATAGAATAGAACCATTGAAAAACGATAACTATGATACGTGGAAGCTTCAAGCCCAAGCAATATTGACCAGAGCTGGTTTATGGAATTATGTATCAGGTAAGACAATGAAACCTGATGATACAGCAACTGAGCAATCCAAAAATAAGTGGGATATTGATGATCTCAATGCAAAATCAGAATTAATTTTAATAATATCACCCAATGAACTAAGACAAATCAAAAACTGTTCAACATCCAAGGATATTTGGGATACTTTGAGTAAAATTTATCAAAGCAAAGGACCTGCTCGAAAAGCAACATTACTGAAGAACCTAATTTTACAAAAAATGAATGAAAGAGATAGTGTAAAGGAACACCTAAATAAATTCATTGATACAGTAGATAAATTGGCAGAAATGGAAATTAAAATAAACGACGATCTACTAAGTATAATGATGTTATACTCTCTTCCTCCATCATTTGAAAACTTCAGAATAGCCATAGAATCGAGAGATGAACTACCCACACCAGAAAAGAGAAAAGGCCATAATTGCAGTATATGTAGATGACTTAATCATAGCGACATCTAACAAAGATATTTTGAAAAATATCAAGAAGAAAATAATGACAAGCTTTGATATGAGAGATTTGGGAGTTTTAAATTATTGTCTAGGAATAGAATTCAAGCAAGACAATGGCACTGTTACAATAAATCAACAGAAATACATCAATGACCTGTTGGACAAATTTGGGATGTCAAATTGCAAAACTACAAAAAGTCCTATGCAAGAAAACTTGAAAATGGAAAAAGGAAATCCAGATAATTTGGCAAATGTCCCCTACCAAAACCTAATTGGAGCACTGATGTACTTATCTACAGCAACTCGCCCAGATATTTCATTTGCAGTGAGCTATTTAAGCCAATTTAATGATTGCTACAATTTGGAACATTGGACCGCTGCAAAACACGTGCTCAGATATTTACAAGGTACAAAAAATTATCAATTAAAATTCGAAAGCACCCGACAGAACATTACCGGATATGCTGATGCAGATTGGGGAGCATGTAAAATAGACAGAAGATCTTATACTGGTTACTGTTTTATTTTTGCAAATGCATCAATCAGTTGGAATTCAAGAAAACAAAGAACGGTTGCATTATCAACAGCTGAAGCTGAATATATGTCACTTACAGAAGCATCAAAGGAAGCAATACACCTCAAAAATCTAATTAATGACATGGAATGCCATCACGAATCAATTTTGATTTATAATGACAATCAAGCAGCACAAAGTTTGGCTTCTAACCCGATTGTAAACTCAAACTCAAAACATATTTCAATAAAGGAACATTTCATAAGAGATGTGGTGAAGAATGGAGACATTCAGATAGCTTACAAGAGAACCGATGATATGTTAGCGGACATTCTGACGAAATCCTTAAATGGAAATCGTCACTTAATACTTTCAAGAGGTATTGGACTCTACCCAAGCAGTTCGTGAGGAGGAGTGTTGGAATAGATTATTGAATACACTCCTGCTTAATTATTATTACCTTTGTAAAATGTCATATAAAATATATACGTCAAGTTAAATGTTAAAACGTTGTAAAAAGTTAATCTCTGCGACTCTAAATATTAACTACAGAAACACAAGCAACTGTGTTCACGCATTAAACACAGGATCAGGAAATTAATTGAGAAATTGAGACAAAAGACTGCATACAAATACCGAGACAAATAGCTACTAAATCACAGAAATAATACAATAATAAAGAACAAAACATACAATTTCATTTTGATATAACTATGATAATATACATAAATTGTAACAATCATGCAAATTTCAAATTACCTCCTCTTTCAAATGCAACGGAATATATTTGCATGAACTGCGCAAAGAACAAACAAATAAGATGATAATAATCAATTTATGTCAGCCTATAAAGTAATTCACCCAAATTATCCGTTTTTTATGGGTTGTAATTCGGAAAACCCGGGTCTTTGACCCACTAGCGTTAATTTTTGTTTCCTTCCGATAATGAAAGCGGTGTTTAGACGACGGTAATACCCTGCAGGATGTGAATGGTTCAGTTGAGAGCCAGGCGACACTGCCAAAAATAAAATCACTCGAAAATTGATTTGGTCTGAGATTTTAGATGCCAGACTGTGATGATGATTTGTTTGTCTGTTTTTATTCAACAATTAGTGGGTATTTTCAGCCTAGGTACATCAACTTCTGTTTTTGTGTTGTGTTTTGTCAAATTTTGAAGAACATTTTTTTTTAAAGGAGCTGTTCAAGTTCATTTAAAGATTTAATATTCAAATAAGACGCAGCAAAGGGTATCATCAATCTTGAGCAAGCAATGAATAACTGAAAAAAGCTCGGAAAAAGATTCTAAACAGTGGGCTCCTTGGTGTGGTCTAAAACTCCCGGCAAAATTATCACTTCAATGGTCGAAACTCGGGAAGAAGTAATAATATAAACCAGAAGGGCTCAACCAGATCTAGCACGGATTTGCCTGGAGTATTACTAACAGTGTATCGCAGATAAGATGAATACATACCTGTATTTTCCTTTTTTGAAGAAGTCGCGACGGGGTTCGAAATATTGTAGTCATACAGATCGATGAGACACACTTTTTATGATTCCTAACTGGAATTTGAACTTTAAGGCCATTGACACACGTGGATACTGAATCTGAGATACACGAATCTTGGATTCAGATCATACATATACTCAAATAGAACTGTTCACACGCGGCTGAGCGTCAGATACAGTATTCGGATACAGAAAATCTGCGTCTTGCACCTTCAGCCGCCGAAGACGCCAATGTGTTGAAATGGCCTAAGGCCAATGACACACGTGGATTACTGAATCCTCGACTGAATCTGAGATACGCGAATCTCGGATTCAGATCAAACCCTGGATCATACATATACTGGAGCATATACTTATATGTGAGCTTATACGGAACTGTTCATACGCGGTTGAGCATCAGATACAGTATCCGGATACAGAAAATCTGCGTCATGCACCTTCAGCCGCCGGCGACGCCAGTGTGTTCAAATGGGAGTATGAGATACAGTTGCCGCTATTTTGATTCTGAAGTACCGTATCTCGCATACTGTATCTCAGATTCAGTATCCTCGTGTGTCACTGGCCTAAAGCTCGCCAACTACGTCTTCGCAAACAGGTCCAGTTCTAGATACCTATTTTGTTCCGCGTCAGAGATATTGAAAAAAGTTACTGGAAGAAGTTGTTCTAGATTGCATTCCCCAAATTCCAAGTATCATGGAAAAATCCAAAAAAAAAATTCAATATGTTTGTTCTTCTTGCACGAACTTACTTTTCCGTTTGATACAATATAATTTTCTTGAAAAATAAAAATTTGACTCTTTTCTGGAAAAAGATGTTCCAGATTCCATTCCCCGAATTCCAAGTATCAAGGGAAAATCCAAAAATGTTTTTTCAATATTTTTTTTCTTTCACGAACTCACTTTTCCGTTTGATACAATATAATTCCCTTGAAAACAGAAAATTTGACTCCTTTCCAATATTTTGTAATGGCGTTTCAAAAACCATTTTTAAGGTTGTGACTCGGGTTGTGAAAAGACATAATTTTTATCTCGATTTTTATTGGGTGATTGATTTAATCTGTGGGAATATGAAAAAAAAAATGAAATTTTCTCTGGAAGTATGCAGGGAAAGATACAGGGTGTACCAAAATTAGACGTCAATATTTCAACCACGTTGTCTACGCCCCAAACCCCCAAAATAGAAATAAAACATCATATACACTAGTATCCACAAACTCTTCGTTTTCAAGATACAGGATGTTAAAGGTGAAACCCTGATGACGGTTTTTCATGAATATTTCCGAAACCTGTTGAGCTAATTGGATGAAATTTGGTACAGTTACTAAACTTTCTACACTCTAGGTATTCAATGAAAAAATACTTAGTATTGTATACCCTTTACGAGTGGGATATACAGGGACGGGTTTGCGAAAAATAGGCCCCAAATTTTCTTGTTGTTGATTTTTAGCAGCTTTGCTCGCAGCTTTGCCTACAAATTTTTTAAATCTGGAGTTTTCTACACAAATGAGGTACTCTCGAAGGTACTCTTGTTGTAACTCTCTGAGACGCACGATTTTCGAGAAAAACGCATTCGAAATTTTTTTCACACACTGTTTTTAGTGCAAAATGTCGTGTGCATCTGGCTAGGCAATCACAGGTAAACCTGTGCTTTTGCTGAGAGCTTCGGTATATGCAATTTTATTTGTAATAAGATTTTGGAATGCATTTTTCTTGAAATGGTGGGTCCGAGGGTGAGTCCCAAAGAGGTAGAAGAAGAGTACTCTCGAGAGTACCTTATCTATGTAAAAATATCCAGATTTTAAAATCGCGCAGGCAAAACTTCTAAAAATCAACAACCAAAAAATTCAGGACACATTTTTTCCAAGTCCGTCCCTTTATTCCCTAGCCATGAAGGTAATACAATACTAAGTTTCCCTTCATTATGTAGAGCGTAGAATGGTTGGTAATGGTAACTGTAAAAAAATTTACCCAATTATCTTGACAGGTTCTGAAAATATTCACGAAAAACCGTCATCAGGTCTTGACCTTCAACCTTTGGTCAAAAATAACTCGTTTTCTTTATGCCGATTTCCCGGCCGATTTATCAGACAAATATTCATGCAAGTACCATAGGAACTTTTTTTTAATCATCCTCAGGCCCATTAATCTGCCACATGGATTTGGCTCAAAGCTCAATATAGGTAAGGAAGTCACGAGGGAAGTTACCAGGAAAAAACTGACTCCATTCATAATAAGAACGAGAATAAGAAATTAAAACCCTGACTTCACAAAAATTTTAAATATTATTTCTGATCTATTGATAATCAAACTGAGAAAACATTTTTCAAGTTGTATTTTCAAATTTCAATCACCGGAAACGAATTAGGTAATATGAACATGAACCATAATGATGATTTGATCTCCAATACTCAGAAATCCACTTAAAAATCGAATGAATCACCAATTTACTCGAGAATTTACTGTTAAAAAAAATATTATAGTTCAATCAAAAACCATAAATCACACCATGCACCATCACAACACATGATACTAAATGTTTGTTATAGTATCATGATCACAACAGACATAAACACACCTGGGCCTTTTCGAAATTTTCCCTCTCAATTTCCAAACTTGTTTTTCTCGGATGCAGAACGCGCGGTAAAGACAACGACGTCATTTTCACTAAATTAAACACAAGTCGCTATAAAATCACGGCAGTTAATTATTAATCACGATTTGAAGAACATAAACACAAAAAGACAACACCCGCACCAACCAGCTGCAAACTGCATTAAAAAAAAAAATGAAAATATTGACAGATTGTGGGTGGAGGATTCAAACCTGTATGGCTGTAGGTTGAGCGGAACGTACGTATCGATACTGATATTTTATCGATTCTACTGGGTGATTCAAAAGTGAGAGTAGATTAACCAGGGGCGTAATAGTATACTTTACATCAAAATAAGTCGTGAAGTTCCCAAGAAAACTGTTCCGGAATAATTTCGTACGGACCTACAACAGTAGAAGATTTCATAGATTTTCGATTTTGTACCTCTACTTGAAAAGCGCTTTCGCATATTTTACCTATTTTTTTCCAAATGAATATAATTTTTGGATTGTTCGTTCAATTTAGAACACAAAAGCTCGATTGAGTTGTTTTTCTTCTAAGCACTGTTCTGCCGTTCAAGACACAGTTCTGATGTCTCAATAATGTAAGCTCCTGAAAATGAGTCCCCTGTTTTTCATCGACTCGATTAGGTACTATTGCCCTGAAATGACATTCATGAATGAACATCGGTCTAGATTTTCCTTGAAAAATAAAGAATTCGACTGTGAATGTAGAAAAAGAGTGTCGACTAGGTGGTGTTTTTCTTTATGTTACACTTTTTACACATTTCACACTTTTTGATGTAAAATTTGACAGACGACAATTTCCTCCATATGAAACCATATGGATCATATTTTTTCTCGATTTTTATCTCTAGTTTGAAAGCTCTTTCGCATATTTCACCTGTTTTTTCCAAATAAATATAATTTTTGGGTTTTGTGGAAGTACTGTTAATACTGTCGTTCTCAAGTTAAAACTTAGAAGCAGTTCTGATGTCGCACTAATGTAAGCTACTGAAAATGAGTCCCCTGTTTTTTATCGACTCGATTAGTATTGCCCTGAAATGACATTCTTGGATGAGCATCGAGCTAGATTGTCCTTGGAAAATAAAGAAATCGAGTGCGAATGTAGAAAAGAGAGGTATTTTTCTTTATTTTACACTTTTTGCACTTTTTGATGTAAAATTTGACAGACGACAATGTCGTCCATACGAAACCATATGGATCATATGGACGACTGTCAAATTTTACAACAAAAAGTGTGAAAGGTGTACCATAAAGAAAAATACCTACTTATGGGATGTTAGAAACTAAGTTGTCTCTCTACAACACACAAATAATTATTCGACCACTGTGGGTGGAAGAAGCACTTTCATATTAATATTTTACCGTTGATTTTGTGGAAGATGTTTTCATTTTCCCGACATTAGAATCATCGAAATCAATGACATGCATGAATACAAAAAGTTTCTGATTCAAGAGACCTCCGTACGACACCATCACGTCAAATATTTCAGCGAACAAATTAGAACAGGTCCTAATTTATCTCTCAAAAGTGCGTATATAGATCGACGCAGATTGACCAATTTAAAACTCTCATTTCATGAAGTAGCCGGCATCGTTCCAGGTCCCAGTCTAACTTCAGTTTATTGACTCCTTGTTGTTTGGTTGATGTTTTGTTGAGTGTTTAGCACCCTCAGAAAATATTTGTATAATTTGGTATCCTGATTAGGCAGATTACAAAATTTCCTTCTCTGTTGTCTCCTTATCCCAAGTACAAAGTCGTTTTTTCTCTTTATGATACTACAAAAGAAATGCAATAACTTCAATAATTATATAAGTACAGTGTGTGGTGTGTGTTAAATCATGTACAGTGTCATGGACACAAATGTCAAAGGTATCATCAAAATGACATCCTACTGCCTACTGCTATTAAAAAAAAATAGAAGTTCGCGTTTCAAAGATATACAGACCAGTAGGAAGCCATTTAATGATACCAACATTTTTCTCTACACTATTTATCGTTACTTGAAAAATAAAAAAGTTATAAAAGGTTCACGTGACTAGCCTATACAGTGAGGACGTAAATAGTCCCTCCCCGTCTAACTTTTGAACGCATTAATATTTTTGGCTCAAATTTGGAGGTGTTGTTCAGGGTAAGCTTTACTAAGTTTTGACCTCCAAAAAAAAATTTCAACTGTCAAACTGACAGCTGGGCACCATTTTGAAACAAATTATTAAATGGAAAAAGGGTCATGTGATACCTTATTTGAAAGGTCCTTCCATTCTCTTTTCACCCCCAAAGTTTGAAGTCCTTAGCATTTTTCTTAAGGAAATGGCGCCATATCGAAAATAAATTATTTGGGTCAAAATACCATCTCTAATTCATAAAAGAACTTTATTAACAATGAAAAAACTAACCTATAACATGAGTGATTGTTTCTACAACAGTATTTAATAAAAAATTTCAAAAAACCTAATACTAAAGATAATATTAAGAACGAAATCATGCAAAATTATCTCAATAAATTTTCAAAATGCTGTCCCTGAACCTCTTGACAATAATAATTTGAGCCAAAAATATTAATGCGTTCAAAAGTTAGAGAGGGGGGGACTATTTACGTCCTCACTGTATAGTGTTTTTCCTTATGATTTTACAACCCCACATAAACTTTATTCAAAGAGATACGACAAAAATGTTCAAATGAAAGTTTCATGATTTTTTCGAAAGATTTTTTAATAACTAAGTGAAAGAACAAATCTCTATTAGAAATCAGAAAAATGTTGAGAAAGATTTTTCAAATCGAATGTCCTATATTTTATTACAGCTTTAAGATTTTCCGCTTTTCAAAAATATACAGCGTATAAATTAAGTACTTGTGAACATTTTGAAGGGTAAATCTTAGACTTATTTTAAGACGAAAAGCTCATATGAACATGGGTCCGCAACGTCTTGGATTCTGAGATACAGGGCGTCAAAAAAAAAACTATTTTATCTGGTTTTTTGCTGGTATTTTATATCGATAAACATGGAAATTGAACGAAATTCAGAATGCTGGGAATATTGATGATGGGAAATTCAAATATCAATTTAGTTTTTTTTGCCACAGAGTGTTGTTCGTGAATTAAATTAACCATAACTTTTTTGCGTCGCATTGTATGTCATTTTTGACTCGGTGGACTTGATCTCCATACCATTTTTCATACAAATGGTACTCTCAGTATTTGTCGCTGAAAACAGCCATTTTGGATAAAAACGGGCGAAAGTTAAACCTGCATTGGAATTTTTTAAGTCCGATCATTTCCGAATTTTTGAAAAAATACTTTTTTATCATCATGTGCTATGTTACACTATCACATTACATATCACTATCACCAAATTGGATAAAAATCAATGTTGAGACGAATTAATGCATTCGTTGAAGTAGGCGGTGGTGATTTCAGCAACTATCGTAAGTTATTAACTAGTTTGATCTTAGTCTTGTAGATGATCAGAATTTGTTACAATCAATGATGGATAAATTTTTTCGCTTATTTTTCAAAAAATCGTGAATGATGTGGGTGAAAAAATTCGGGCAAGTTTTACTTCAAACCCGTTTTATCCATAACGGCTGTTTTTAGCGACACATACTAAGAATACCTTTTTTATGTAAAATTGAATGGAGAATAGTTCTGAACAGTCAAAAATGACAAACAATGCGACACAAAAAATTTGAGGTTAATTAAATTCAGAACCAACACTGTATGTGGCGCCCTCTAACACTAAACAAAAAACTAAATATCGAGTGCCAAATTTGTTATTAAAACTTATTATATCGTGCTGATCGTATTTTGTTTGTTAAGCTTATCTTGAAACAATTAAATCAATGAAAAAAAAACTTTGACGCTTATAAATCAGACGAGGAAAATACGCATGACTCCGTTTTTTTTTGGTTTCAGGAGAAAAATCATGATAACCTTTCATGTCAGAAAAGAGTAGCCAATCGTTTATGATAAAAATATACACGGTGTCTCATTTGGAAAAATACGTTTTTTGAAGTAAATCGAGAACGCGATGTTCAATTATTGATTTTTTTCTAGCATCCCGCTAATCCGCAGAAAAAATACTACTAGTTCTCTCATCTAGACGACCTCGTATCTTTAATAATAAAAAGAAAATATAGCAAAAGTGTAGATTTGAAGTTTGATCACCCTGTAGTTTCAATGCGGGCGATCAATGCAATAATTTATCGCAACAACGATGGAAAATCATGGAAAACCAAGGAAAACAGAATATTTGTTGACAGGGAATTTTGGCGTTAAACAGGTAACGATTTGTCGTTACCAGGTTTGAGGTTACCAGTTATTGGTTACTATATCGATACCAGCTCAAGATCAAACGTTCTGGTTACTAAAATTAGAGTTTATGGAATGATGTAAGATGTAACTACTTAATACAGTACCTCGATCTAAAGAGATTTGCGCCTACTGCGAACTGCGAAGGAAAGTTAGGCTGGGAAATTCGTAATCTGGTTAACGCCGAAATCCGCCTAATTATTGTTGTTTTTCCTGGGTGATCCATGAAAACTGCGATAAAATATCTTATTATTCGTCCGCATTGCAACTCTACACCAATGTTATTTAAAGTGAAATAACTCAAAAACGACTCAACCAAACAGAGGCAATAGACTATATTATACAGAAGGGTTGGTCAGAGGTCGGGAAAAGGCAAGGTTTCTATACAAGAGGTTGCCACACTTCGCCTGAGGTAAAGACGGAAGGGGAAAAATATGACGTCCTTTGAGGCTAGCGGTCTGAAACAGTCCGCATAATCTGTCATTCCTGTCATGCAATTGAATCGGACTGCATCGTGTCGTGTCATGTGTCATTCAATCAATGATTGTTGAAACGTTGAATTTCTTGCTAATTTTATCATTTAGATCGAAATAAAATATTAATAGAGGTGTAAAATTATCTTCTGGGACATCATTATTGTATATTATTGGTCAAGGAAGCGAAAATACTGCTGCAAATGTGAGTTTTTTCTATATATTCACCAAAATCGATGCTCAATCATCCATTAAAATCGGATACCTAGATATTCTTATTTTAACTTCATTTTTTGATTAATTCTGCATGCCAAAGTAATAAATTTTAATCATTTCAAACCAATAACCACCAATGGTTGTTGACGATATTTTAAATCAATTTAATTAGCTGGGTTTCCACCAAGCCAATTAGTGTACTTGAGGTAAAGGGGCACTTTATGTGGCGATTTCGTTTATAAAGTGCCGCTTATTCTTGATTTTATGATGGAATGGTTCTAGAAATGGCCGCAGTGGCGCTACAGTAGACACAAATAACGTCATGACCGTAAAAGTGAGGCAACCTCTTATATAGAAACCTTGAGGAAAAGGTTGATTAGGTATCCCAGAAACCGCTGAATGGAATCAACCCGATTTGGGACTTAGAGGTTAGTCAGGACGACCGCAATGATGCCAGTCTTTTTCTGTAAACTGACCATACTTTATTTTTGAAAATGCAATGATATATTTTTTTTTAATCTCATTTTATTTCTCGTTTTAACTTAATTATAACCTCAAAATTTCAAATTTGTATCAACATGAATTTTTAATAATTCACTTATCATCAAAACACTAAAAACGAAATTTTACCAGCATTGAATGCCATTTTCCCTAATGATATTGAGAACATACCCAGACGACACACAATATCCCTTAGATATCTACTGGATAGCCCTATATCCACGGCATATCCATATACAAGGCATATATCCATTAGATATACTTAGAATATCTCTGACGGATATTAGATAAACGAAATATCAGTTCGTAATTTTACGCAAAATTAAAAAAAACAAAGTACACGCATATCTTGCAACTTTGTACTACAGACAATCACTTTAATGAATTCTAAAATCTCAATGCCAAATAGACATCCCATAGATATCTGTGGATATACTAAAAACGGAAAATATCGATGACATATTATGACATATAGAGAGATATCCATTAGATATCCATTGTATGACCGTATGACCACGACCACGATGCGTGCGGCGCGATACAATAGAGGTAGTGGGGAGGCGCCAAGCAGCGCAGCGGCAGCCGCGGAAGCAGAAAGAGGAACTAATGGAACAAGATCACTTCAAACTTCATCGACCACCGACCTGACCACCATTTTGGGTTTTTGGCTTGGCTGCTTGGCTGGTATTTTGGATCGGTGTCTGTAGTTTCTCTCGGTTTTATTGGTTTATAAGCAAGAAGCAGGTATGTGGACATGATTTTACTTATTTCTGTTTGTGGTTTGTGGCAGTAGAAAAGAAAACTTGTGGCGGTATGGTGTGACAAGGGTAGTGTAGTGACTAGTGACGGTTGTTATAGTTCCATGTTCGCGAATTCACGATCTTCTAAATTGATAAAGATGATAAAAAAATGAAAGGAGCCCCCTGGGACCCTGGATTACAAATCACTTTATGGCAACATTGGCAACTGAAAATAGCGGATTTACTTTAAACATATCATCATATTATTATTTGCTTTGAAAATATATTTTTTTTTAGAATAAAGTGAGGATAATTTCAGATTTTTAATTGGTATGATATTTAATTAAGTTGGTGTAATTTTTTGCATGCGAACAAATGATACCTCTACCACCTACCCCGTTAGCGCGGAGGAATATCGGTTGATGTACCAGATGTTGCTGGGGTACCTAAAAGCCTAAGTTTACTAACTATCCACATCTTTGTATAAAATAAAAAAATATCATTTTCACGCACCAACTTGTTTTCTGTTCTTGATTTTGTTAAGTCTTGGTAGATTTATTGATTTGGATACTTGGACTGGGTTCGTTTCAGTAACATTGGCTTAGTTTATTAGTTATTTGTTACAGAAGCAGCAGCGAGGAACTCAAATACGAAGGCAACTGAACAAGAGATTATAAGTTCGATAAGAAACTGGTTGCGGCATGCCACAGCCCGACTCAACAATAAAAAAAAAATTCAGTGAGTGTCTTTTTTTGATTCAGTTATGAATAAATATTAGTTTGTTTTTTTTTCTATACAGAGATAAGAATAAGAACCAACCGGATAAAGATCGCGAGCCGAGTCAATAAGAATTTTCATGCTTGTTGTGTTATCTAATCAAACATGTGATTAAGTTAGTTAGTTATACTTAGTTGGTTATAGTTAGTTGTTAAGTTAGTTAGTTACTTAGTTAGTAATCTATTATACGACTGGAGGATTGTGATATTTTATTTTTTGTACATCTTGCGCAGTGACTTATGAGATATAAATATAATTTTTGAATTTATCATGAAAAGTTTCAATTGTAGTAGTTGATTTTTGCTGTCAACGTGTTAAGTAGGATCTCTTAAGCTTAAGGGCCATCGTGTATTAGAATTTTTTCCTGAGGTTTCTCTAGCGCAAGTGATTATAAAATAGCTTCAGAAGATTGACAGTCTCCGACTGTCATAATCAACTATTCGTTAGACCTCAGATACACTCGCGCTAAAGAAACGCCAGAAAAAAAATCTAATAAACGTCGGCTCAAGGCTGACAAATTTTACTTTATTTAAATGTACACCCATTAGATGTTCACTGGAAGTCAGAATATATATCTAATAGATATCATGAGATGTAGATAAGATACCGATCAGTTATCTGTAGGACATACACTGGATATTCTTCTTGTATATCCATTGGATAACCTCTATATCCTGGATATAGGCGGACATTTGGATATCCATGCGAAATCTATAGGACATAAGACTATATCCGTTGGATATACTGGATATCCACGGGAGACATCCTGTGGAGATCTAATGGATATTTGTGTGTCGTCTGGGTAATGATATGGTCCTAGCCCCACCTCACATTGTCATTGCTGTTAGAAATTTATTTTAATCGTTTGACCGTTTCCAGCCTTCTGACTAACACTGTATATCTGAAAAGCGGAAAATAAGGAGATCTTGAATCTGTAATGAAATATGGGGCATTCCATCTAAAAAATTAAACTTTTCCAAATTTTCCCGATTTCCAATAGTAATTTGTTCCTTCTCCTAGTTATTATAAAATCTTTAGGAAAAATTGTGAAACTTTCATTTGAACATTTTTTTTTGTAGCTTTTGTTTATTTGGTGATCCAGACAATTTGTAGACGAGTGTGAGTGATTTGTTGGGTCTGGGGTTCAGTAAATTAAAGACCAGGTGGTTTGAAAATGGGCACTCACACTCGTCTATTTTTTTTGTATCTTTTTAAATAAAGTTTCTGAAGGGGAAGGGGAGACAGATTATAAGAAATAATCCTGTACAACATAGGTACATCGGAATATTCGGAATATTGGAAACGGTAAAAGAAAAAGAGATACGACGTTGCTTGAATGGAATAAAACTTGCGTATTTCTATTCCCAGAAACATTCTAGTTTTGTTCTATTTTGAAGCTATACCGTAATGTAGATACACGGTGAAAAAGGAGAATGTCCGTTTTTTGAAAAACCACGCTACTTTTTGACTAAACCCCATATTGAAGTGTCGATATTGAAATTTTCTCAAACCATTCCAACCTGGCATGTCTACAGCCTTGTGACAAAGCGCCAACTACAAAAGTTAACAACTAGCTTCACCTACATTCTTTTTGAGATTTTGATTTTAAGGTTATTTAAATAATTTAAAATTTATTAACTTCAATTTTATTCCAGTTTCTCAGTAATGTTTGAAAATCTGGAAATCCAAAAATAACGTTCCAGTTTAATTTAAGCGTTAATAATCAATACATACAGAATGGTCTGATTAAACTGCAAATAAAAGCATACGAGATGACGGAGATCCAGGCATTACAGGAAGAGGAACGTGAGGTGTTGTCGTCAATCTATGAAGGAGATGATTGTTACAAACAAGTTTCTTCCACTGTTTTTCAGTATAAGGTTTGTGTCCGCAATAATTGATCAATACCTTGTGGTATGTATCTGATGATTTTAGTATGGAGTTAGCGATACGATGAAATCTTTGTTACTTGAACTTAAATGGGGTCCAAAGTATCCTGAGGAGTTACCAGAGATCAATTTGGAAGTGTTTTATAATAGGCACATGTAAGTATATGGCTCGGTATATGGTTTTAGTCCTCGCTCGATTAAAAAATAGTTAAAAATCAAGTTAAAAATATTGAATTGGCCATCAAAGAAACATTTTGATCTTGTAAACATTAGGTATCCGCGCATTTCGTGATATTTTATGCTCAATTTAGAAAATTATAAGGTCATTTTTCAGTTTACCGACTATTCAATTACAGGCTACAAACTGATTCGTTAATAGCCAATTGTATGGATAAATTTGTAGAATCAGAAAGCTGAAAACCTTCAAACTCAGTGTTGACTTTGACATACATATATATTACCTTTTTGCCTTACAACTTGTTAACAATATCACACAGGCTAAGGTACAAATAGTGATTTTTAATATATTACAACACCCCCACTTATTAAAAATCACAATTTAACAATGAGGAATGAAAATCAAATGACCACAAAAAATACTAACAATATCATAGGGAATCTACCTCGGAATCTACAAACATTATCAACATAACAAATTCTTAAATTAAGCCTAATTGCAAGACAAATTTATTATGTTTGATAGTTGGCAAACCCTTCGTCAGAATATCTGCAGTCATATCAGAAGACGCCAAATAATTTAAAGTACCTAACGATGTGATTCCCTTTAAATGATTGCATTTCGTCTAACATGGCTTGTCTCCATTTTTTCTTTATCAGGTCTTGATAAAGTCTCCTTGACACTCCATGGAACGTCTTCTAAGTCAATGTCACTTGTGCACATGTAAGTGACATAATCTACTAGCTGCTTGTTTGGAACTTTGACTCTCTCCGATCTTCTTGGGATCACAGCTTCTTCATCATCTGACTTCAAGCTTACAGCATTCTCTTCAATACTTGTATCATCCCCTACTAAATCCTTTTTTTCTTGGTTCTCTTTTTCTAAGCTGCCAGCATGGCTTATAACTATTTCTGTATTTTCCTTTTCGTTGAAAACTACGTCACGGCTTGTGATAATCTTCTTATCAATAGGATCATACAACCTATATCCTCTGATATTATCTCCAAAACCAACTAGTATCATTTTTCTTCATTTCTTGTCCCATTTTCGTCGCTTTATCTTCGGAACATGAACCATAGATTCACTACCAAAAATTCTTATATGACTGATATCTGGCTTCTTTTGATACCAAGGTTCATATTATGGTTTTTTGTATTCCAGACCTCTAGCAATACACCTATTTCTCAAATATATGGCTGTATTAACTGCCTCAGCCCAAAACATTATTGATAGATCAACTTCAAATAACAAACATCTGGCTTTCGCGATAACTGTCCTATTTAAACGTTCAGTCATTCCATTTTGCTGTGGTGTATATGGGTTGGTCTTTTGATGTACAGTGCCTTTTTTCTTGAGATACTGCTCAAAATCATTCCCACAAAACTCTCCACCATTATCAGAACGTAAACATTTGAGTTTTTTCACAGTTTGAGTTTCAGCCAGCTGCTTAAATTTCTTGAAATAATTTAAGCTTCATCTTTAGTTCTCAAGAAGTAAACATGTGCATATCTGCTAAAATCATCTGCAAAGATTAGGAAATACCTTGAACCTCCTAAAGAAACTTCTTCCATGGGTCCACACAGGTCAGTATGCACCAACTCCAATGGTAAATTGGCTCGTTGACCTTCATGCTTAAAAGGTAGTCTGGATTGTTTTCCTTCACAACAAGTTATACAAAACTTATTCACACAAATATTGCTTTCCATACTGTCCAAACCTTTTACTGCGTTGAGATTTTTCATCGTCGTCTAATCTTGAAAATTCAAATGTGCTAATCTACGATGCCACACTTCTTTTGAAACTGTCAGGTTCAACACTGCATTTGCTGATTTCATCCCCTCACACACCTCACTGCCTTGTGATAACCATCTATTCAATTTATAGACATTTCCAGTAAACTGAGCAATGGCAATAACATTTACATCACTATTAGTGACCTTACAATTTGTTTGATTAAAATTGACCATGTTTCCATTTTTGATATGTCCAATTGATAATAAATTAGTCATCTCACCTGGAACATATAAAGCATTTTTGATTTCTACATCATGCTTTTGCCCATCCACAATGGTTATGAGTTGTATATTTCCAGTACCCAATACTGGTAGTTTGGTTTGATCAGCTATAGTAATCTTCCTTGGTTCATCCACTTCTTGAAAATCACCTATCCAGTCTTTTTTACATGTAATATGATGGCTTGCCCTTCCTTGAATCTATGTACCAAATACGCTAGGTTTCTGTGACGTCATGACGTCAGCTGTCAGACGAAAATATCCAAACAAACTATTTTTTATTACCTCAAAAGCTGACTTTTCACTCGGCTAATCATATACGCACTAACGGGACACACGATATATGTAATACACCCAAAAATATATTCCAAAGAAGTCCAAATTGAACACAAACACTGATTTCAAGCTCATACAAGACAAAACCACATGTCACAAAAGCTTGTTTGGATACCAAATTCGGCCACGACTAATCATATGGTGCCTGTGACGTTTTCAAAAACGTCGCGTATTGAACTCTCCGCTCATAAAGACTGCACTGAGCGCTGACATCTTTTCTTTTGTCACCTAACCTTGAACTGCCATCTGAGCTGTCACTGCTGCCTTTGGGACATTTATTCATGTAATGAACAAAATGTTTACATCGGTAACACTTGACATTCTGCAATTTTGAGCCATCTTTTTTCTGATATCCCTTTTTCCTTCCATATTCCCACAACAATAGTCGAAGCCGTTGACTTATGAATACCTTCATGAGACATATCTAGCAACATGGGGGTCTTGTAAAGATTAGGCATCCACACATTAATGATTTTTTTCAAGTTTTGAGCATAGTTTTTAGTTAATAGAACAATTTCAACTGAAAAAAATGCTGAATGAACAGCTTCTGACAAAAAAAAATTCATAACAAATTAAAATTTTATCAGGATTCAGTGAAAAAAACTCCCTTGAATGACATCTTTGTCACATTGTTACAATCCATACAAGCTATATATTATAGAACAAACAGGCAATGTTGCCAAACTTACCCAAACTTCTTAAGAACAATGAATGCAATAGTTTTTGTCTGTATATTTTAATATACTATGACAAACATAATACAGTAAAAAAAAACAACCATATGGGCAGGAGCGTTACTTTTTAAACGATATTCAAGAGAACATCCACCGGCTACGCTGGGCTGGAGCGTACCTTTTTACTCGGGCAGGAGCAGCCATATGGGCGGGAGCGTTACTTTTTAAACGATATTTAAGAGAACATCCACCGGCTACGCTGGGCAGGAGCGTACCTTTTCACTCGGGCAGGAGCAGACATATGGGCAGGAGCGTTACTTTTTAAACGATATTCAAGAGTGGCGCCAAAACGAAAAAGCAAAATAAATGAAAAAGGAAAACTTGGCAACACCGTGCGTATTTTTCACTCTCGGTCGTTATTTAGTGAGTAGTGTTTTGACAATCTTGCTTGACAGTTATTGGGTTATTGATAATATCGAGTTTGCCGGGATGTTCTGTGAATCAAATTTTTAAAATGTATTTTCCTGCTTAACTATATGTTTTAACTTCTTTAGTGGTTACGTGAGGAACTGTAGTACATGAGAACAACAGAAATTGTCCATTTCAATGACCCACAACTGGAAATAATCGAGATTTTTGGAAAATGTTCGTATGAAACAATGTGCCGAAAATAGTGTTTTTTCTATAAAAAAGTGATTCATCCAGCATTTTTTCTCTTAAGAATAGTTAAACGAAGGATAATTTTCCAAATTCGCCTTTGAAAAGTAAAAAATACGTGGATGCCTAATGTTTACAAGAACCCAACATGGTTTTGATACTCTCAGTTGATATATCAATTCCACTATGCTCTATCGCCATAATCATAGGAGCAAATTTTTCTGGCAACCCTGCCAACAGTAATGAGCCTATCCATTTTTCATCAATGGAAAATCCTGTTTTCTTCAACTTATATGCTGTTTCAACAACCTGTGTCACGTAGCCCTCCATATTCTCACAGTTTTCAAAACGTAACGATATTAAGGCTCGCAGTAAATAGATTTCACGCGTGAAGCCCGTATCTGCATACATTGTTCCCAGTGTCTTCCACAATGACGTTGCATTCTTGGAATCCCGAACATGAACAAACAGTGAAGAATCAATTGTAAGCACCAACTTTGCCCGTGCCTTGCTTTGTTTAATGACGTCGTTTTCTGAACCATCTGAACACTTGTCCAACCCTTCAAGAATTGAAAAAATTCTCCACGGCAAAACTCCACTCATCGTAGTTGTCTCGACCAGTCAATTTGGGTACACCAGATTAATAGTTCATCATCGCCATTTCTTGTGTCAATCCACCTGTCGCTTTCAGAATAGTAATTACTGTTTCTAACCGATTACGAAGACACTTTATACAATCCTCGAGTGCCAAAGGCTCTGGGCCCATAACCTGTTAAGAAGCGGATTCGTTAATAGCCAATTGTATGGATAAATTTGTAGAACCAGAAAGCTAAAAACCTTCAAACTCAGTGTTGTCTTTGACATACATATATATTACCTTTTTACCTTACAACTTGTTCACAATATCACACAGGCTAAGGCACAAATACTGATTTTTAATATATTACAACAAGGCTTAAATATAAATAACTACTTACTGATTCTCAAGAACATCCAGAATAAGATTTATATATTCATATGTTGCGCAAATGGTTATAAACTTTGAAAAACAATTATTTCTTTTTGACACTTTTTCGTTGCCCTCAAATATTTATTCCAGTTTTTGCCAATTGTGTAGAAAACGTGCCTTAATTCTATTTTATAAAACAACAAGCACATTCTAGTGTCTTTAAGGATTGCAGATTGACGGGTGGAGAGAATTTTTTTAGGTTAGATTGGGTTCGTTTGGATAAGTTTTGGTTAGTTCGGGTTAGTTCGAGTTAGTTTTTCTGGCATTATTGGCTAAATACGTTTTTTTATAATAAAAATCATATAACACAATTTTTTCCCTTCGCCTGTTAATTTGCATTCCTTAAAGAAACTAGGATGTGACTATATAAGAAAATTTGAAAAACATAAAAAAATAGCAGAAAACCGTATGAGCAATTATTGTTACCCAGAAAAGACACTGAAATCTGAGTTTGGGTTAGGTTGGGTTAGTTTGGGATAGTAGTTCACAATAAATTAATCCAAAATTTGAGTTCTCGTTACGATTTTTGCGCTTTTCTCTACCCACCCAGCAGTCCCAGCACCCCTATTCGCTCCCAGCCTCGTAAGGTCGCCCGTAAGATTGTCAGATAACCACACATTTGCGCAACATTTCAATGGTTGCAAACACCTTCTAGAAGGGTCTAAATAAAGGTAATGCAAAAAGAAAATGAAAATTGCAATAGTCGGTAAACTGAAAAATTACCAATTATAATTCGTTCAAGTAACTGTTCTGAAGAAAAAAAAATCTGGATGAATCATTTTTTTGTAGAAAAAAAACAACGATCTAATAACTCTCGAAGTTAATGGATGAATAATCTCACTGGAAGCTATTTTGTAAAAGATATAGTTGAAGAATTGGAATAGTAGTTTACCTAATAAGTGCGGAAAGTGCCACTTTTCCGCACGCATTTTAGTTTTGGCGTAACTTTTCACACGGAAAAGTCACTTTAGGCGCGTGTTAAGTACAATATTTTTTCTACAAGCATGTGGAAAATACCACTTTTCCGCACGCAACCAAAATGCGTGCGGAAAAGTGGTATTTTCCGCACGCTTGTAGAAAAGTAACATTAGTGCATTTACAAAATTATTATAGCGACTTGAAACATACCACGGATTCACGGCTATCTCAATTCAACTGACAATATGGTGTTGTCAACCTGAACAAACTAAATTCACTAATACAAAAATACAGAGGGTGTCCCTCCGGGAACAAGCTCGATCTATTTATGGAAAACTATACGTAGGAAAATTTTGAAAATTTGACAGTATAGCAAAGTCTATGGGGACACTCAAGCTAAAATATTTTCAAGATGGTGGCACTTCCGGTTATACCGGAAGTCGGTGTCAACTTGCTTATTTGTAATAGAGCACCCTATATTTTATAACATTTTTGGATTCTACGTAAAATTTTAGGCCGATTTGATATACCACCCCCTATATCTAAGTATAAGGGTTTTTGAAATATTTCAGATTTTATGTCAAAACTGACGTTTTTAGGACCTGATTTAAATGTAAATTTTTCGTATCAGAAAGCGTTTTCATCAAGTTTGTGTTGGATTCCTTATTGAAACGGACATCCTTTAATAGATTTTTTAGAACATTTCAATAACTATTAATATAGGGTGGTTGAAAAATTAAATTGAGAAAACTGCCAAAAATCAATTTTTTCAAATGGAAACCCAAAATTTTGTGATTTCATGTTGTCGAGCATTGAAAATAAAGGTAAGTTTGCGTGAGGTTATCCTTTCCAAAAATTTGTATATTGTTCGATGTTTCTAGGGATTTCAAGTTCAGTTATCCTCAGTTGCTATGTTTGTGTGATTTGAGCGCGGCGGCATGATTATAAAAAATGTTTTTCAGGGTATATTGTGCTCTTTCAACATTAATCAATCACATATAATCTTTGGTGGGACTTGGTGGCATCAGATTTTCACCAAATGAAATCCATCACTTCCACCACGAATAAAAAAACGCTTTGGTGACATCACGTTTTTACCTGGTGAATGTCTGGTGGAAAAAAAAAACACGCCCATATATTACAAAAAAATCATTTAAATTGTTATGAAGACATCAAGAAAAAAGGAGTAATAATGTAAATATAATTTTCTTCAGCTCTGATAATAATATGGTGTGCAGCTTTGCAACTTCCACAGTGACTACAAAACCCGGCCTTTAAATTTTTGAAATCATTTAAATCATTCAAACTTGTATAAGCTTTCAACCGCCTATGCAGTAAAATAGCTTGTGGTAAGCAACAACTAACTAATTATGCCCATGTTAGTCATTTTTGGAAAGGCCTAAGGGCTTGCATAAAAGTCTGAATCACTTTAACCAAAAGGGTCTATGTTGTTCACAATCGAAATTTTTTGTTTGTATTAAATCAAATTTCCTGGGCTTCCAGCTTCTAACTTCGCGGGATAATCGCTCATTTCACAGCATTTAAGGATCAGAATCTCAACAAAACCATATTGCACACTTGACATTCCGAAAAATCTCTCAGAAAGTGAAGAAAAAAAGAAAATTAGAGGTTGGTTGTAGGGACGGTTGGCACTGCTGCTTGGCAATTTGCCAGCTCAGTATATATAGATATGTAAGGGCACGTCATAGACGGCAGACGGGATCGTAGGGTAGGGAGGGGGGACCGGTTTTTTACATTCCTTGCAATGGGACCTACATTTTAACGTGGACTCCGAACCACGGTCCTCGACCCCATCGGACCACAGACTGATCTACCAGTGTGTACTGGAGAAACAGCCGCGCTCGCGGTGGACTCTACCGACTGGCGAGTGAGTATCTTTGTTCGTCGTTCCCTACGAGAATATTCGATTCTCTCCGGCCTGGTTACCGGCGTAAATAGGGAGAACAACTATATCTTTTGCACTCTGCCTCGTGGGTTCAATTAGAGGTTGATGTTTGTTTACGGTACAATCAGCTGACTTTTTGGTGATGTTCATTCATTCTGGCCATTTTCGAAATTTTCCGGGTCTTCTGAAAATTCCTCTTCGTCTGTGAGTTGTTCTTCCTCCGGTGATAATTTTTTCGTATGTTACTTGAGATGGGGACATACAACCTTGGAGTCCTTAGTTTAGTTTTCATGATACAGTTTGTGAAACTTTTGTTTTTCATTTCGATTTTTTCGAACAATTATTCCTCATCACGACAACACAGCGAAACAAAATCACGCATGGGGGGAATTTTTATCACGGCAAATCCAAATTCATTCACGGTTTTCATATCACTAGTAGGGGGCGCCACCTACGGCACATCGAGCTTAACAAGATTATCATTTTTTTTCAATTTGGTGCATCGATTCACCATTTTTTTTTACTTCAAAAAGGTTTACCCTGTTTAAGTCTCTAGAGGTAACCGTTTTCGAAATAGCCATCATTGAAACAATAATCGGTATTCTCGCAAGAATTAAGGTCAGGAGCAAAAAATAGATCTTTAACAACTCCAATTTTCAAAATATTAGACATGAAGGATTAAGATTGCCTTCAAGGAGAAAGTAATTTGCTATCAATTTGGAAACAATTTTTCTGACCATTTCAGAATTATGTAATCATTGTAAACTCTCATGCCTAATATTTTGAAAATTGGCTCTGTTAAAGATCTATTTTTTGGTCCTGACATTAATAATAAATCTTACGGGAATACCGATTTTTTCATTCAATTTTTTTTCAATTTCCGTTGCATTGGAAATTTCAATGAAGGCTATTCGAAAACGGTTTTCACTGAAGACGTGAACAAGGGTCACCTTTTTTACGTAAAAAAGCTTGAAGAATCGACTTTTTTAATATTCACATCGATTAACCAATACTCCGAATGAATTTGGATTTCTCGTTATAAAAACCCCTCTACGCGTAATATCGTATCGCTGTGTCGTCTTGATGAGGAATAATTGACAAAAATCGAAATGAAAAATAAAAGTTTGATACCCTGTATCTGGAAAACTAAGCATTTTAAGGCTGTATGTCCCCATCTCAAGTTTCATAAAAATGCGAGGTCGATCACTCCGGTTGAATATCCGGACAACCTGTATAAAACGAAATTAGGTTGGAAGTAATTAGCCTAGTTTACACCGATACCTCGTTTAGTTCAGTCCGATAGGACCAAGTGGGTGGGGATAGTGCGGTAGAACCAATGCTTGCTTCTCGTCCGTTTAGACAGTCTTGCAACGCGTGAACTAAATGAGTACCCGCGCAATTCGTCAAACGTCAAAAACAAGTCGAAATTATTTATCAACACAATTCGTAATCAAAAAGAAACATAAGTGAGTACGCTCAGATTGCTTTGAGAAACTAAGAAGCAACACAATTCACAATAATAACAATCAACATAACCCCAAAATTTTGATCCAGATCGAACCAAATTTAGTTCGGTACACCCATATACTTATTATTAAAATATACCTACCGTAGTCCCTCAAAGGTGAAGCCAAATCAGGATTTATCGAGAAAGACAGAAATATTGATTTCCCATAAGTTGGTTTCATGTGCACTGCCATATTAATGAGCATGCCTCAAAATAAAATTTCAGGATTAGTCGGTAGGCGGGTATATTCTTAGTCCGAATTTGGAAAGCAGCCAATAGGCAGGCACGGTTATCAGCTGTTATCGATTAGTTGAATCTAGAACAGAGACCGTGCAGCAGCGCTGCCAGATTTAAAATCGCCAAGACTTGAGATCCCGGTAAAGTTAAATTTGGAATTCAAAAACCGGTAGCCATCATAATTAAGATTTCAAAAGAACTTTTCCGCGTACAGTAATATTCTATTTCACTATATTATAAATTTGGCTGTTTAATATCTCACAAGGAAAATGCTGAACTATCACAAAAATTGACAAAAATATGTGTTAATGGTATGGATCTACCGTGAAAACGGGAGTATTGGCACCAAAGCAGCAGCATGAGATCGGCCCAAAATCACGAGTAACCTATGGGAAACAGCTTTATGCACAATCGCAGTCTTTTCCTGATACACATGAAATACACTTATGAGGCAATGGTATAGGCCTGATTATTCCTGTCTTTTTCATCGGCTGAAAATCGGCTTCACTTGCCGCACATTGATGAAATAGGGAACCCGAGGTATATTTTAATAATACGTATATGGGTACACCTGCTGGCAAGAACCGAACCAAGAGCAGACCAGCTTAGTTCGCAACTGTTTACACCATTCGAACCAAATATTTGGTTCTGATATGGTTCGAATTTAGTGCTTGATCCGCGGACCAAGTGGTCGGTGTAAACTAGGCTATTGAGAGAATATGCATTTTTCAGAATTCCAACTCTCAAAGAAAAAGTGAAATCCCTAGTCAAAACCGAGGCAGAACAATATTTGGGCATGTCAATGACGTACTCGTTATTCGAATTTGTGAAGGAGAAATTTGATGAATTGATTGAGGAGCAACCTGACAAACCCTTGGAAAATGATGTAGATAAATTATGCATATCTGAAGATGTTGATGACTCTGCACAATCCACTAAAAAAGAGAAAAAAGAACAGTTGTCCAAGTCTCAGAAAAGAAGACAATGGAATAGGTGAGTTGGTTCTGTCTTTGGGATCGTATCAGATTCAGTTTTCTCAGATTGGACGGAAAAGGCGAAAAACCAAGAGGTTGGGACTGGGTGGACATTGTCAAGCACCTATCACAGACTGGATACAAAGATAATAACAATCCCGTTACATAAAAATATATTTTTATAATATACACGTGTTGATGAGATGAAAATCTATTTTATCAAAAATCGCATTTTATTAAAAATACAATAAACTAAATCAGCTGGTGAAAGACATTGTGTTTCTCGTGTGGGAGAAAGTGCTGGTGTTTTGGGTGCGCCCCGAGGGTCCCTTTTTGCTCTGAAAACAGCTCGTTTACTTTTTGAATGAACTGGGTATAAACCTACAGTTTTCATTCGATAGATCTGATCCAAAGCGTGCGGTAGAATTGGCCGGATTGAATTCATTTCCATCAATGTTAAGTTATCTATAGCAGCATACATAGATGAGTCTCTGATCATAAAGTCCATTGACGATCGTAGTTTTGACATTCTTATGTCCCAGATATCTTTTATTATTGTTCGGATTTCATCTGCTCTGGGAATGTCGTCTGACGCGTCTCCTAGAATCAGTTTTGCTTCGACCATGTAGTGTTCGCTTGGCATTTTGATGAAAGATCTGGGAAATGGTTATTAGAAGAAAACTCTACGCTATTTTTATTGTAATGAGTACTTTCGGCTGCATGACGGTGATTTTTCAAGGTCGTGCCACGACACTGTTAATAAAATATTCATTTAACGAAAAGATCAAGTAGTATATGACTGCAATGAAAAAGCTCAAGAGAAAGCCAAAAGATAGGATTGTGAAGGATGAGTTGAGGCATAAAATATGGCTGCTTTGATGACTTCCTTATAAAGAGTGTTTTTTTTAGACTCAACAACTTTGAACTGAAATAAAACTCATGTTACCGTCCATGGTATTGGCTTTATTGTAAAGATAATGGGTCCCATGATTGAACGTTTACGTTGACTTAACGTATGCATTTCACCATGGTAACGCTGTTAGCAAATGGAACATTTGCATTAGTTAACAATCTTAATAGATACCATAAGTTAACGTAAACGTTCAATGATAGCACCCAATGGGTCCTATGATTGAACATTCACGTTAAGTTAACGTATACGTTGAGATTGTTTACTAATGCAAATGTCCCATTTGCTAACAGCGTTTCCATGGTGAAATGGACATAATAAGTTGACGTAAACGTTCAATCATAGCCCCCAATAACTGCATTCCTTTTACATGCGGGAGCCGCTCTGTGTCACTCCGAGCGGTTTTTGACGTGGTCTGTTCTATTTAAAATGTGTTTGTCGCCCACGAGTGACTCCTTGCCCCTGATGCACTAAATTTGCGGGGGGTGCATTAAGCTCTTTTAGGTTACGTTCAATGTTTATGTATGAATGTATGCTGCATGTAGCTGTGGTGTGGTGATTCAAGAATAATTTTTCACTTTTGGTTGAGGTTTTGTGAGCAAATTATTAAAAAAAGATTTTCCAATGAGATTCTTGAAAAATAAAATGTATCAACAAAACAAAAATTTAGTTGGGATATGTTACGCGTGACCCGCATCTATCTGCAAAACAACGCGTTCTATTTAGAGCAGCTCGGAGTTGCCCAAGTGCGACAAGCTCAGGGGTGATTGGATTTTAAAAAGAATGCACTTAATGTTATGCCATTAGTGCTTAAGAGTGCGTCTGCCGATATTTTATGTATAGGCTTCTCTGTGGTCACGTATTTTCTAATATACATGAAAACGGTTCAACATAGAGGGTCAAACCAAAAACTATATTGAAAAGAATCCTCCTTTGCATGTTTCTATTATCAAACTTTTCCGATATTCATTTATCTTTTGATAAAAAACGGGTGGTACATATCTTAAAAAATAGGTGTTTTTTTTAAGAAGATTTTCTAGAAAAGTAAGACACGAAATTACAAAAATACCACAACAGAAACTTTGATTCATCCTTTCTCTTTCCAAAAATATAAGATTTATCTCAATAAGTTGAAAATTAACTTGAAAAGGAAGAAAATAATGAACCTCTGCCGAGTACCTAAAATGGAATATTTTAATTTTTGGCTTTTTTGGTGGGCGGGATATGGGTTGATCGTCAGCGGGTTTTGTCAACAAGGGCGGAGACTAACCGGTCTTGACGACTAGACAAAATATTAGACACCGGAGATGATAATGATAAAATTTGGTCGTTCTTCTTATTTTACCAGTGCAAGGGTTCTCTGGCAACCCACAGGTGCGTTCTAAGTTTGGAGGATAATTTGGATTATAATTTTTCATTCTTCATTCATTTTCACGACTTATTTTGCTAAGAACATATTTTTTTGTGATTATTTTTGACTGGTCTCCATAAATATCTAGTTGGTAGGTATGGTGAAGAGGTTGGAGAAGACTACGACTACTAACAATTTTTCTTGCGCAAAAAAATAACATTCTGTGGAGGAGAAAACTGTCAAAGGCCGGATTTGGGAACTTTCCAGGAAATGAGAGAAGTATTTTCGAAGGAGCTGGACAGATCGGAAGATGATTTTCGGCACATTGAAAAAGATACCAGGCTTCAGGTGGATCTCAGTGGATCAGGATCAGGGGAAACAATTCCGCAAAAAGTGAGAGCTTCGCTATTTAGGCAAGTGTGCAAAATGAAGCCATCCACTAGCTGCGCTTCCACTGTAAAGACGATTTTATATCGGAATTTTGAATCAAAAGCAAGTTATTGGAATAAACAGAATGAGGATAGATCCAATGAAAAATTAGAAAGTCTATTGAAAGTGCCATTAAAAATTGTGGACTCTTGATAAACAAATGATAAACTTCGCAATTCTGCAAAATGAAAAAGTATTTCAAAATTGAAAACACAAGCAAACGAGATATTAGGATAACATATATTTCCATGTTATTCTAATAACCTACAATGATGGAGCAATATAAAATATCCAAAAAGGCGGAGGGTTTTTGAATTTTGCATTCCCACTCAGTTTTTCATTCTGTACCACTTTCTAACATTTTGTCGTATCTCCTATAGAAGAAGCACTTCACTAGTTAGAAAAATAGCTTCTAGTTTAATTTCCAAGACATAATTAGTTTTTCGAAACTGATTTTATGACACATATTAATTTCTATGCAAGAAGGGCTGAACCCTTTTTCACCTATTGATTCGTTGATCCGGGGACATACTGTATACAGGGTGCCCCTCAAATGTTCAAGACTTCTAGAGCATATTGAAGAACCATAGATAAGTGATTTGAGATATAACACTGATGGCCGCAAATGCGTCTTTTCCAAAATACAGGGTGGTGGTTAAGGGGAGAAAAAATACACGCCTTGGTTTTTTTTTTCGATATACTCATTCAATTTCCATGAAAAAGGTCTCTTGAGTTTTTCTCTCCGACGAGAAGAACAGTAGAATTTTCTACTGATCCCGAAACTGAAAATTTTTGGTTATCAACGCTTTCGAAAGACACAAGTAGTGATGGTTTTTATTTTTTTTACTCGAAAACGGTGCGTCGGAGAAAAAAAGTCAAAAGAGCTTTTTTGTTGAAAATCGAATGAAGTTTTAGTAAAAATATTATTGTGTGAATTTTTGGTATATTCTAGTTTTATTCTATGAATATAAATGTTTTCTTGGTAATAATAAGTTATTGTGTTTTCTTTGCTCTACCAAAAAAAAAAAATATTTTGATTCTTCATGATAACATGATTTGGTTTGGTTTGCTTCGATCCGGATTTCTTATTCTCACATACCTACAGGTACTGCTCTTTTTTAAATAAACTGTGAAGTCACAAAAAACCCTCTCCACCCATTTCACAACTCACAACTGGTGAACAGGGTTGACCCCCGCGTACAGCACTTATTATGACTGGTGGAAAAAAACTTTCAATAAAAAAGCTTTATGTTTTTTCACGAAGTAGCTTTTGGTAATAGCGGAAATGAAAAATCGAATTTACAACATTGAAAAAATTGATTAAGTTTTATTTTTTTTTTAAATGGAATGGCCAAAATGATAGATTTTTTTTTCCTGATTGCAAATATATAATATATTATGTTGGCATTTGATTTAGATGTTTTTGCGCTATTCAAGTTCAAAGTCTCATGAACATTACATTACATTGATCTGGATTCTACCGTATGAGTCCAGGGCAGTGAAATTTATTTCGACTTATTCTCCCAGTCGCTGTATTTGAATGAATCTGTTCTTTAAGTGACAAAAACCAAGAATGTTTGGGTCTGGATAAAATTTCTGGATGGGTTCAATGTGACTTTCAACTTGAATAGCGCAAAATCGGTAGAACTAAATACCAACATAGAACATGTCCACGGATGGGGTTTACAAGAGGTGAAATGGACCAAAAAAATGAAAGATACGACCAAAATTAATTCTTGACAAAAGTTTCTGCTTGGTCGAAAAATAGGAGCTACGATGAGAAAATTGGTTTTTATTATACAGGGCATCTCAAAAATGTAAAAACATAAAATTAAACAAGAGCATAAAAAAAACTTGCTTCAAATCTAGTCCTAACCCTGAATCCAAAATCCAAACTTACTGAAGGAAATTTTAATCTATGAAAATTCTAAGAAATTGAACAATTTTGCAAGTCAGCATTTTACTACTTCCATTATGACTTTTATACCTACAACAACAACAGGTATAAAATCAATAATATGCGAGTGGTGAAATGCGGACTTGCAAAATTGATCAATTTTTCATAGATTCACATTTTCTTCAATAAGTTCGGATTCAGGGTTAGGACTAAATTTAGAGCAAGTTTGTTATTCATCATGTCACTTTAACAGGCCAAAAAATGACTGTTTGCTCCTGTTTAACTTTATGTTTTTACATTTTCCAGACGCCCTGTATAATAAAAATCAATTTTCTCATCGTAGCTCCTATTTTTAGACCAAGCAATTTTTAGTCCATTTGTCCTCTTGTAAACCCTATCCGTCGACATACTGTATATTATATATTTTTGGAATCAGAGAAAAAAGATCTATCATTTTAGCCAATATTCTACAGATTGCTCCATTTAATTTTTTTTAACTTAAACAATGTTTTCCATGTAGTGGAGTCGATTTTTTATTTCCGCTATCACCAAAAGATACCTACCACGTGAAAAAACCTAAAACTTTTGTACTTAGTAAGTTTTTTTCCACCACTCATAATAAGAGCTGTAGGTGAGGGTCAAAGTATAATGAATAACCCTGTACTTGGGTCTTTTTCATCATATCCCACAAGACACAAGTGACGAATTTCCCCTCCTTTTTAATCAATTTTTCCTCAAATCCATGACTCATAACATTTATGGGTACTTCCAGCGTCTGCTAAAGTACGAATTAGTGCTCCAACGCGTTTGTGCTAACCACTGATCTTGGTATCCGTTTGAATCGTTTGTCACAAACATCTTTTAAGGCTGCTGTTATGTCAGAGGAATTTGAAACAAAAATGGAAATCCCATTAAAATTTATAAAAAAAAATTACGCTCGTTATACTTGCCATTGCTTGTTCCTTGTTAAATTGGTGAGCATAGCAATACACATAATGTGCATTTTCATATTGTACCTACCACCTTAGTAGTCCTTAGTTTTGACATTTACGCCTCCCAAATGAACTCTCTTTGCTGGAATGCATGAATTTTCCAAGAGATTGCAGGACCGCTACTATTTCATAATTTAAATTTAAATGTGTTTTTCACTTATACTTTCTGATCAAGGGGGGGTTCTGACCCCCAAAACCCCCTCGTGGCTACGCCCCTGGCTAGTGTATGCTAATAAACCAACGACTGGATCAGCTGGAAGCCAACGTACGCCCGGTTATGAGTTATGCTGCTGGGAAAAGTGGTATAAAGTTGGAGTTCCAGAATGCGATTTATACGGACCAGCTGCGGCGCCCATATGCCCCAAATCACATTTTAGCATTAATGACATAGCATTATCTTCACAACAAAGCCAATTCCATTGACGTTAACATGAGTTTTATTTCAGTTCAAAGTTCTTAAGTCTAAAAAAAACAGCCTTCACAATATGGCCGGCTATAAGTCATGCGTTTGTTACGTTTTTGATTTCTTGAGGATTTCCGCTGTCCGAAACAGGGGTCATGGCAAATTTGTTACAGATACAGGGAGGCGCATTAGTGTGTGGAAGTCCATTTTCTCCTTTTTCAGAAGAGATGGGAAAAAAATTTCAAGACAAAACTTATAAGGTTGCAGCAGGGTCACAATTTAAAAATATCACTGTGTATACAGAGGTAACCGTGGCATCAAAAAATACACTTGTTTTAAATAGAAACCCCAACTTTTGATTAGAGAATTGGATTCAGCGTAATATTCTACGTATGATACAGCTGTTTTATTTGCCAGAACGTGCAGTGTTGTCAGGCTATCGGGGATTTACTAAAATTTAGGGAAAAAACATTATGTTGGTAAATTAGCTACAAAAACAAAAGATTTAAAATTGAATCTTGCAAATATGCGTATTTTTCAATGTAAGAGTCAAAGTAATTGATTTTTAAAAAAAGAATCGCTATAATTTATATAGGGTGTTTTCTACAGCAGGCCCAACTTAGCGAATTTAGAGACGAAGAAACTAATTTTTTTCAAATGGAACACCCGGTGTGCTGTTATCTAGTTTTGTTAAGCACTCAAAACCCTGACACTTTGCCAATACAATACACGTCAGAGACTGTGTCGTTATCTCGCAATCTTTGCAAAATAGTCCCTAATTGGGATTTCTGGTTTATTCTCGGTACAGGTTACGCGACGAAACGTCATTGGCTGGATATTCAGACTACGTGTTGAGATTCTCTAACAAAACAATGATTGAAAAGAAAAGAGGTTGAAGATCTTTCTTCAAAATCGAGTTAAATATCCACTATGGTATAATCGAAATTGAACAATTCTTATCATTAACAGAATCAACAAACAGTTTCAATGACTTTCTCCAAGTATGAATACCATATCAATAAGATCATTTTTGCGAAATTTTGAAATGTTATTTTCAATTTAGGTAATATGCAGCAACTAACTACAACATGAATTTTGACGAGATTTCACTCAAAATATTAATACTTGGTGATTCTTCTGCCATAGCAACGACCCATTAACACGTTCGAATTTGTCATCTCGAAACCCAATTAAGGGGTACTATTTTGACATAATCAAAGATTGCAAGATAACGATACATTTCACGACATGTGTTCTAATGGCAAAGTTGCAGTGTTTTGAGAGCTTAATAACACTAGATAACTGCACACAGGGTGTTCCATTTGAAAAAATTGAGTTTCTTCGTCTCTAAATTCGCTAAGTTGGGCCTGCTGTAGAAAACACCCTATATAAATTATAGCGTCTTCAAACATTTTACCTATTTTTTTTTGATAAGGGAGAAAATGGACTTCCACACACTAATGAGCCATCCTGTAGATTGTCGATGAGGTTTAAATATGGACAGGCGTTGGTGGGTTTTTGAAATGAATACCTCTTTGGATTAATGAGTGATTTTTCAAGGCCGCGTCATGACAATTTTTATGAAATTTTCGTCTCGCAAAGAGAGATGAGAAATGAGAAAGAGGAAAAGAAATGAAGTGGGGTTATGGTAGGATTGTGATAAATGAGTTTAGGTATAAAATAAGGGGCGGACTGTAGACAGCTTTATATGTCGTGCGTTTATAAAGCGCGTTTTCATTTTCTTGACGATTTTCGCTTCTGGCAGAAAGTAGGGTTATGATATGATTGTGACAGATCAGTTGACAATAGGTGTCTGTTATGCTCCACTAGTGCACACTTTTCTACACTACAACACTCAGAGTGGCTTTGTTTGTGAAATATCATAGAATATCTTTACTAGTTTAGTGAAGATATTCTATCCTAAAAAACAGACAAACATTTCACAAACAAAGCCAAAAGAAAAGAAAAGTGTGCACTAGTGCACAAACATAACAAACACACCTAATATAAGGTTAAAATTATGGACAGGCTTCGCATAGGCTTTGGTTATTTTTTTGAAGTGAATATTTCTGAGGCTTTATGAAATTTTTGTCCCACAGGAGAAAAAAAGTTTAAGTATTGCTGAAATGGTAAGGACAGAGAAACAATAGAAGAGAGTGTTTTACGTACTTATTATGATTTTCTCATACCTCTGATGACTCTTATGACACACCTATACAGGGTGCCTCCGATTAACTTCATTATTACTGCAGCTACGATGATTTTTGAGTCAGCAAATTACACTCTATTCACAACCAAAAGTCACCAAAAGTAAACAAACTACACGTGATTAGACATCACGATCGGACTGATCACATGTGTTAGTTTATCTCACGTGAACTTTCAATTGTTTTCCTTCTTTTGTTCATGTGTGGTTTGTTTGCATTGGTGACTCTTGGTTGAGAATAGAGTGTAGTAGGATTTTTTCTGCTAATTAATATTCAATAGCAACCATTCAATTGTTTCTTTATTTGGAGAGACATTTTCTTAGTTTTAGATTAAGGCCGCTAGTGCAAATGAAGTTTTTTACTAAGAATAGTATTTTATTAAACGAGCATATAATGGGCCAAATATTACACGAGATTAAAATTTATATGACGAGCCGAAGGCGAGTGTTATTAATTTTATTCGAGTGTAATATGTTCATTATATGCGAGTCAAATACAATGCTTTATCTACAACTGTCAAAAAATTTGGAAAAAAAAGTCACTAAATAAAGCCAAAAATAGTTGTGTTTAGCCTGCCAGTGGATAAAGAACTATGATCGCTGCGTTACTGGTAATACTCGCTTATGATTGGCCCACTGCCCGTGAATAAAGAACCTGCTCGTGGATAAAGAACTATGATCCACGGGTTTCTCGCAGGCCGTGTAATATGTGGAACATTTTATTTCTATAGATGGTTGCATAAAACAACAATTTTTTGACAGTTGTAGATAAAATTATTTACAATCGATCTGTGCAAAAATATACTCAAAATCTTATTTAATAAAATACATTTTATGAGATAAATAGAAAACGCGATGTTCAATTGTTTTCTACTTTCACGCTTTCTATCAGCAGAAAAAATCGTACTAGTTTGCTGATTTAAACATCATCGTAGCTCTCGTCGTAGCTGCAATAATAACGGGCTTAGCAATAGTGCCTACTTTATCGAAGACACCCTGTATATCTACGAACCCATCTTCCTTTGTTAAAATTCAATTAATCTACAGTATGTCCACGGATAGACTTTCCCTCGGACTTTCCTGTAGGTACCTATATTGGGACAAAAACTCAATTTTTCGACCAAAAGTCACTCTATAAAAAGTTCTGCCTGTTTTGTGAAGTCTATTGCTATACCTTAAATTTGGAAATATTATAGGTCGAAAAGCAAGAAAACGTTAAAAACTTTTGAGAGTAAACTACATTTTATTTTGCGTTTTGGACTAAATTTTGGAGAAAAGTGGCAAATGAAAAGAGATTTTGAATCCTATCCAAATACGGATTATAAAATGTCAACTGAGTATTCGAAATTTTATTTTTTTTGTGAAGTTTCAAAATTTTGTTTCTAATTTTTCAAGATAAACTTTATAGGCAATTCTGTGTAAAAAAAATCGAATTCATTCAAAAATACCATCCCCGAAATACCTACATTCCTAAAGGATACGTGAAATGATATAAAAAAATAAATTAGAAACAAAATTTTGAAACTACAAAAATATAAAAATACTGAGTTGAAATTTTGGAATTATTCTTTGGATAGGATTTAAAATCTTTGTTTTATTTGCCACTTTGTTCCAAAACCAAAAATAAACGTAAGAGTTTACTCTTGATAGTGTTTCAAGTTTTCTTGTTTTCCGAAACTCCTGTACCTACAATATTCCCAAATTTAAAGTATAGCATTTTATGATTAGACTAAGTATAGCAATGGACTTTTCAAAACCAGCAGAACTTTTTATGAAGAGTGACTTAGCAAAAAATGAAATTTTTGGTCAATTTTATTCCTATACGGAAGTCTGTCCGTGGACATACTTACTGTAAATGATGAATTTAACAAAACTACATTGGACTTCTCAAAAATAAAATTTCAGGCACCATTTTAAAATGATTTTATACCTGTTAGTCTTTTCTTCCTCCTTCAAATCACTCAACTTTTCCACATCCATCCAGTCAGGTGGCATAATTTTACATTGCTGTTGCTTTTTTAAGTTTATTGCCATCCAAAGGGGCACTCTCGTCGGTATACTAGCCCTAAAAGGCCCTACATCACCCCCAATAAGATGTATTGTTGTACTGTTGAAAGTTGGAATTATTTCTATCATTTGTTTTTCACCCCAAAATTCCACTTCATCTGGATCCATTATTTGGGCAGTTTGGGAACGTTTTCGAATATATTTAATTAATAAAACAAATAATTTAAAAATGTTCTGAATTTTAAACGATAGTTGAATTTAGTTTGGATATGTAAATGTTACGAATCATCTGTCATCTGTGCCTCGTCTTTTCACGTTTGGCATTAACAGCAGAACCTGCAGAACAGCGACTTTAGTATTTTGTCGATATCGACAGATTATTCAGACGTACAGTACTCAGCGATTGAGATGACACCATCACAATCATTTAACCCCCATATGCACCGTAAAAATCTAATCCGGATGAAGACTTCATCGCGATTATTTTCCATCAGGTTGTATGGAAGATAATCGCGATAAAGACTTCATCCGGATTAGATTTCTACGGTGCATATGGGGGTAAGTGACGGAAAAATTATTATAGGTGACGGAAAAAGTTGGACGTGTTCTCGTGATATTCCCAATTTTCATGGTATACAATGTTACGTCTCCATTTAAGTGTGCAACATAATATGGTTTTTGGGTCTTGTAGAGATTAGGCGCATTCACACATTAATGATTTTTTTCAATTCTTGAGCATAGTTTTGGGTTTATAGAACAATTTCAACTAAAAAAAATGCTGGATGAACTGCTTTTAACAAAAAAAATAATCCCATAACAAATTAAAATTTTATCAGGATTCAGTGAGAAAAACTCCCTTAAATGACAGCTTTGTCACATTGTTACAATCCATACAAGCTACATATTATAGAACAAACAGGTGATGTTGCTAAACTTACCCAAACTTCTTAAAAACAATGAATGCAATAGTTTTTGTCTGTATATTTTAATATACTATGACAAACATAATAAAACAGTAAAAAAAAAACAACCATATGGACATGGCTACGCTGGGCAGGAGCGTACCTTTTTACTCGGGCAGGAGCAGCCATATGGGCAGGAGCGTTACTTTTTAAACGATATTGAAAAGAAAATCCACCGGCTACGCTGGGCAGGAGCGTACCTTTTTACTCGGGCTGGAGCTTTACTTTTTAAACGATATTTTAGATATGGCGGCATGATGGACATCTGAATTTACACCCCATCAATGAAGTTTCCCTTCTCTGGAGTGTACATTGCCGACGACACCGAACTACGGGACATCTCAATCTCCGACGCACCAAACCACAGTCCTGCAAACATCCGAGCAAAACTTCATCCACTACAGACAAGAAGGTCATCAGATGGAAAACATTTCCCACAGCAACCATTTTGAACCGACCACTAAAACTGAATGATTTCGTCAAAAACACAACAAAATGTCAGCAAATGAAACCCGCGAATTTACAACATCAAACGGATGCGTCGCTATGTGCATAGAAAAAAACACAATCTAATGCGCACAAGCTACCAAGGGGAGCTTGGTAGCTTTCGCGATTCTCAAGCCGATCGTCAATAAAATGGCGCCAGAACGAGAAAGCCAAATAAATGAGAAAGGAAAACTTGGCAACACCGCGCGTATTTTTCACTCTCGGTCGTTATTTATTATTTAGTAGCCTAGTTTACACCGAAAGCTCGTTTAGTTCGGTCCGATAGGACCAAGTGGGTGGGGATAGTACAGTAGGACCAATGCTTGCTTCTCGTTCGTTTACACAGCCTTGCAACGCGTGAACTAAATGAGTACGCGCGCAATTCGTCAAACGTCAAAAACAAGTCGAAATTATTTATCAACACAATTCGTAATAAAAAAAACATAAGTGAGTACGCTCAGATTGCCTTGAGAAACTCAGAACCAACACAATTCACAATAATAACAATCAACATAACCTCATAATTTTGATCGAGATCGAATCAAATTTAGTTCGGAACACCTGCTGGCAAGTACCGAACCAAGAGCGGACCAGCTTAGTTCGCAACTGTTTACACCTTTCGAACCAAATATTTGGTTCTGATATAGTGCGAATTTAGTACTTGGTCCGCGGACCAAGTTGTCGGTGTAAACTAGGCTAGTGAGTGGTGTCTTGACAATCTTGACAGTTATTGATGATATCGAGTTCGCCACGATGTTCTGTGAATCAAATTTTTTAAATTTATTTTTCCTGCTTAACTATATGTTTCAACTTCTTTAGTTGTTACGTGAGGAACTGTAGTACATGAGAACAACAGAAATGGTCCATTTCAATGACCCACAACTGGAACAAATCGAGATTTTTGGAAAATGTTCGTATGAAACAATTGGGCCTATGCAGGAACACTCTTGACAATAGTCAACATTGAAAACTTGACGTAAAATTGAAATTTGACAGACGTATCAATATTTTCAGCGTTCTGGAGTATGGTATCATGAGACCATTCCAGTTTGGTCTGTCATTAACGTCACTTGCAGCTCGCCGATTGGCTGAATGGGACGTTAATGACAGACCAAACTGGAATGGTCTCATGATACCATACTACAGAACGCTGGAAATATTGAAACGTCCGTCAAATTTCAATTTTACGTCAAGTTTTCAATGTTGACTATTGTCAAGAGTGTTCCTGCATAGGCCCAAATGTGCCTAAAATAGTGTTTTTTCTACAAAAAAGTGATTCATCCAGCATTTACAATAGTTAAACGAAGGATAATTTTCCAAATTCGCCTTTGAAAAGTAAAAAATACGTGGATGCCTAATGTTTAAACAAGAACCTGTTTTTTTTATCAATTGCAGAACCAAAATTCAAATATCAAAAGTTGGTGCATGTTCGATAAAATTATTAGGTGCGGTTTCAAGTCAAATATCATACACGGTGAGTCAAAAAATGATTAAATTGTACAAGAGTAAAGTATCCTTATCTAAAAACATTCCGCAAAATGTTCTAGAGAGAAATGTCTAGAATTAAGAGTTTTGCCCGAATACCAAAATAGGAAAGTTAATTTTACAAAAATCAATGGTTTTGAGTATACAAAGTCGCATAGCAATCATAAAAACTCTTTGAAAGTATATTTTTTTCCATAAAAAAAAGTGAGACAAAAATATTCGTTTTGGCGAGGCTACAAAACGACCCTTGCGACGGGGCTACCACGTGTGACGTCAGCAGTCTTACGTTCGGCTTGCTTACTGTAGATTCTTCTGTTGGAACCTCGGTTGGAACATAATTTGACCCTCAATAACTTTTTTGTTTGTTTATGGATTTTATTGATTTTTTGGATATGATATTAGTCAATATGTTCTGGATGGCACTCCGACATGACGCTTTTGAATTTTAGCCAGGTTCGGACCTACCTACGTCATTTTCATCAAAATGTTGCATATGAGCTCGTTGCAAAAATGAACCACACAACACAGATTTTTTCAAGAAGGGCATTTGTAGGAAGAGGCGTCCGAAAAATACCAATATTTTAGAATCATTTAGAATCATAATCTGTGAAACGATGTTTTTTTTTATTGGTATGATGATGATGGTGCTTGTCGGCAATTTAAAACTATTTCACTCCTCTATGATCAAGGCTTTCTTGAAACTTTTGACATTTTTGGATTTGCTTAATTGATTTAAAAAAAATCGACATGGTTTTATCTTTGGAAGATAAAATCTTGATTTAACGCTAATGAAAAAAAATATGGGTACACGAAAATGTCATGCCCTTTTTAATTTTCAAGTAAAATTGAATTAAATATAATTTTTCAAATATTATTAATTATTGAGGTTTTAAAAAATTTCAGAATTCTAAAAGACTAAAAAGTTTGTCCATTTTTCAACAAACCACTAAGTTGTGATGAAATCTCAATAAATCTTGATTAAAGTGTAGTGAAATATAGTCCTTATGTCGACAAGCACCATCACACAAAAAAAGACATGGTTTTCAAGTTTTGGTCTTAAAATATTCATAGTTTCGAGAAACCTTTTCCCACAAATGCCCTTTTTGAAAAACATGACATTTGGTCTGTAAATAGCGCAGTTCGTTTTTGCAACGAGCTTAAATGCACCAATTTCATAAAAACGTCCTAAGACCGATACTGGCCACGATTCGAGAGCTCAATTTCGGAGTATATAAAGGTTTGTTTTCGAATTGGCGGCTTAGCATCAACGAAGGTGTCGGAGCCAAAGATCCGTGTCTCCGAGACCCATACAAGGGTCTCCGACGACATGGAGGTTGACTCCCATGCTGGAGTTAAGAGAAAAGCTGGGGGCAGTGACGGCATGTCTCCGGACGGCTCGCCTAAGGGCAAGCATGTCCGGAAAAATGTCACCACGCCCCCCCCAGCAGAGGAGGCACCGGTGCCCACGGTACCGACCCTCGTCGACGAACGTTCGGGACACGTCCCGCTCGTACCCCCACCCGCGACCGCGACGGACTCTGCCGCAGCAGCTTCCAAGAGGGTTCCCGCTATCTTTTTAGAGGAAACCCACTTGTGGAGTGAGCTGCGCGTAAAGCTCCAAGCAGCCAGCATACCGTATGCAAAGGCTTCCGTTGTGAGGGACGACGTAAGGATCATTCCAGCTTCACTGGATGGTCACAAACACATCCAGACCGTTCTGGATGAGATGGCAGCGAACTACCACACCTTCTCTCGACCAGTGGAGCGTTCGTTGCAGGTAGTCATTCGCGGACTACCTGCCAACGCAGACCTAGAAATACTCAGGTCAGAGCTCGCCACCCGCTTTGGCATCGATACTGTGCCGCTCCGCATGACTAACCCAAGCTGCGTTTGAGTCTCGCGTCGACGCAGAAGTCAAGAAAAGAGTGCAAGCCCTTAAGGCTGCACAAAACAACTAGACAGCGGTCTAGAATTCACCGCAGCGAGAGCGGAGTTAGGACAAACGCGTCGCAACCGTGTATTGACCTCTGGTAGTGGCTCCAGATTTTTACCCCTTTTTATTTTTATTCTCTTTTCTTTTTCGTAACCACTAGTGCGGAGACACACGGGTAGGACGAGTTTTGCCGCGATCCTACCCTGTGACCAAGAGGCCTTCGGAAGGTAACCCGGTACCAAAGAGCTAAAAATTAAGTGAGAGATTGGGACACTAAAGGGCTTATCCCTGACGTCCTTATGCGTGGGTGGAGTTTAGTGAGCGAACCCCACACTACCCTATGGTCTCGGATCATAGGGTGTCTGGTTTCAGATTCTCCACCCTTGGGCCGGATCCCATGAAAAAAAAAAAAAAAAAAAAATTGCGGCTTATAGTTAAATTGAGACAGATCTTTTTCTATCTATTTACATCCAATTCAATTCACCAAATACCAAATGTCAATTGGCTGCCAAAGAAGTAGTTTAACAGTAATGCACGTGATCAAAATCCATCTCATCGGAACGATCAAATGAACTTTATAATAAAAGCAAAATCAAAATCTACATCATAACAAACAAACGGCGTAAAACGACAATTGATCTAACCTCCAAATCCAGTCCTAATTTCTGCTTGCAGACTGCAATGTAAAATGTAACGCAGGCTTTCTTCAGAACATATTGACTAATAACATAATTATCATATCTAAAAATCATCAAAATCCATAAACAAAAAAGTTATTCGGGGTCAAATTGTGTTTCAACTTAATTAGGCCCCCAGTGTATTAGATAAGATTTAATCTGAATAGAAAGATGATTATCTTCAAAGATGAAGTAGATAGAAGCTGACCACATACTGTTAAATTGAAGTTATCACTAATAAGAAATAAATGCTACGGTACTCATCCTACTGGTAAAATATAGGTAATTTTATTTTTGAAAATGATCGATAATATGTTGATCATCTTGGTTGTTGTGCGGAGGAAACACAACTGAACCAACTTTATTACCGATAAGGAATTGGAAGATCAACTAAAAATGTTGGGTACCTAGTTACCTACAGCGTACAGCACAAAACAAAATATTTTTTCACCATTTTTCAAACACGAGTCACTCATTTTTAATCATCAGGTTTTTTGACGTAGTTAACATTAATAAATTGTCAAAACGTGAGAAAAAATACAGTTTCATAATATGTATTTTGTCCCACTAGATTGAGTCAGAAAGTCGGAGACTATAGTAACGTTCACATTCGGAAAATCATGTGAATCTGCTTTTTGGAAACATTCGTGCATATTTCAAAATCAATTTCACTCAATGATGTACCCAACACATATAAGATACAGTGGACAATTGATTTGTGACGATAGAAGATGCTTTATTAGCACGAATTAATAAATAAACCATAAACCCATAAAAGCCAGTCGGTTTCCCGCGTACCTCGTTGCAAGACTAGTGACGTCAGAGAGCATTTTGACCGTTTCAAATAATATTAATATTTATAGCCCGATTTTATACTGAACGAATTATTGGATTTTCATCAAACTTCACAGATGTTATAATGGGATTATTTTCTCTAGTTTAATGATGGTTTGAGACGTTTTAATTTTTTTGTGAACTTTCCTATTGTGGGATCCAGTTTTTTTTTTTTTTTTTTTTTGAAAATCATTCATCATTGCCCCAAAAAATTGTTTTCTCAATATTCACCTTGTACATACTAATAAATTAATCAAAATCAAATCAGCTTCACATAACTTTGTCCATATTCAAGCATTTTTGTGAAATTCATTTGGATTTTTATTTTTTTATAGGGAATCACATACTACATCTTTGTTGCAACGATATTAAACACAACTTTAAAATTTCACAAAAAAATCTTTTTAACATGGTACAACTCAGTTATCATAATATTTAGATCAAGAAACTCTTTTTTTGTATTTCATACCATCAAACCCGAGTCTATTATTCAATACAAAAAAAAACATATATTTTTTCAAGGGCGCTTTGTTTTTGGTATTAAGGCAAAACTTTAGATTCTGAAAAACTTATCTTTCTAACATTTTGCCGACCTTTTAAAAAAAGGGTACTTGGTTCTTGTACCGGTTGTCCTTCTAAAAATGGCTCTCGGCTGTATTTCGAAAAGTATTATTGACCGTAAGTAAAGAGGCCATAAGAAAATGCTGGGAGTTATTTGCAAGTTTCTGAAACGATCACTAGAGGGCGCAACTGCTATAGCGTATCAGAAAATACGAGTTTCACAAAACTCTACCGAGATAATAGCCCTTTTATGAATAATGACATGATAATCTTCAGCAAATTTCGGATTTTTTATGCCTGAAATTACCAAAATAAAGTGGTGGGGGAAGGTTGGATCTGTTTGATATCACCTGATATAAACAAAAATAAAAGCTTAAAAAGGCTGATGCCAAACCGCATCTTGATATCTTTTTTTCAATTCGAAGACATTGGCGAAAATTCACTATTTTTGTCAAAGAAAACGGAGTAAGTCGTTAAGCGGTAGAGATAATAATACTGTCAAACATCTAGATTCATTTTGAATAATTTTACAATATATTCCGGAAATCATATTTTAAAACAACTTTGGTTCATAGGCGAGGTCGATGCTCGCAACCGTTGCAATAATTGAATTATAAGTACATTTCCTCGATATTGAGAAATTATCTAGTTAGCAATACTATTAAGTTCCAACGAACGGAATAATAGTGCTGACAAGGAAGAATTGAAGTCAAGGAAGAACATTGTAATTTCGGGAGTTAGTGGAGAAGCGAGGTTGTCCTAATACGGGCATTTCGAGTGTTAGAAAATGAGTCACCTGAAGATGTTAATGTAAGTATATTTTATATTCTCAGGAGAAGACCGCAATTAATTGTTTAGGCGCAAATTTATTGATTTGATCATTTCTTATATTTCTCCATCGTTTATTGTTCTTTGATTTTCACTGCTCATTATCAATAGATTCAAGTCAACGTTAACAAGTATTTCTTTATTACCTCGATCCCAAGTCGCACTTCCCCCGGTGTGTCAATATAATTTCAGAAAGAAGCCTTGGAGTCTCTAAACTCCTCTTACGTTTTGCACTTTAGGGGTGGTTTCTTGAACATTGTTTTGGAGCAAAATGATCTGGAATAAATAAAGTTACAGGGGATCAAAAACTGAACAAGTTTGCATTTATTTTTTTTTGACAGCTCATCTTACTTGACGAGTTACCTACAGCGCATGAAATTGACAAAATTCCACATTTTTTTTTACAAAAAAATTACCTTGATGAAATTTTTTAGTTTAGTTTTAGAATCAAAGGCTGAACAACTTTGCTTTATAAAATGTCTCACGATCTTGAGAGGTTCACGACTTATACCGCTATTTTTTCGACAAAAAAGTAAATTTTTGCCAATATCATCTGCTTGAAGAAAGATATTAGGATGCGGTTTAGCCGAATTCTCAAGCTTTTATTCCTCTTCACTATTAGTCAAAATCACACATACTGTTGCATTTGAAATTTTAGAGAACACGCGCAATGTTTGTGTAAGACAGCGCCCCTAGCTTCTACTGTCAAATGCCTACTATTAATTATTATTGTTCATAAGATCGATTATAGAGTTAGGAACGCTCTTTCAAGCAAGACCTTTTTCGATTGATAATGATTACTCAGTCTCGAGTTATCAACATTTAAATAAAAACAGATGTATCCTTTCCTCACCACTCTATTTTGGCAATCAGGGCAGAATGATTTGAACAAAAAAATCAAAAAGTTTCTAAAGATTATGACGCCATTATTTATAATACCCTTTATCAAGGCAAAATTTTGTGAAAATCCCATTTTCTGTTTGGCCATAGCATCAGCCTCTAGCGGCCGTTCTAGAAACTTGGAAATAATTTCCAGTAATTTCTCATAAACTCTTTGCTGTTATTTTTTTTTATGAGGAGAGCGGTCAAAATGAGCGGTCTACGAAGCGTGGATTCTCATTTATTGTTTTTTGAAAAAACGCAGGCCATACGGCTAATACTTTCAGAGATACAGCCAAGAGCCATTGTTACATTAGTGGGACATCAGGTACAATTTTTATATTTTTTGATCCACCGTGTATGATCTTAGACTTGAAGCCATTCTAATACCACCTCATAAGTTTATCGACCATGCAACAACTTTTGTTGATATTTGAATTTTCGTTCTGCAATTTAAAAAAATCCCATGTCCACGGATTGAGTTTCCGTAAGCTGTAAATGACAAGAAAATTCCGAGTTCATTCACGATTTTTTGGCAATCTCTCCTGCATGGTCCGAGACTAAGATGTGAATAGAATTAGTCAAATCAAATAATATACAGGGTGGTTTTGAGACGATTTTATAAAAAATGACAAGGAGTAAAGTACCTTTCTTTAAAGAGATAACGGAAAAAGTTTCGCAAGAAAGTAGTTTGGAATAAAAAGTAAAGGCCGAATACCAATTTTGACACAAATTGGCATATTTTGATTTTTTTGAGGACTGAAAAATGAAGTCCTGAAAAAACAAATAGGCCAATTTGAGTAACAATTGAGATTCGGCCAAAATTCTTTATACTAAACAACTTTCTTCTATAACTGATTAAAAACTTAGCGTCCTTTGTAGATTAATAAAAAGTGGTGGTTATTGGGAATGAGGACAGTTGAAATGAGAATCACTTATTCGAAAATTATTCCCGACGTTTCGGCCTATAATTCAGGCCTTTTTCAAGGGTCAATTTAAGTAAGTGACGGTACATCGAAATGCTATGTTACTTTTTTGATGTACCGTCACTTACTGAAATTGACCCTTGAAAAAGGCCTGAATTATTGGCCGAAACGTCGGGAATAATTTTCGAATAAGTGATTCTCATTTCAACTGTCCTCATTCCCAATAACCACCACTTTCTATTTATTCTATAACTTTTTCTAATAACTCTTGAAACAAAGGTACTTTACTCACAATTTTTATATCGTCGACAAAATTTTTCCATGTCCCCAAAACAATCAAAGTACGCCAATTTGTATTCGGCCATATTTTTTATTCTAACTAACTTTCTTTCATAACTTTTTTCAATATCTCTTTAAACAAACGTACTTTACTCTTGACCATTTTCTACAAAATCGCCCCAAAACCTACCTGTATATTGATTGATTTGATTCATTCTTTTCACATCTCAGTTTCGAACCATGCAGCAGCGATTTCATAATCAAATCATAATCCAACTCGAAACTTTTTTCTCAGTTACACCTTACACGATAAATCAATCCGTGATATGTTGCACATTTGAATGAACACACTGTATAGAGGTGTTTTGAAGTACACTGTTTATTGATTGCAAATATTAGTGAATGATGACTACACATTTATAATCTGAAAATGTAAATGTTCATTTGACTTTTAACAATATTACTTTGATTTCCTCACATCAACCTTTCTAAAACTCCTAATGAAGTTTTTGACATTGTATACCATTCCGGTAAACTTAATAAATGCAGGCTGCTTCTTAACAACAAACTTATAATACAAAATCTCTACAACCAGTGCTGCCGCACCCAAAAAATAACCCACTCCCAAAAGCACCAAAGCCCCATACATTTTTTTCAAGTTCATCAAAGCTTTCTGCCCATCTCCACTTTTTTCCGTAGCCACACTGATAATCTTCGACATGACATCATTGAGCCACTTATCAACCAATCCAGCTTCTAGAACTCTTCTGATCGATTTGTCAACTCTGGGTTTAATTGGCGAATTCTTTTGAAGACCGATTGAAACTGGCATATTGATGATGCAATCTTTCATGATGTGAAGGCTCCTATCCATGTTGGAGGGTTGAGTTCGGTTGGTATCGTTTCCAAAGCTGTTTTCTTGAAATCTGTTGAGGTTTATGTTACATTCTACCTAAACCGGCCTTCACCCACCGAGCAACACGTTTGGAAATTCCCTCTTTCAAAAAGTAAGTGTTTTCATAAAAGGCAAAACTTCCAGCAGCCACCCGGTCCACAGCGTCGTCAGAGTTGTTTACTGATTGAAAATTTTGTCTTATGGTGTCGATAAAGTTGTCGGAAGAGGATTTGAAGAATTCCGCATTAATCTCTCCCCATCCTCCGTAAGTGAGTTTGCTGTCTATGAGCCCTTGCAGTGAGTCAATGGTGACCCTGAAACTCACGTTTGACGCATAAAGGTGGATTCATTAAAATGTACCTTGGAGGTGGTCTGGATAAGATTGCGGTCATACTGGCTCTGTAGGAGACAACCACCAAAAGGCAATAGAGCCAGTACCATCCTGTTAATAGTCGAAGTGACCAACCAGTTGGAAGTTTTGGTAAAGATACTGAAAAATGTAATTCATATGTTTTTCTACTATTTCTAGAACAATACCTAAAAGGAGCATACTATATGTATACAAGATACTGTTTTGTGGATCGGCAAACTGATATAACCCTTCTGGATCGTCTTTCTTCTTGGGCTGTCGATACTGTTCCTTCAATAACATTGATTTAAACTCAATTAGAACTCTATGAACAAATTACCTTCAGCATAGAATACTTTACATCTATGTCCATTTTGTTAATATGTGAATAAATTGTCATATTTCGAAATTTACGTTTCAGGTCATCTTGGTATCTTTGCTTTTCTATCTGATCATGCGGTTGGTATGGTTTTTTCATTTTGACTAAATACATGTGGAATTTGGCGAGAAGATAAAAAGCTATGCTGGAGAAAAATAGACACAGTATGACACAAGTCCACATTATTGGCCTGGAAGATAAGATCAATGAATGTCTCACCCAATTTTTTTCATTTCATATTTATCTTTTAAATAAAATAGATAACTGATTCGATTGACCCAATGCGTTTTCCTTAAAATAAATTCCGACTTCACTTGACTCGATCATCTGAAATTTTAAACTGAGGGAGTTGCTGCATAAACCTGCCTCAGCAAACACTAGACTTAAAACGTGACCAAAATCAAAATACTGAAATTAAATAGTCATGCGCTCTTGTCAAACAGCAAGTGCGCATGTCGAAATCAGATAAACGTTTCTTGCCCTTCATCATGATTGTAGTGTCAACGGTTGTCCTTTGAGTCAAGTTAAGTTTCTAAAATTCAGTGAATACAGGGTGTTCCAAATCAACTGGTCACTACTTATAAAGAGGAACCATAAATAAAAAGTTTGAGATGGGGAACCCATGGCCGGAAGTACCCCATTTCCTAGATACAAAGTGTTTTGTTATTCGAGAAAACAAAAATGACACGCCACTGTTTTTAAGACAAAATTTTGTTTTTTTTTTAAATACTCATTCAATTTCCAATGAAAAAGTATCTTGAGTTTTTTCTCTCCAACGAGTAGAACAGTAGAATTTCCTAATGTTACCAAAACAAAATATTTTCGGTTATCAACGCTAAAAATCATACTGGTGTCCTTCCAGTATGGTTTACATTTTTTCACTCGAAGATGGATAGAGAAAGTCAAGGAATCTATTTTGTTGGAAATTGAACGAAGTTTTGGAAAAAAGTATTACTGTTTAGGAAAAATCATGTTATACCATTTTTTTTACACATGTTCTCCAACTTTGGCCCTGGACAAGGTATTTCTTTTTTCAAATACTGAAAAACATGCAATAACATTACGTATTTGAACCCTGAAAATTTCATCTAAATGGATTGAGCGGTTTTTAAAATAAATTCAGATATTCATTTTTTTTTTAAAACTTGTACACCCTGAATCTAGGAAACGGGGCACTTCCGGCCATGGGTTCCCTATCTTGAACTTCTCATTTATGGTTCCCCTATTTGCTGTATAAGTAGTGACCAGTTGATCTGGGACACCCTGTATACATTCGAAGCAACCTATTCACTGAAAGATCAGATAACGCCTGTTTATTAGTGATGCGCAGGCTCGAGAAAGTGCCCATGTAATTCCTAGAACACAATACATCATTCGCGTCATTGCTAATGTCGAGCCTTGCATGCGATAAGATCTTCGAATTTGCTTTTTCAGGTACAAAGTACAGCCCCAATCACTTATAAATTTAATCTCTAAGATCTCCTGTGAGAACTCATATCGAGTTCCTCAACAAGAAAATACCACAATTATTGTGAATAAGAATGTAGATAGATGGCCAAATATCCGGAAAAACTTGGGTAGATTAAGGCTATTATATTATCCACCTGTGTAATTCTGGTGCACTTACGAAAAAGGCAGAATAAGCGTCTTCCAAGAAATATCAGTCAAAGCCTCTGGTGTCAAAAAAGTAAGACATTCTGTATTATATGGAATGCTCAAGTCCATTATCTCTAGCATGAAAGGTATGTAGTATAAGTCGCCTAGTGCCAAGTCCGCTCGAGACGTTGTCATTTCCCCTGCATAAAAAAACTATCAACCAACTTCGTCATCTAGCTAGACCTCACCCAAAATCCCAGTGTAAATCCCTCCAACTTGTTTTCTGCCCCACAACTCCTCATCAGGATTTTCTGGCTCATATAGTTCACACCGAAAATTCATTTGTTTGGAGATTGCATCCACGATCTCCACTTCCGAGCCGGAGAAAGATCTATTATTCTCTGTCTTCAGATAGGCCCTTATGCCTTTGTTAGTTAAATTTCCCTTTACTGTGCCTGGGGCATGAGAAAATGCCACCACCTTTAAAGTTTGATTTTTTAGGTCTGCCGTTTTGTCTTTAAAAAGATTTGCTACTGTGGAAAGTTTTCTTGAAAAAGAGATCGTAAATTGAAAAGCACCTACCTTTTCTGAATTTCTTCTGCGTCCATATATCCAGTCTTCTTGGAACAAGTGTATCATCGAAGTTATTGGGGAATGGTACTGTAGTCAACTCGAACCAGTCATTTTTATTAGGCCTATCGTCCACCTTCCTTGTACTGTACTTTCTTATGAACACCACGTTGATGATCCTCTTCCAGATGTACAACATTTTGTTCTCGAACAGGCGATAGTCGAATAGTAGAATGTAGTTCGAACGCGTATCCAGAACCCGATACCGGTCACCGAACTTGAGTAATCTCGACACTTGAAGACCATTGGCCAGCAAAATGATGTACATTTGACAGCCGTTGTTCTTTGCAGTTTTCAACGAGCTTTGAGTGTCATTAGTTGGAGCTAGCAGGTCTTCGGACTCACTGACAATTATCTGCGGAATTATCAAAATTGGTACTGAAGTTTGTGGAAAGATAACGTACCAACCTCGCTTTGCCAGTTGGCGTAGATGTACTTACTGATAGATCACCTTTGAGAAGTAGGTTCAACGCTTGATCTGCAGGAACTCTTCATAGAGGAATACTTACCTCCTGAGGAGTATTCTGGATTCTATTACACCCAAGAGAACTGGATACTACTAAATGGAGAAGGAAACCTCCCACAATCTAATGGGAGTCTGCGATAGATGGGTTCCCCAGAGAAGGAAGGTCCTGGGGGAGTTGTGGGACCTGAGAAAGGATGACCTGCCCCGGTTCGCAATGAAGACGGGAAGGTTCGAGAATAAGATAGGATTGGCAACGCTGGGTTGGTGAAAAGGGTCACTGACCCTAGGCCTACTCGCTGGGCTTCTGCCCTCCCTTACCATCAGCAAGGTTGAAGAATCCACTTAATAAGAATGGGCAACAAAGAGAATTGTCATTCCACCCAATGACAAAACCCTTTTCTCTTTAGATGGTGCTGCCTTCAAGTTTCTGTTCCGTAATACGACCAACACCCTCAATCATAAGATTTTGCCCAATGTCATGTGTTCTGGTTCCAGAAATGTTAAAAGACCGAATGATAGTGAAGATCCCCAAAAATATTGTGTGTATTGCAAGTTTTTCCGAACCTCTTCTCATAACACATCGAAGAAATTGAACCTCTTTGTGAGGGAGACATTACCTCTTGAACCTCTAGAGTTAAAGCTAAATACAAAGTTAACTGGACGTGGAAGTTCCAAATCTCGAGATATTTTAAAGAGCAACTCACCATGAAAAATGAGATGTACCCATTGAACCTCTTGAACCAGCTTTTTTCAAAAATGACTGAATAAATTGGATCGGTAATAATCGCCACACAGCTATACTGATGCAGAGTTTTGATCATCATTTCCTGCAATAGCAGATCGATGGTTTCATTTTGGGTATCCATGAGGGACTCTGTTATTTGTTCCTTTATATTTTTACTACAAGAGAAGTATTGGAACAAACTAAAATTATTGTTTCCTCACCTATCCAGGTCCACGAAGACGACACTGCAGGAGAATATGAGAATAATAGTCTTCATTGTATGCTGGGAGACTAGAAAACTAGTTAACTTCAGTGGAATCAAAAGAGGATTTCAAATTACCATGTAGTGAATAATTTATGGTTTAATTTACAAACCCTTAGTGAGTTCTTATCCAATTATTTTAAAGGTCAACTGACTCCTACCAGAAACAGCTTGTTGTACTTTTCAAATTGATAAAATAAAACCAATCAGTCAACAAAGCATACTTTTTTACTATGTCCCATTGAAATCCATAAGGAGGAGCTCACACCACAGTAATCAAACCTTCCGTATACTTCAACAAGAGAGTTCTCTTCTAATTATTCATGAGAATTTTACACATATTCTCATGATAAATCTCCTGGAACATCTTCTACATGAAAGATCCTCTGCAACATACCCCAACACGGTCACTAAGTCGATAGTTTACAAATTTGTCACGTTTTTTGTCCCAACACTACCAATCACTGTAAATGTCGGGACCCTTTTGGGCTCCGACTATAAATAATGACTGACCTAATAAGACCTGGGTATGTAGGAGATTAGAGACAATTTATATGACTATATATTTTACTTAATCACTATTCTTAGTCTATACAGAATTTCCTAAGAAATCTAAACAATGTTTTAATTTTGTTAAATAATGTTCACTATTCACATGAGCTGAATCCCATTGTTATGTTCGTATATTATGCAAATTTGAGCCGCTCTTATCGCAACTAAATCCTCTTATCTGTTCCAATTTGTTCAAATATAGAGATATTGCCGTTAATCAATGTGGAATTTGCATAGCAAATAGTCCATTAGATTTGCATGAGTAATATAGCGTGTATTGATTTATTGCATTTATTTATCGTCATTGGACCTTAGGTCTTCGATGGTTCGTCGTACCCAAAGGTTGATTAGATTGATTGCGTCGTTCACAGTCCTTTCACGAAAAAAAATATCTCCCTGATTTGCACTTTAAGACGACAAAAATAATCACCTGGTGTCATGGACATCGGAAGCGGTGTAAGAAGAAAAGATCGCCATTCAGTATGAGAAGGTCAACTTATCTTGAGTAAAAAAAATCAGTCTGCTGTACGATCAACGCTGGTGTTGGTACATACAGGTCTATTCAAGACTGCAGACCAAAACATTTGCAAGTGAACATTTTTTGCGCAGGAACTCTTAATGGACATTTAGTAGATATCGGGCAGAACAATGATCATGTAGCAACATCACTGAGCTGGGTACTACTATATTACAAAGGTTTTTGTGTTTCAGTACAACATCAACGATTGTGTGACCAATCCAGTCTGTGTACGCTATACATGTAACATGATCATGGAGAACCAAGCAGCACATGTCTGGGGTGACCCTATTAAGCCAATTTAATGTTTCGAAACAACGGCGCAGGTTTAGTACCTCCCCGCACAGCTTCGTTCCGATCATCTACATCCAGTTCAGATGTTTCCAAAATCCTCAATTGTGTGGCATCAACACTCCTGTAGATTAATCAGCCTTCGCCATGCACGCCAGGGTGCCGATTCTGGGACCAAAAGAACGATAATATCGAGAGAAGTAAACGGATTTCAGTATTAGTGAACTGAAATCCGAGATCTCATATTTTGGAGATCATCATATCGCATGAAAATTATTGAAAATCGTTCGAACGGAGTTCAACTTTATAAAACCAGAAGAAAATTAACAAGAGAAACTTGCGCATTAGTGTCATAAATAACCAGTCAGTGATAATAGTTATATTCGAACCTAACCTTTCTCGGTACCTATTTTGTATTTTTCGGGGGTCATCTTTGAAAACTTTGTGTTACTGTACATTTTGAAAATTGATCTGCTTGATGAAATTGGATCATCACGTCATTATACGGGGGAGGTCAAAGATGAAGACAGTGAGATTGGTTCTTTAAGCAAATTTAAAATTTCGCAGGGTTTTTTAAAACTCGACATAGCTGATGCAAAAGAGTTGAACTGAATGAGTTGTTGAGAGACCTATTTTTATGAAGATTCAAGAACAACAGACTTGTCGATTGAGGCAAAGGTGAACAAAATAAATAGATCCATGATCACAAATAGATATAATCTCTCAAAAGCAAACAAATCCAGAAAAAGCACAAAACAATCTGAACATTCAAGAGACCATTTTTCCATCATTTTCATCTCATTCATTTATCCAAATACCCAATGAATGATAGCAAATCAATTTATCAAGCAAATTTCAATGTCAAACATCAAGAAGTTTGGAAATCATACCATTTGAACTTTTTTGAGTTCAAGTACGGTATGACGGCAGCTTGGCAACATTGATCATCTTTCAATGCTTTTCACATGAAACCCGGTCATGACAGAGATCACCGGTGATAGGTCACCCTATCGATCACATCCTACACTTTCCAGAATCGGCACCAAGTAGGATAACTAATCTGCGAGCGCTTGGGGTTGATAAAACAATACAGCTTATTAATACAATTAATTTTATTTTTGATATAGTTTCAACACATTTATTTCTTTCACACGTTTTGTATTCGAGAACATTTTTTACACACCACAATATAATATTATATTATTTTCCGTCATATTAAACTCTTAATCTGAATACATCATTACAGTTAACATTCAAAACCCTAACAGAAATATAACATGGAATAATTTAACAAAAGTGTATCACAAAAATGAGTTCCATCGTTACTTGAATGTGGTTTGATTTGTACAATTTTTATTTACAATATCTGGTCTTGATTACATTTTTTATGTTTGTTAAATATTATTAGTCTAGTTGAAAGAAAGAGGGACATTGAGTATGTTGATACCAACAAGTTTATATAATATGTACAGCTATATACTTATTTTACATTCATATTCTTTACATACAACATAATGTACATGCTATTTTATATATTATTATATACCGCACCATGCGATTCGCTTGATAATTCTTCAAATCAACATACAGCTAAGTGGCCTTTCACGCACAATAAAGCTGCTCCAGAAAAGAGATATGTTATGGCATGGGCATGAAGAACCAAATTGCATTACACTTAGTACATAGCACAGCTTTATTGTTCCACCACATTGTCTTCAGGCTCCATAGACGAGTATATTAGGCTCATTATATACCGTGCAGGCTGAAGACGGCTACAAATGAGTGATGCAGAATTGTACTTGAGATGATGAATGCAGGAAATCCACAATTCCGCATTACTCACCATTTGTGCAAATAAACTTTTGATTTCTTAGCCTATGGGTATGTCGATAGTATGGTGAGGTAGTATGAACCATAAATCATTTTTATAGGTAGGTTTTTGTTTGTCAACAGCAGGATTGAACGATGAAGCCTTTGGTGTCAAATTTACATTAATATACAATATATACATTTTTTTTATCATACTATATTAGTATGGTATGTATACCATAAAATATTTTGCAGATATCTCGCTTTTCTTCTTATCGTTAACAAATTGAGTATTTACAGGATGGAGTCGTCTGCTCATAAGGAAATCACAGAATCATAGATGATAGTTGTAGGAAGATATAATTTCTTTATTTTTTTTTTGAGAAAATTGGTTTGTGGATAAACTGTTGTAAAATGAGGACCACAACCATAGAAAAGTGATTAAAATATACTGATATATATTCACTTTTCTATGACTACAACGTCGATTTCTCTATCAAAATTGTGTTGACTGAAAACTGTGTTCAGGATGAAAAGTCAATTAGAAAGATTAATTGATTTTTATTTTCTAGTACTGGAGAAGGCAATAGCTTGCTCTCCTATTTTTACAAATTTTTGAGTATTGTAGACATGCCTGGATACAGACCGCTTGGATTCCTAAACTCTATCACTCTCTGTCTTAGACTAGTACTGTCCCTAGAGAAGGAAGATTTTTGCAAGTTTCCCATTCCAATCTTTAATCAATTGGTGGTTGAAAAATTATAATTCCAAGAAGGTCCTGAGTCTACCACTACTCTATCAATTTACCTCTGTCGGGACTACATTGTTCCGTGGTTAAAGAGGGCCAAAATCATGAGCTGTGGGGTGAAACCTATACTTTTGGTAAAAAAAGTGATGTTCTTGCTTCCATGGAATGTCTGGACCATATTTGTCCAATTGGTCTAAGCTTTGAGGCATAAAAGCTTTTGTGGCCAATCAAAATTCTATGATTTCCTCCAGAGAACCAATTTGATATCCGACAGATTTCTTATAACTTCAAATTTTCAGCTTTTCAACAAAATTGCGATTAACATTTTTTTCATGAATCTATAGTTTGTTCTTTGATTCTGATAGAAAATACAATTAACCAATTTTCATCAATATTTACATTTTCTTGACCGATTAGGAAACATGTTCTAAACACCTACTTTTATGGAAAGACGTGGTAGCGACCGCGCAAATGTTAGCATGCGGAATTTAATTTTAAATCATAGACATCCACACCAATGATTGAATAAAAAAAACACGGAGCACAAATTAGTCGCCATCATCAGCTTTCAACTGATGCTGAGTTTTGGGATCCGATCCACGAGATCGTGCGACTGAATGAAAAACTCAAGACGGTGGTGGTTGGAGAATCTCCGTCTGTGGCAAAAAAATAATGAAACAGAACTGAGTAAGACCTCAAACACTCACAATCGATTACCAACTCTATTATATAAACACAATAACAAATCCCCCAGACCATTTTTATCTGATCTTCCCCGATCTAAAATTCCGGGAATGCTGTCTATGAGCACCGCACAAGATGCGTTTGAATGCCTGTCGAAACTCTGGATTGAAGATCGTATAAATAACCGGATTTAACGTTGAATTGAAATAGCCCAGCCATTGGGCAAAACTCATGATAAAATCGCTGATGTCGCAAGCATTGCCGCACATCGGCATCAAAAGAGCCAATATGAAAAACGGCAGCCAACACATCACAAAAGCCCCGGTGATGATTGCCAGAGTTTTGGCAGCTTTGCGTTCTCGTTTTGCCTCCAGGCTCTCCTTCTTGTCCCGGCGGGATGGGAGGTGTTTGTCTGTTCGTGCGGTGATAGCCAGAGGCGATGGTTGATGGCTGATGGGCTCTTTTTGCAGCATCTCCGTCTGGAAAGATTGGTGAAAGTTATTATATCGGAGAATATTATGGAGAATTGTGTGAGTGGTCCAAAGCTGATCTCTTTTTTACATATTGAAGTGTTATGCTCCAAAGATTTCAAAAAAGAGAAAATCTGGACGAAAACTAGTTTGTTTTGCGTTCTCCAATTTTCAATTGGCTTATTCGGGCCAAGGTTTCAATAGTTATTTTCAAGAATGCAACATAAACATTATTCAATTAACTGTGGAAAAATTTGAAAACTCTTTTACCTAGTAAAAACAATAAATTCACCAATGTCATTTATAAAGGTGTGGTCATGGAGGACGACTGTGATATTGCAACAAAATTTAACTGTTATTTTATAGAAAGTGTTGTAGAAATTGTGGAATCAGTGAAAAAATATCACGATGTTAAATACGTATTAAGTTTTATCGACAGTATGGATGTTTTAGATCACTTTGAGTCAGTTAACATGCGTGATCTCAATAAAATAGTTAAAGATATAAAAAATACTGGAGGATGTGATAACCAGATTTCTACGGGAATTTTTAGAGATGTATTTAGTGTCATAGGTGATAGATTTTTAAATGTTATTAACTGTTCTTTGATGTATGGTGTTTTTCCTGATGAATGGAAATGTTCAATAGTAACACCTGTCCAAAAAATCCATAGCTCCATAAATATTGAAGACTTCCGTCCTATCAATACGGTGCCTCCTTACGAAAAAGTTTTAGAAATTGCTGTTAAGAATCAGATTCTAAAATACTGTGTTAACAATTCTGTGATAAACGAGTGCCAGTCAGGATTCAGAAACAATCACTCATGTGAAACGGTACTGCTAAATGTTTGTAACGATTGGCTCCAAAAAATAGACAAGGGAATGTTCATTATATCTGTATTTCTAGATTTTAGACGCGCTTTCGAGACTGTAGATCGTGAATTGTTGTTGCATAAATTGTATAAAATTGGAATAAGAGGCACTGCTCACAAGTGGTTTGCATCATACTTGACAGATCGGACACAAAAAGTCAAGTTCAATAATATCACGTCATATCCGCAAGAGGTAAAGTTTGGAGTCCCACAGGGTACAGTGCTTGGTCCATTTTTGTTCTCACTGTATATAAATGATATAGTCAAGCATGTCAGAAACTGTAATATCAAGCTATTTGCGGACGATACTATGTTGTATATGTGTGGGTATAATTTGAAACAAATGTTGCAAAAAATAAATAGTGATATGAGTAGTGTAGCAGAGTGGTTGGGTGATAACAGTATGGCCTTGAACGTAAAGAAATGTAAATATGTAATATTTGGTACACCCAACATGTTAAAAAAGTTAAGTGATAGGGATATAAAAATCAGTATAGATGAACAAAATATAGAACGAGTCAACTGTATCAAATATTTGGGAGTTATGTTGGATGAAAATCTTAATTTTAAGAATCATGCTGATTATATAGCTGCGAAGATGGCAAAAAAATCCTACTTTCTTCAAAGAGTTGGTAAAAATCTCACCACGTATGTTAAGTTTCTTCTTTATAAAACAATAATAGCCCCACATTTAGAGTATTGTTCGACCATGCTGTTCACTCTGTCAAAGGAGAAAATGAATCACATTCAAAAAATCCAAAATCGATGTCTACGTACAATATTATGCTGTAGTAGATACACTCCTATCAATACTATGCTTGATACGCTAAAACTAATGAATGTAGAGCAAACTATTTTATTTAAAACATATGTTCTCGTATATAAAATGAAACACAGACTTGTGCCAGAATATTTATCTAGAGAACTTGTTTATGTAAGTGATATTCATAGTTATAGTACTAGAAATGCCGAAAATTTTTATGTATCAACCACACGTCTATGTATAACCAGCAACAGTTTGTTCCATAAAGGTCTCACGCAATTTAATAAACTTCCTAGAGATATCAAAAGTGCAAATAATTTAAATACTTTCAAAATTAGTCTAAGAATGCATGTTCTCTCTAGTCAAACTTGATCTGTTCATTATTGTTTTTTTTTTGTAATCCTGATTTAGTTTAACATATAATGTAATTTTTTATTGTAAGTATTGTAATGATTTGTTATAGCAGATGCTAAATAAAGGCCATTATTATTATTATTATAATGCCTGGATTAGTTTCTCCACTGTCTTAAAGCTACCCCACAGGCTTTGTGGGCTCTCTATCACATTAATCCAGGGAGTGGCGCCCGAGTTTTGGAAAAAATAATTTTCCAACCCCCGTTAAAAATCACCAAAGAATCCGAAGCACGTCACACTTTAATTTTTTACTTTCCTTTACATTTTTTTTAGTTTACCTTTTTAGTCTTTAATGTAATTTTTATAGGTTTTCCGGTAAGGTTTTTTACGCAGATTATAGCAAAGACTTTAAATATGTGCTGTTTTTATAGCAGCTTTATTTTCTGTATTTATTGTTTTATTTCATCATTCATTCTTGTTTTTATTATTGATTCTATTTTTGTACATTTTGTTTCCTCCAGATTTATATTTAAAAAGTGGAAATCTGAAAAGAAATACGAAATGTGGAAAGAAGATTCCCAGAACGAGTATATTGAATGACAAAATTTAAAAAAAGATTATTAAGGTAGTACAAGCTAATAAGAGAAATCTATAGAAATTACAGAAGTCAATTGTTACTGTTCCAAAGATCTCCTTTTTCACAATACAAACTGTCTCAACGTTGTTGTTGATTTCCAAACCGATTCTAGATCACTTCAGGCACAAAACAAAATTTTACAATTTGTAAGCTCAAGGCAGCAACCAGAAATGGATTAAGTCCATCACTCTCAATAAACCGGGCTTTTATAAAACGCAAAATGGTTATTTCTCTCCCTGCTGTGGAGTTTCCTTCGAAGAATTCTATAGAGACCCAACGAAATGGTGCCATCTAATTAGTTATCTATCTCGGCTAATTTCAATCCTGATTTACTTAGCGACAAAGGTTGCTAGACGTTGGGGGAGAATTAAGACAATAATTTCGACAAAGCAATTATTTATCATCTTGCAAATTAGTGAACCAGTTTCCCGACCCTTTCTTGTCTTGCAAGGGGAATTGGTATTTCACAGGCTCATTTAGCCCCATTTTACACTTCATATTTTATTGATACGATTTACCCCTACAGGTCGAAACTAAGAAATTGCTGAATATAATGTTATTCGAGAACTTTCTATGTTCTCCACCATGTCATGTCCTAGAAGCTCCTAGATTAATATTAGTTATAAGTTTATTAGAGAGGGTTAATCCACTACAAACCTAACTAGTTAAAATATCGGTGGATGCATGATCGAAACTACCTTCGTTGATCTACAAAGTTCATTATAACATAAACAAAGTTACTGCCATAATATGATTATATTTTGAAAATGGAACAATTTATCCGGCAATGCGCTGCCATATTCTAAGAAGCGTGGTAGTATCTAATAAATAGTGAACTCGCGGCTTAGAGCTATAACTCGTTTATGTATTCAACCCTAAATTAGCTTTGGCAAAACTTTAGACAAGGATTATTTATCTTTGTTCTATAGCTAATACGAGATTTGGCTTTATTGTTGTTTATAGCCCGGTATAAACGTCGATTAGAGTGAACGCTTCTTGTATGGGAGTTGTTGGTGAACTTATCTATAGTCGACGTTATTTTTGCTACAAGAACCCTTTTGTGTTTCTTTTCTGATCCAGGTTAAGATTTTCACTGACTTTTACGTCAGACATTCAAGTTCAGCTTTATAACTCAGAAGTGTATGACATACAATTTTTCGGTTCTGCTCATTTGAACCCAGGGATCTTCAATAAAGAGAGATTTTGGCTTCTCCTTCGAGAACTCAGTCACAATGTCCTAGGTTGAGGGCCATGGTGGAATCGGGGGTAATGATCTTTCACTGTCCTGGAAGACCAAACAACGCAGACTAAATGAAACAATCAGCAGAGGCTCTCAGGAAGAGATGGGTAACATGACGGTCTAGACACTCGAGTGCGAGGCCAAACAAACGAAGTACCTCTTTGGGCTCTTACAGAGCAACCTCACATACGGTGTGTTGTTGTTGAATAAGCACTTACACAGCTTAAAATGTGGTTACGAATCTGACTTGAAGGGGGTGCCACGAGGACGACAAGAGCGCTGGGCATGTCCTCAACGCTGGCCAGCTCATCAGACAATACCTGATGAGAGAAAGATGGCCAAAATCAGAAATTACCTCAATCGGAGGATGCTCGGCCGCCTCAGTCTTGAACTATATCAACACTTTTGGCGACAAGTACACTTACACTTTAGAGGCCAACCTGAGCGGCCCAAGAAAAAGGACGACGAACGCTACCCCGCCATATCTCTTTCCACAAATCAAGATCCACACCAATACCCAACTAAGGAGAGCAATTACAGGCCATGCTCCCTTTGAAAGACACCCAAGCGTAATGGGGATGATGGATGACCCATTATGCAGCGGATGAAACACCTCTTAACATAATATCTCACTGCGAAGCATACAACGCCACAAGATCACACCTACATTCCGACCAGAACAAGTGAAATCACTTTCACTGGCACAGCTTCAAAGCTTCTTAGAAGCGACTGGGCTGGAACTGTGGATGTAGAACAAAATAGGGGTACAATAAGATTGCGTAAGCAAACCGCAGTGCAAGCCTTCGGGCAACATTAAGGGGGAGTTTTAATGGGTATACATTGGAAAGATGAGAGTCTCATTCTCCCAGGCACTTCTAATCATTATCTAAATTTTTAAAAGCGCTCTGATTTGCACTCTCTGAACTTTTCAGCAGCTTCATAAGATACTAATATCTAATCTGAGAGATCTGCTGTTCTTGGTCTTTTCCGATGCTGGAAGTGGTGGGTTGAGACAAAAAGGGAAAGAGCCCAAAAATGTGTCTCAGTTGTTTCTCTATCAATCTTATCAATCTGTTAATTCACTGAAGACTGATACGTTGAGCACCCTTTCCTTAGTGCCCAGGAATTTCTTCAAGCGTCTCTTTCCGTTTTCTCATTTTACTGTTTTTATCCACTATCTTATTGAAGGTACTCCAATCAAGAGTGGTGTGTGGATGCTTGGAGAAAAACGCTGTTATCATCTTGGGAAATTAAAGTAGATGGGTAAATGGAAAATCTGAGGCTGCATCCCTTGTTTAAGATTCAAGAGCCATTAACAAGGTTACAGAAAAGTTATGATAGTAGTTGTGCAAGTCGTTGAAGGTTGCAGCTCCAGGATTGGAACTTAGTTCGGGCGGACTTGATCTTCGATTTGATCATAGAATAATGTTTAAGGTGGATTCGATACGTATGAGATTGTCATCGGTACTATAAGGGTTGAATAGGGTTTTTCTGTGAGCTCTGATACACCTAAAGGATACACTAAGTTTCTTCCGTTCTAAGCCTCCCACACTTGAAACACACCGCTGGATTTGGTTTTTTATCTCATTCCAACTTCTTCAGCTTTGAGATTCGTCTCCAGATAAGCTGTCTCTGATCCAGTTGGGCGAATTTGCGTAACAGATGTTTCCTTCTCAGATCGTCCAAAAAACAATACTTTGAAATAAGTGATTTCTGCAAGATGATGATACTTTTAGAATATATAAAGATGATGCAATGCAGGGGTTCATGAGGACAATAAATTAAACTCCTCAGTTTTTCAAATTGCCGACATTTCGACTTCTAATTCGAGTCTTTATCAAGGCCACAAAAAAAATGCACATACAATGTCTGATATGATAATAAAAAAAAAAAAAAATGTCAGATGATACATTAAAAAATTACAATGAATAAGACAATTAAATCATGTGAACAAACTATCAAAGCACATGAAAAAAAAAAAACACAGCAAAACAAGCGAAACGGTTCATAAAATAGGATTCATACCTTTTTGATCAATTGTAGAAGTTCCATGTCATACGTAAAACATTGAATTACATTCTGACAGCACACAGCATTAAAAGATGAAGTATATAATATAATATGTCACACACAGATTAAAATGTTAAAGTTTATGTGGACAGAACAACAGAAAATTAACAAATGCTGGTCAGATTAAAGATGTCCATAATCATTCTCTTATCTCTAATGTTTATTTCGATGTAGATAAAGCAAATAATTCTACTGAGTGTTCAATCCCTGTACATCGGTTCTATTATTAATAGTTTTATTAATTGATATCTGGATCATTTCGCTGATATCACGCTTATACCAATTATTTTCAAAATCAAGGATTTCCACACTATTAGAGTCGAAGCTGTGGTTGGTTGTAAAATGATGTTCCCAGAGTGCAGTTTTTTCATTTTTTTACCTATTTATTTTTCTGCAATCGTATCGATGTTGATATAGTCTTTTGTTAAGTATTGTCTCACAAAATATATCCCTTGTTAAATTTCCCCATTTTTTTTTGAATTTATTTTAACAAGGGTTATATTTTGTGAGTTAGTCCATTTCCTATTCGAGACCAGCTATTTTCAGTTTGATAGTAGTTTTTATAAACAGCTTGATAGATCAGCGATGGGCAATCCAGCTAGCCCAGTATTGGCCAACCTAGTCATGGATGAATTGTTCACGGAAGTATTGAACAATTTGCCATTTGACATACCTTTTGTGAAGTTATGTGTGGATGATTCATTGTTGGCCTGCCGAAAAAACGTGGTTAATGAAGTACTCGCAGCGTTCAACAATTTCCATCAGAACATCCAGTTCACGGTAGAAATGGAAAAAAACGGACGAATACCTTCTCTAGATGTTGAAATAAATCGAGAGTCAGATGGAAACATCACCACAAATTGCTATCGAAAACCGACGTCCTCAGGAAGGGTTCTGAATTATTTATCAGCCAACCCTCTCACTAATAAGATTGCTACCATCAAAAAGAAAATTATGCCATAGGGCATTCCATCTCAGTAGTGAACAATACCATGACAATAATCACAAGATAATCAAGGAGATCCTGAAAAATAATGATTACCCCTCTTCATTAATAAACGGTATAGTGAACCAGTTAAAAAATAGTATACTGAACCAACGGACACGGGACCAAGACTTTTATAAATTTTATGAATTTTCTTACATAACAAGGTTTTTCAAGATCGGCAGTCAGATTTCCAGAATGGACCCAACATGTAAATTGGCGTTTTTTAACACCAAAGTGGTGGGTTCTGTGTTTTTGAAGGTGAAAGATTCTATACCAAATCAGGGACGTAGCCACGGAGTGGGGGGGTTTAGGGGTGCGAACCCCTCTCCTTGATCAGAAAGTGTCATTGAAAAACACATAAAAAATTAAATGACGAAATAATAGCAGTCCTACGATCTCTTGGAAAATTCATTAAAAAGGAAAATTCCTCAACATTTTTCGCCTGCGGCGCTCATGAGTCTCAACCTGGGCTTGTGGCCCACCTGTCCAAACTCAAATCCCCTCCTTTTTAAATTGTCTGGCTACGCCACTTGTTCAAATCCTGTCTACAAGATACCATGTATTAATTGTGACAACTGTTATATAGGTCAAACACAACAATACCTAAACAAAAGACTATATCAACATCGATACGATTGCAAAGAAATAAATAGGCATAAGAATAAAAAAACTGCACTCTCGGAACATCATTTTACAACCAACCACAACTTTGACTCTAATCGTGTGGAAATCCTTGATTTTGAAAATAATTGGTATAAGCGTAATATCACCGAAATGATCCAGATATCAAAATATAACTATCGATAATAGAACCGATGTACATACAGGGACAGTGGCAAAGTTAGGGGGGGCTTAGCCACCCCATATTGTGCATTGGCCCCCCAAAAAAGTTTGGGGGTTTCAATATTTTTACATGAGCATTAATTATGAATGATAGCTGAAGATACAAATATCATTAATGGATCATAGATTCATTGGAGTGAAAACGTTACCAAAATGTTTTCAAACGATTGTGGCCACAATTACAAGAGTTGGAGTTGGCCAATGAAAATGACATAGGGGTAGACGTTCTTTCTTCATAACGCAAAAAGCTGAGAGCGTTCGTTCAAGTTCTCAAGGAATATATTATGGTTTCTATTTTCATTTCTTTATGTCAAGACAAATGGATGTGGATGTTTTTTGACTTGTAGGTTTTCATTTGGTCTATAGTTATTTATACCAACACCCACTAACACATGAACACAACAAAATAATATACACATCTTTCGTTCTACCCAGTACCCAGAGAAGCTATGATCTTGGGGCTTTCACGTTTTGTTTGTTTATCCTAATTTATGGCTACTAAATAATGAATGAAATTATTCTTCATTTCACATTATTTGGTGAATAGTTTGGCCGAATTGTGATAAAATGGCGAAGGTGTGATCCAAAAATCTTTCGCCTCCGGTCCTAGATGATTTTTGCCTGGGGCTTAAGCCCCTCCTAAGACAAAGACCTAACTTTGCCTATGTACAGGGATTGAACAACCAGTATAATAATTTGCTTTATCTACATAAAAATAAACATTAGAGATAAGAGAATGATCATGGTCATCTTGAATCTGACCAGCATTTGTACATTTTCTGTTATTCTGTCCACATATACTTTAACATTTCAATCTGTGTGTGACATATTATTTACTTCATCTTTTAATGCTGTGTGCTGTTAAAATGTTATTCAATGTTTTATGTATGACATGGAAGTTCTACACTTGATCAAAAAGGTATGAATCCTATTTTATTAACCGTTTCACTGGTTCTGTTGTGTTTTTTCTTTTTTCATGTGCTTTGATAGTTTGTTTACATGATTTGATTGCCTTATTCATTGTGATATTTCAATGTATAATGTGAGATTTTTTCTTGTTTTTTCATCATCATATCAGACATTGTATGTGCATTTCCTTTGTAGCTTTGATAAAGACTCGAATAAGAAGTCGAAACGTCGGCAATTTGAAAAACTAAGGAGTCTCATTTATTGTCCTCAACCCCACTATTGCATTGCATCATCTGGAATATATAAAGAATAAAATACGAAAGAAAAAGAATGACATCTGGCTATAGACGATTCAGAGTTCTTGAGGAGAGTATTGATAATCTTCTTATTTGATTCAGATTAATCTAGTGAGCCACTGATTCTCACTAGAAAGGGCTGCTAACACGTTATTAAGTGACAGTTGTTATAAAAAGAAAATATTCTTCACTGCCGGCTTTCCATGTCACTCCTAAATCCATCTATTCAGAAAAAAAAACATGGTTTTAGCGTTCCCTCTCAAGTCTCAAGACATCGACTCAGCATAAAGTTCTTGGCTTGATAATAATAATAATAAGTCAAGGAGTTTTTGGCGGTTCTGCGTAAATTGGATTCTGGACATGACAAAAACCAATATTAGCGTACATCTCTCATGTTCCAGACACAAGGACAAGGCAAAAAGTCGAGTCATCAACCCTCTCCGGCTCGGACTATCCCTTTAAAAGCGAAACACATGGGGCCCAACAGCGGCAAAGTAGAACCAACAACGTTTACTGTTTTGATCTTTATGCCAGATTGTCTGCTGCCGGTTAAGTTGCTTTTATTCTGTAAAACAAAGAAGCCAATTCGAAAAGATGCCAATTGCGAAACTTATCCTAATCCGTTTAGAAATAGTGAAGATATTTCTGTGTCTCCTGTTATCCTATTGTCGCATCTGAGTTAATTAATTTCACTAATTATGTACATTATTGTGGTACATTTGGCTAATTGGCCAGTAACCACTTTTAGGATTAGGGAGGATTTCAGGAATTACATCGGTGCAAAGTTGCGGCTATTAACAATGCCATGGAAATTAGACATTAATTTGGCCATGCCCATCTTCAGGCTGCATGGATACCGAATCATCATTTCGAGATTTTTGTGACTTTTCCATCATCAAGCCGGTGTATACTCCTGAAAACATTTGAAGCATACAATTGATATAGATTTGTATATCTCTTTGTCAAAGATACTCATTCAGGTCGTGAAGGGGTATCGACACATATAAAAGATGACGATCAAAGATACTAGTGATCAAAACGTCGCGTGTTACAAATAAGTCCTTATTTCTATCACACCTGTAATTTGTGCATAAAATAATGAAGTACTCTCCACTTGATGAGGTAGGAGAATTGAGTATAGATTTTATAAATTTATTTAGAATGTAAGAGTGGGATTTTGTTGGATGCGCAGAAAATTTCCAATTGCTACCGTTATATCTGGGATTATTGACTTTAACACTCAGGTCCTCACCGGGTTTATACTTATTATGTTTATCTAATAAATTGAGGTGTGATTTTCAGTTATTTTCATTTAGGCTCGGCTACAATTATTCATAACTTAGAAAGTTATGATATACCATTTTTGATAAAATGACCCAGGGTACTAGAATGAAGATACATTTTGGCTTCATCTTTTTCCTTGTATCATAATATGAACTTAGCTATATGGGGATCGTAAGTTCAAGCAAAGCATCTAGTATTTTTCAACTACGACTCTTCAACATCAACATGTGGCCTTTTCAATGGGCATGAACGGTTATCTGTGGGCCTGTACCCACTTAACAACTACATAATAACTCAACAACTACAAATCTGGAACAAACTATATGTACCATGCTAAGATTATGAAGTTATTGTACTCCATGGACCCCCTTGGAAAGGTAATTAAAAAAAAAAAACTGATGAGTGTATGTTTTGACGTATGTACCAATCGGAACCATTTCACTTGGTGCAGTACACTGTGTCCCATTTAGGTCAAGACTGCATATGAAGATAGAACATTTCGGTTTTCACGAACAAGTGCTACTTTGTCGTGAGACTTAAAATTCCGCAAACAGAAATAACCTTTATCGTTTCTTTTGTTAGATACAGGGTGAAAACGAAACTTTGCACTTTTTGGGGTGCAGTCATATCTCCAAAGAACACAATGACATATACAAAGTAAAGAACAAAAACGTAAATGGAGGTAAATGGCCCCACCACAGGCCCCACCACAGAACACATTATATGTGTTCTGTGGTGGGGCCTAAGTGAAAGCTTTGATTCGCATCCACGGAGAGGCGTTGATGTGCCTGGAGTTCGTTAGATCTTGAAAAGATGGCGGTACGTGGAATACTTATCCTTAGCGAAAACACGGATACAATTTATTTGCAACGTTGCCATTTTTGTATCGACAGTCTTTCAGGAAAACGTCAAAACGAGTCGAGGTTATACAAGATCTTAGCACAGGAGCAGGAGCGTTACTTTTTAAACAATATTCAAGAGAACATCCACCGGCTACGCTGGGCAGGAGCGTACCTTTTTACTCGGACAGTAGCAGCCATATGGGCAGGAGCGTTACCTATAAATCTACAATATATCTTGATAATTGAACCACTACTCGTTGATTTGGCAACACAGCATGACGTGCCTTCTGATTTAAGAATAATTGTATCCGTGTTCTCGCCAAGGACCTATCTTCTACCTCCATGTCAAGGACTTTATATGTGGAATGCCACATGACAGCTTATTAGCTTGTCATGATGATAGATGAAGTTATTTGAACGTCACCCTTTATCTTCATGTTGTCTTTCATACTTTGATTCCTCTCTAAGTGAAAAAATGCCCTGGTAATCTTCATCAAAAAACCTATAAGAACGCAGAACGAACAACCCGGAATACTAGAGGCTCATCAATGTTCCAGCCGCCATCGGAAATGTTTCGGAGCAATGCAACCTCCACAAAATAAGGCAAGTTACGATGGCAAAAAACTTTCTGCCAGAAGAACAAATGGGATTTCGCACAGTGTATTCTACAACAAATCAAACATAAGTGACACCATCCTGAAAAGGTCGAACAAAGGGGATGAAAAAGAAAAAGTGTTCCTCGACGAGTTTCGTACAGCCCCTGTCCCACACCACATGGAGCCATGCACCGCTTCCCGAGACCTCCGGAGTGAGTGGCATTTTCTCATCACACAGGGTCAGCGCCCCACAGCGCAGATGGGAAGCCCACACTGACCCCATCCTCAGATGGTTCTGGACATTCAAGAAAAACCGAAAAAACTACATTTATTCAAAGTTTTTGTCTTTATTTAATAAATAAAGACATTTTCAACGTCAAAGTCAATGTCAGTGCTTTTATGTAAAGGGAACTGTATATAGCCCTGGAAGGAGGTCACGTTTTTTCTTTTTCCTATGCGTTTTGGGGTGCTGATTACGAATCCGTTTTTATCATCCAAAATTTTTTCGGGTTCACCCCTTTTTGGGGATGGAAAGGGGTAGAAATTTATATTTTTCATGTTTATCTCGGCAGGGGTAGATTTTATCCAACATTTTTAATATACAAAATGTACAAAAATATGTGTCCGTCAAAAAAGGTATCATATGTTTTTCTCCTATCAACAACCCTTACGAAGTTATTGACCGATGAAGTGGAGGTTGAAATAAAACATATTATTATGATATACAGGTTGTTTCCTAAAGATTGGTAAAAAATTCGTTGTGTGATTCCTGGGGTATTTTCATGAAAAAAAGTTCCTATAAACATTTCCCGAAAAATGCTTCCTAAGGGAACTACGCCCCTTTAAATAGGGCACCCCGAAAACGGTTTTTCCTCAATATTTCCGAAACCTTACATACAAAAATCATTAAATTTGGTACATCATACAAACTTTTAATGCTGAATGAGAATTTGAGCTCAGAATTTCAAAATTTTAATCAGGGGCGTACCATACTGGCGGGGTTAGAGGTTAAAAGAAAATTGGATTCTTTTAACTTTTAACCCCGCCAGTATGGTACGCCCCTGATTAAAATTTTGAGATTCTGAGCTCAAATTCTCATTCAGCATTAAAAGTTTGTATGATGTACCAAATTTCATGATTTTTGTATGTAAGGTTTCGGAAATATTGAGGAAAAACCGTCTTCGGGGTGCCCTATTTAAAGGGGCGTAGCTCCCTTAGGAAGCATTTTCTGGCAAATGTTTATAGGAACTTTTTTTCATGAAAATACCCCAGGAATCACACAACGAATTTTTTACCAATCTTTAGGAAACACCCTGTATATGCTATTTTAACTCTTTTCTTCGCTTCCGAAGGCCTCTTGCATAGTGAGACCCCACTTCGTTTTGGTACCTGGGTCCCACAATAGGGCTCCGCCACAAGCGGCCCCCGAGTTCAAAATGATGTTACACCTCGTTTAGGGGCTTTCTACGATGTAGTAGATCCATGCGTTCCAGCTAATAGCAAAATAGAAAATCTTTTTTTTTTAACCTCTACTTCATAGGTCCATAACTTCGTAAGGGTTGTTGATAGGAGAAAAACATATGAAACCTTTTTTGACGAGCACATATTTTTGTACATTTTGTATATTTAAAATTAAGCGATAAAATCTAGGTACCTCTGCCGAGATAAACATGAAAAAATAAATGTTTACCCCTTTCCAGCCCCAAAAAGGGGTGACCCCGATAAAAAATTTGCATGATAAAAACGGATTCGTAATCAGCACCCCAAAACGCATAGGAAAAAGAAAAAACTGTGTACGTGACAGTTTCCGATCATGCGTACCTCCTTACTGGGCTAATAATATATAACAGAAATCTACAATAATACATTATCCAAGTCTGATAGTTCGATTCGCATCCATTTCATTCCGTGGCGCATTGTTCCGTAAAGTTTTATCGGTCAGTTTGTCTTCTAAACTTTGTATACAGTGTGACCCATTTAGAATGGAATCACCCCTGTAAAATTTCAGGTTATTAACTGATTTCAACCATTTTTTTTTTGAAATGTCAAGTTTTGAAAAGTCTACTACATGACAAATTTTGAAATGTTTATTTCAATTTTCGAGGTATATTGCACTACTTTTTCGTGATAAAAAATTACGAATTTTCATCAGCGATTTTTTTTATTAAATAAATCACTACGCCACTGGATTCAGAGTGCCTCCAAATGGCTGTGACCAAAATTTCAACAAGATATATTCATTGATAACAAATCTACGACAACTTGAAATTCATAAATTCTTTAAGCTTATGGTCACAAAAAATACCTTGCATCAACCGTTGCCATGGAAATTGAATTGGTTTTATTACCTGTAACAATGAACTACAAATTGAATAACGAGATGTTCAAAATAAAATAACATTTAATGAAATTAACGGAATTACATTTGCATTAAAATAAAGAACTAGTGGATTTTTTTAATGAAAAATTATAAAATTTTGGTTTGATAGGTTCGATATTGTTTTCTTTGAAAAATCCAAAAAAAAAGAAAAAAAAAAAACGAACACATTATGATTAAATATAAATATTCTTGCCGATAAATAGGTAATTTTACATTGACACTAAGTAGTGGCAACAAGTAACTCCATCTCCATGGCAAATGTTGATGCAGGATGTTCTTTTGTGACCGTGGACTTGGCAAATGTACGAATTTTAAGTTTTCGTAAATTTGTTATTTATAAATATATTTTTTCGAAATTTGGTCACAGCTATTTGGAAGCACTCCATATCCAATGACGTACTCATTTATGTAATAAAATAATTGCTTATAAAAATTCGCAATTTTATATCACGAAAAAGTACCGTAATATGCCCTAAAAATTGAAATAAACATTTCAAAATTTGTCCTGTAGTAGACCCTTCAAAACTTGCCATTTATAAAAAAAAATGGTTGAAATCGGTTAATAACCTGAAATTTCACTGCATGGGGTGTTTCCATTCTAAATGGGTCACACTGTATGTGTTCTGTGCATATCTCGGACTCTACTTGAGATAGAAAAAAAGTGAAACTTGCCCCTGATGGATATTTTTCATAGAATGCATTGGCGTGAAAAAAGTTTAAACCAGTCTTGTCACGGATTTCTTTACTCTTTTCAATTGAATTTAAGAAAATTCGAATATACCATTTCACATACATTTCTCTAAGCTCCGGTACTTTCTCATTCAAATAAATAAAATAATTCTGTCAAATAACTATCCGTGAGATAATAAATGGAGCGTTATCATGGTGGGACCTATTTAAATGTTATTTTGAGGTAATAAAATCGACCACTTGAATGTGAAAGTACCGGGTTTTGGTAATTTTTTTTTGGGATTAAAAGACCCGAAATAGTTTCATGTTTTTAGGAAAAAATTTCACAAATTTCAACTCAAAACATAAAATAGTTATGAGTCTTTCCCAAACATGTTTGCAACTTTTTTGAAAGAACATAAAATATGGCAATATCCCAAGATTGTGGAAGGATACTTCTCAGATCATCTAAATTTCTAGTTTTTCACGAGAAAAACCTAGAAAATTTCTTCGAACGGCTATCGTTAGTCGGGATAAGTTTCATACCAAATTCTTTGAGGAAAGAACTGCACCGTAGCAAAACGGTCAACAGGAACTTCAGGCTCCCGAAACATAGAATCAGTAAGGAAGCTGAGAGAAACACCTGACCAGGAGGAAAAATATATCAACAACATATTTGGAGCAGAATAAATCGGGATATACAGAACTTCAGGGAAAAGCAGCAACAGTTTAAGGAGTATTCATAATCTTTTTCGCCTTTTTCCCATAGCAAAACACATTCAATATTATTTGCTGGAAATCAAGACCCACATAATATAGTTATATACTTAAGATAAGGCAACACTAACTTTAGGTATCGGTATGATCCGTTCCCGTATACCTGTTGCGGAAACGATATGGCATATCCGTCATGTGGTTAACCGAGAATAAGAGATGTGCGGGCAACGATAAGAATTTCTGATTAAGAGGGAATAAATTAAATACTACGACCAAGCCTCACGTGCCAACCTCTCGAATTCCAGAATGTTTGTGATAACATGAGAGTTAGTATGTCACGTGGGCAATAAACAGGAAATAATTCAATGTAATTTTGTCAACGGCAGTCACTTTAATTTGCTGCTAGATCGGCCTAATTGTGGTTCGCGGCCGAGATAGGATGTCAATTACTGCCGCCTCCCCAGCTTGTAATAGCAGCAAAACGGCGAAGTCTTGCTAAAATAATGAGCGAAAAATGGGGGTCTTATAGACAATTTGGTTGATTGGCGGTAGCTGGTTCGTGAGAGTTTTTTTTTTATTACAGAATTGGGAATTATTTTGGGCTTGATAAAATTGCTTTTGTAACCTTCGCTATTGAGTAAATACATGTCCTACCTTGCTAGTATCACTTGAATGACTTTGATTACAGACGTGACTTGTAGATCCGTTATTAGTGGCAGGGGAAGACTTTTCTGGTGACACATTATTAGATACTGGATTCGCACTATCGCCAGTTGGAGGTCTGGATATGGTGAATGCTGTAGTTTCCTCCTTAAAATCACAAATCATCTACAACTGTACCGAAAATGAGGTGAAAGAGTTACTTCTTGATCATTACTACTTGTCGGCTCCTCATGCTCCTCCAATATTTCCATAGTTGTTGAGGACTGTCCCTCCATGACAACCAAAGAACTCACTAGAGCTTCCGCCGCTGGGTTCTTTCCTTCTGACTTTTTCACTCTCAGGAACCTTCGTTTGCCCAAGAAAGTGCTGGTGAGTCTTAAAAAAACAATTCTAGAGCTACCTATTAGGAATTGCAAATTGTTTATTGAATGAAAACGATCCTGTTGATAACAAAAAATATTGGATTTTCAAATTGTTGGGCCTTTGTCAATGTAGGTCAGAAACAGGGAATGCTGAACTTTAGTTTATACTTAGATCAAATTGTCGAACAGAAAAAAAATACAATCTTATCTTCTCAATTGATTTCGGAGCAAGACAAATTCGTTACAGTAGTGACGCCATCTGCCGTTTATTGAGTTTCTTATATTGGGAGTGAGGAATCACCTATTTGTCTTGTGACTCAAAAATTAATTCAGCTTCATACATTTCATCCTGTGAACCTATTGTAGCTTCAGTTGTCTGATTCTGTGAACGAATTTCTTGCTTGTTGCTCATTTAATGATAACCAATTCCTAGTATCTTTCAATAGAGCTGAGAAAGAACTGGAAACATAGCTTTCAGCTTTGATAAGCTAATCAGTATCTCGTTACTTGTATGAATGCTATTCAGTTGACTCCAGGATTTGCAGAAATTAATTGTACCTTCAATGATTGATTTGCTTGCGCAGGCACAGTGCTCGACCTCAAACTCTTGCTCTGACAAAATCAATGACCCACGGTAAACAGATCAAAGGGCACAACAAGCACCGATACATTCCAATTATGTAGAGTTGTTTGCTAGCAGAAGAGTAGATTTCGATGTTCAATCAGGCTCTATCTGGTTACATGCTATTTGAAGTGGAAACTACTTTCAACTCACCTACTGTTATTATTGGTTTTCTCAAACTTGTTGAAATCGTGATGCTTCATTTCTCTACGCCTCCGTATTCGGTTCCTGGCCGCCTGGAATATTTTCCAGTACAGCACGAATATCACCAATAGAGGAACGTAAAATGTGGAACTAGTCGCGAAAATTTGATATTTAACGTCTTGGCTAACTAGGCACTGTCTTTTAACTTCTATCCTGTACAAATAATCGGGATCTTTGAACTGGGGTATTTGTGGTGCCAGGGAAACTACCAGTGCTATCACCCACACTACCACTATCATTATGCCTATTCTGCTACTATTCCTTGTATGAATGTAGTCTATATTCGTCACAGCCCAGTACCTGGAACAGAGTCGCGATCGTACTATGATCAGTGGAATCATAAACCACTTACCTGTCAAGAGCAATGGCAACTAGATGTAAAATGGACGCAGTACAACAGAGAACGTCTATGGAAGTCCACATGTCGCATAGTTCAGGGCCCATGATCCAATCATTGCTTATCTGGAACAAAATATTTTGGATAATGAAAATGAATAAAATAACAAGTGGCATAATGAGTTACGGTTTCGCGAAAATTTGGCTGTTTGACCTTGAAACTGGTCGCTGCAAGGTCAAACGTGAATATGTCTATCAACAAGCCTGGCTAATTGATGTCTTTTCTTCTCCTTAGTACTTTGGATCATCTTTCCAGCTCAAAGACAGGTTTAAGACTCATTGGTAATTCCTCAGATCAGAACAGAACTACACACAAGCCAATCAAGACTACATGGCTTCGTAAGGGCGGTTTTAGCCACCAAGTCACAGATTCTAGCACTTTTAAACATTCGGACAACCGTATACTTCGTCCCATAAAATTGATGGATTTTTGGAAAGCAGAATGAATTGTATTGTAGCCAGCAATCATTCATTCTTGCATTCTTTTAAAACCCTAAAATTTGATAACCTTGAGATACTATTGGAAAATTGTTTCCAGCAGTGGTGGCACGCGGGTTGTAAATCAGGCGTAGTGCAGGAGACAAAAAAAAATGCGCATTCGCCATTTAAGCTACGTTGCTGATATTTTATGAAGTTAAATTAAGATGGTGTGAATGAAAAACGTCAATTTCCAAACTCAGCTATGTTTTATACACAAAATCAATCATTTTGTCATCCACATTGAATTTGGTGTAAGCGGGACTTCAAGACAAATTCAATGTAGATGGTACCATATGATTCCCGTTTAGCAAGCGGAAATCTGTCACTTCCACTTCGACGTGAAATTTAATGTGATGTGAGGTTTCCTTTCGGTTTGTTTTCGAATTGGAAATTGGAACTCTCAAATTTCCGCTTGGCAAACGAGAATCATATGTTACCATCTACATTGAATTTGTGTTCAAAATCACGCTTACGCCAAAATCAATGTGGATGGTAACATATGATTTCCGTTTCCCAGGCGGATATTTGACAGTTTCACTCAGAAATAAAAGCCCAGCGAGTAGGCCTAGTGGCCCTTTTCGCCATCCCCGCTTGGCCAACCCAACTACTTCAACCGGCCCGTTTTTGTCGTGAATAGAAGCAGACTATCCCAGCTCAGGTACCTCAACTCTTCCCTGGAGATGGTGGCTGTTCCTAGGACCTTCCTTCTCAAGCGATCCCACCTGTCGCAAACTCCCAGCAGGTGGTGGGAGGCTCCCTCCGCCCTTGCGCAGTGTGGGGATAAGGGTGATTCGCTTATTCCTCACAAATTCAGGTGTCTGTTGAGCCTGCAATGACCTGTCAGAATGCCAACGATGGTGCTCAGTGCCTTCCTGCTCTTGTTCAGCAATTGGGCCGTCCTTGGCCTGTGAGGTTCTGATATCGCTTCTTTGGCCTGCCTGTATTATGGGTTACCGTTCCAGTTCTCAACTGTTCTCTCCCACGCTCATTCGTTGAGAGTGCGTGAGGTTAGTTGTTTACTAAGGCCTAGCAATAGTTGCGGTCCGGAGAGTCGCGTGGCAGATCCTCGTTTGGCCAGCTTGTACGCTTGCTCATTGCCGGTGATCACCGCGTGCCCCTGCACCCATACTAGTTTGACCCTCTTGTTCTCACCCAGCACCTGCAGCGCATTCCCACACTCTTGGACCAGCGGGCAGCTTATACTTGGTTTGGTGATTGCTTTAAGTGCCGCTTGACTGTCGGAGTAGATAACAATGTTATTCTCCATTCCTGTTTTTGCCTCATCTCTGGAGGCAACCTCTAGGATAGCGAATATTTCCGCCTGAAAGACTGTTGCAAGTCTTCCAAGGGAAAAAGCTTCACCAGTGTTTTTATCAGCCCTGAAAACTACAGCTCCAGTCGAACCCGTGCGTTCAGCCTTGGAGCCATCTGTGAACCAGACTTGAGTGCCGACAGGCGCCCCCATCGTTCTGGTCAGCCACTCTTTCCTTGTCGGTACGTGCACCTCAAAGCTCCTTCGGAGTCTGAGACGACCATCCGTGGGTGTCAACCCGGCCGATAGAAGCGGTAACTCGCTCCGCACCAGTGATGATATTCTGGTGTGGCCAACTTCCATTCCCATGTTCCTCCATGTCTTCTGGGCAAACATCCTACAATGGGAAGTCATCGCTTTCCTCTTCACCCAGATTCCTAGCTCAGGCAGTCCGAGGAGGATGTTCAGTGCTGCTCCAGGAGTTGTCCTCATTGCGCCTGTTTTGGCCTTATCAAATGCTCCTTTGACGTCAAAGAATAGGTTTAGGGCAGCTACTTTGTCGTTTATGGTCTTTTCAGCTAGTTGCACTACCACATGGAGAGCTGACTCCGTGCTTTTACCGTGCTGGTTCCTATGAAGAGGAAATGCCGAAAGAATTTCCTCTGTCAGGTTTCTATCAATCAATCTTTCCAAGGTTTTAGCTTCGAAATATGTTAGACCAATCGGCCTGTGGGATTCTGGCAGCCCGTAGTCCTCCTTCCCAACTTTGGGTATGGAGACTACCTTGGCGGTTTTCCACACGTTTGGAACGTGTCCCAAGGCGATGCTTGCTCTGAAGATGTTCTTTAGCCAATGTTGCATCAGGTGCCTAGCCCTTTGCAACATCGCCGGAAAAATACCATCAGGACCTGCAGCCTTGTATGGACTGAACTCACTTATGGCCCACTCGATTGCTTCATCGGTTACGACTTTGTCAGCCGTCTTCCAGTCCGCATTGAGGATGGGGAGGGGCTCCTGGGTAGGTCATAATCTTACATGAATCAAACATCAAACACACTACAGCTTGAGCTGGCAATCTTGCAGCGGGCCATGCTTTATGGCATATGACGTCATTATGTTGCGCCTTCATCTTCTAACATATTGCATCAGGCCAAAAAGCGTTTGTAAATTCCAATAATAATAATAGGTCTTGATGAAAAAATGGTTTTAATTTATTGCCTGTCCCTTGACTAGTTCCAATTTTCATTAAATATCTATTTTGAATTTGAATATCATAACATTTCTGTCATTTTTTCACAGTATTGTCAGACCAGATGGCAAAAAGGCTCGAGTTCTGAAACAATGCCTATTTGAAACTAGATCATGGAAAAAATTATCATATCCTTCATAATTATGAGCACCTAATGACCCAGATTCAATTATTAGACAATGTGCAAAATTCCATATTAGAAGCCATACAAATCCGTATGAACACCGCGAAATCTGCATCATTGGCAAGGCAGCAAAAAATGGTCTAATATAAAACCAACAAGATTCGACATGCGACCGGACGTGGACCAAACATAGATAACACGGTTATAAAACGCACGTATGTCGCAATGTTCTGAATTCACTCGGCGCACCTTATTCACAACATCAGCCGTCGCCATCACAACCGTCATAATAAATCATCAGCTGATTCATAATTTTCCACGTCTTCCACTATTGCGTATGGTCTTATAAAATGGGGAGAAAGTATACTATATGGAAAAAGGTTGTCGCGACAGTGGTTTATTTCTGATCATTTGAAGCAATATTTGTAGTTAATGGACGGAAACCGCGAGCACCAGCGGTTGTTAGATAATGAATGTCGTATGTTTTTGTTTGAAGATAAAGTCTTTGAATTGAAAAATGTGGATTATAGGTAGGTATGTTTTACCATTTGATTTTGGTGAAGTGGCACTTCACCTGAATAGCCGTCATTGGTTTCCAGCTCAATTTTTTTACGCGGAAATCGAATTTGAAAAAAACAAATACATCTCTGACTCTTTTCAACCAAAATTTATCATTTTACGTATACAGAAAGCCAATGATCGCTTGATTCCAAATGCTTCGTTATTTGGAATTCTGGAAAAAATACTTTTCACATGCTACTGATTCTTTCTTATCCAAGATAAGCAAAGTCATCCACTTAATATGTTTTTCCTTGTTGCTTTATATCACTCCAAAGCAACCATATTGAAAATGTTCTACCTCAAATGGTGACCCAGTTGAATAATAGGGAAAGAGTCTCATCAAAAACTGGTCCCGAAGAAATGACTAAACGTATCACTCCAAATGGGTCTGTCTCGATTCCAAAAATACCAACACAATTTATTGATAATAACCGATAAGAATGACGGATGAAGGTCCAGAAATCTCCCTTTCACGCTCAGTGAGCTTATGGCAATAAATGTTCTGCAGAGGCCATAAAATATCATATTAAGTTAACAACCGCATTTATTTTTTCTCTCCTGGAAAAATATTTTTTCATGAAATACCATTGAGTTCTGATGGCTACCATACAGTCGAATGATCTTGAATCGTTCAAGCCATTTCGGAGTTTTGGGAAGTGAAGTTTTATGGAGCAGTCCGTGCAGCAGTTGTGTGGGTTAACTTTGAATGTGGATGTTTGTATGTAAATTATTGGTGGGCAATTTTTTGATAATGTCCAAAAACCGTCCGGTGATACTCTATGGAATCTCACCGAATTGAACTGACTTTTTCGAATCGCACAATACATGCCTTATTTGTATTGACTTTTTCAAGTGCACTGGGGAGCAACTTCCTGATAATACTCGTGCACAAGAATAGAGCTGGGAAAATTATTTATCTACATCAATCTACCCCAGAACGGGACAAGAGCTCTTTCGCTTCTCATACATGAAATATTTAACTTCTGATTTATTTGTTCTATTCCTTGACAAACTAGACATTCGTTAAACGTCAAAGTCATTGATAAATTTGTGTCAGAACTTGATAAAACAAGCAAAATGTTATACGGATATTCCGTAGATGCTGACGCAGCTGCAGAAAACGCTGATGAGGTACCAAACATTGAGAATGAATTTGCAAATGCCAAGACATTTTTGCAAACTGCCAGCAAAAATACCGGAGATAATCTATACGATCACCTGACAGAAGTCCTCAACAAAATCTTGGCGGAGAGGCCTGAAAACATCATCGACTTTTTTGAAGAGTACAGCAGAAAGGTTGGAAACCTCAATTAAAAGGCCATGCTATAACATGTTATTTTTAAGGTAAAAGAACAGCGCTTCAGACCACTAACAGACCATTTGGAAGATATGTACATTTCGCCCCCAATCCATGATCTAGCAAAAAAAATGCTATTGTGCCTGAAACCCTTACCAGAAAAGCCTCCTTCAACAGTGGACCCCGATGACCTTGAAACTGTGGACATGTCCCGCAACAACATGTTGGAAATGCTTTTCTACCTCGAACAAGCCGGACTAGGCCTTCCCAGAAAAGAAATGGTTTTTATCATGCTTTCGATGAGGAATCTTGTGGAACAAAGACCCATAGCAACCATCAAATTCTGGGGCAAAATCACAGGTAGACTATATAACTATCTCGTTCTAGAAACAGAACTCAAAGAGGACGAGTATATGAAAAGGAATCAGAAAGTTAATGAGGATCAGGCTGCTGCAGAGATGGCAGCCTTAGAAATGCAGGCCAATGTTGACCCTGTAGTGAAAGCCCTGCAGGATATATCCAAACAACAAGAACAGGAAGGAGAAGGTGGGCCTAAGTCTAAGGTTCCAAGAACTCTACCTGCCGCTCCTCAAATACAAGCACCCCTTCAAAGAGAACCACCCTCAGAGCAATGTGGTATTGGTTTGAACAGGAAAGTTTACTACGTCTGTACAGAGATCGGAGGAGATTGGGTTGAACTACCCGATGTTACTCCAAAACAGCTCCGTGTGGCAAGACAAATATACAAGACATTCACTGGTAACTTGCAAACAGAAATTTGCACTTATCCTGAGTTCCCTGGCAATGAAATGAATCTTTTACGAGCCCAAATAACAAGAATTTCTTCAGGAACACAGATAGCTCCTTTGGGCTTCTATACATTTGGAGGTGCTGAAGAGTTGGGTGAGGGTGCCGAGGAAGACGAGGTAGGAGAAGAAATGGCAGGTGGTGAAACAAAAACTGTATATACAGTCAATAAGAATTACGAGCCACCTGCAATGAAGGATCTACTAGATAAATCCATGTCGTTTTGGGTACACACCTCCCCATACATTTTACCGCAAGGACGAGTTACATGGTGGAATCCTGGTCCAGAACAAGAGCAAGATGTTGAAGATGAAGAATTGGGGGAACAAATGGCAGAAGAAGAGGAAGAGGAGGACAAGAAAGTGGAAAAGTTTGAGCCCGAAACAGGACCACCTCTTTTGACACCACTCTCAGAGGATGCCTCTTTGGAAACAACGAATCCTTGGAATGTGAGGTCTACATCTAATTACATAGGCATGTATCCTTTGGCAGTGGTACGGTCGAATTTGTGGCCTGGAGGGTATGCCATGTGCACTCCCAATAAATCCTTTTATAACATTTACTTGGGTTAGTTGTTAAAACATCCACCATCATTTGCCAATCAATTCTCATTGTAGGACTTGGACTAAAGTACATGCAGAATAACTTTTCTCCTCTTCCCTTGCCGCAAGTGCAACAAGAGTATCCAGTTGGTCCCGAAATTTTGGAAATGTTGGATCCCACTGGAGCCGAAGAAGAAAAATGGCGTGTTGATCATCTTCCTAAGCCTAAACCTATTCCCGGAGAAGGAGGAGAGGAAGCCGAGCCTGAACAGCTAGGAGAAGAAGAGGAGGACGAGGAAGATGAAGAAGATGATTGATCTCGTGATCTAGTTATTGTTTCAGTTGATTAAGGTTTCATTTTTTAATGCCTCAGAATATAAAACTCAGTGGTTACATTTATGTCGACACTGGATAAATCAAGGATTTTGTCATCCGTTTCAAGGCAGAAGTCACGGACTGAATACTGATTTCCTTGCCTATAAAATTCTATGCAAAGGAATATCGATTGCTGTTTCCAAAGTCACGAATTCAATGGAACAAGACCTGAAGTTTTCAAAAGAATGAGATTGAGGTGCTTGGTTATTTGAGATGTGCGAGAATGACGACCTTCGCGGGAAAATTGGGCTTAAATGCGGAAATTTGGATCGTGGGAATGAGAACTTTATGGCAAATCTGATACGTGAGTGGGAAGTCTGGGTTCATTCATTGGACACATACTTTTGTCAGTACTAGATTACCTTGATTGCAATGGAAAAAAATCTATGGTAGCCTCGTCTGCATACTGCAAATGCAAAAATGATTCAGCTCATCCACTTTATCATCTGTGATACCCCAAAGCACTCAGACGCATTCAAATTCAGTCATATCGTTTTTCGAATAAATCTGTCTAACCGCGCCTCAAATGGGTAGCCTATCAGTTTCGAGCAGTCGGAAGGGACAAAAAAGTCGCTTATACTAGTAATCCTCAGGCACATTATAAGGGATAAGTGCTCCCGATAAAGCCAATGAAAGCTATACGGACAACTGGCTGATGTTCTTTTATTCAACACGTCCAGAATATTAGGTATCGAGACGAGAACAGCGGCTAAATTCTATTAAGAAAATGGACTTTCAAAACAAGCTATCGGATCTAGCATGAGGAAATAAGGTAAATAAATGTGAACCTTGACTTTTCGACTTCGAGCACATCACTTGAATAATTTTTGACTTTGTTTCTGTGGCAAGCGAGTTGAATTTCATCAATGTCAAACAAAAACGGTTTTTTTTAATAATTGATTGCATGATACGACCATCATGTTCTCCAGTTGTGAAATAGATCAAATTAGATATTGTTTTTTCGCTTCTCGCTTGTAGGTACTGCGGGCTAAAATATATGCAGTTGTATTTCGGTGTGATGCTACATCGACTGTTTTTAATCTAGGAAAATCGTTGCATTTTCTATGCAAATGGCCCTTGAGTTTCCGTTGTCCGGGACACACAGATGCTATTTGGCTTTATTGTTTGCATGTTTATGATGAATATGGATAATATTTTTCATTTGTGGATGAGAAAATGGAAAGTTTTATGAAATGGATTCATGTATTGAATTGTTTCACTATGGAATAGAAATAATGATTTATGATTTGTAAAGTTGAACAAAAGTTGGCCGATGAAGCAGTTTGTAATGCTTTTATTATTAACGTCAGTTCCAATCAATAATTTGATTAATCACAACTTTCATGTAGTTTGTGTGAGCTTTTATAAAATACTGAAAGAAGTTCACGGAAAGTTTTGTTATAAATGATTGTTATTATGAATGTGTGAAATTTCTGAATTGCACATAATCATGTGAAATCAGGGCAATTTAATCCCGTACCGTCAATCAAAAACACAAACAGTTTTTCTTCTCGCACCTAATGGCGTGAGCTTAATTCGCAGCTTATGCAAATTTGAACAGCCAAAGAAATATCTCTCGGCTTTAAGAGCACTATAGTGCGTTTAGCTTTCAATTAGAGTCTCACAATGGTTGCTAATGACTGGTGAAAGTCGCGTTAACGAACACAAACGCTGCAACATTGCTAATTTTTCCGAGGGACAAAACGAATATGGCTGGATTTCGGAATTTGATTACGGCAACGGGCTTTGTTCACGTTCTGGGGAAAATTATCGAAAAAAGTTCATTTTAGTAGTGAAATCGCTTTCTCAGATTGATAAAAAAGTCGACTTGCCAAATTTGATGAAAGAAGAATAGGTAATGGAATTACGAGATGATGAAATGTTTCCTTGGTACTGTTTGCATTTGGGTTGGAGGTGCAGTGAGGTAAGTAATGTACATACAGTCATACGAGATCAGACAGAAGAAGGCGGTTGAAAGGGGATTCGAGGCTGAATCCAAATAACCAATTTATCAACCCATGACAAAACCGATTGACTCACGAAAATCTATAATCACGAAGTCTTGGCCAAAGAAATAAAGAGCCTGTGAAACTTGGAATAAATAAAAGTTCTTCCAATCGTAATGTTCCATATTCATTATCCTGACAGCAAAATCTAAAATATGCTCTATGACCATTTTTCATCTATCTTCTCAGCTCTAACCGTAAGAGCCATAATTAATGGAACATTGAGAGAATACATTATATTTTAATAAATTCCCATCTGCTGCACTCACTTAATTTTCTGTATTAATTTCTGAAGTCATAAATCTGGACCGGTTCTGCTTTCATATCCGAATGTGTTAATTTATGTTATTGTAGGCGCGAGCTACTCATATTATTCTTCGGATTTATTACCCAATTATGAATGAATCATGCTTTTTTGTGGTCGTTATTCTTATTGTAGTCACGCTAAAGGAAGTTTGAGGATAAAACGTATGAATGATTCGGTGATTTAGAAAGTGTTGAGGGGTTTTGATGGTAGCGTTTGGTGCGATTGTATCACCTGTACGTGTGATCATCAAGAATTCTGCATCAGATTGGCTGGTCGCACCAGTAGTCGATGATATACGACTGTCCACGGATAGGGTTTACAATAGCACAAATGGATAAAAACAACATGTTTTGGAGGATACTCATTTCCGATAAAAATGTGCTTGTAAAGAAATACGATTCTCCAAGAGGAAATTTTGATTTTTCATAAAGGGTTCGCAAAAACTCCAAAAACCTGTTTTTTTCCAAGAGTAAACCACCTTCATTTTGATTTTTTAACAAGATTTCAATTCATTTTATTTTTAGAAAGCATCAAAGGTTGGAATACATACAGCATTGATGATTTTATCTCTAATATAGGGGTATCAAAAAGTTTCAAAGAATTATTTTTGTGTTATCAAAAACATTTGTTTTGAAAAAAAGATTTCGTGTTTACTTGAAAGGTGGTGGGGATGCATGTAGAAGTTTAAAATAAGAATTCACATTCAAAAGTGTATGTAGGTGTTTACCAAATATTACCTGGTTTTTGAAGTTCTTGCGAACCCTGTATCAGAGTGGGGTAGCTTGTCGCGCTAGAATTTTCTCGGATCTTTTTTTTACACTTCAGGGGTTTGTTCTAACGCCGTTAAAAGAACACTGAAGGAAGGCATGATTTCCGTTAAATTTCAAAACCGCGTTTTTTTAGTGTGAGAATTTTCAATCACCGCAGTTGAGATGTTCCGGAATAATACACGAAAGTCTTCTGGGGTTGCACCATTTTTTTCTTCAGAAGACCACGCCGTTTCCGTTTATTTTCGGTTTTGTTTTCACGTCGTCATTTCCACGTACTGGGCCTCTATCACAAGAATCCAGAGAGTGACACTCGAGCCCAAAAATCCAAAGCGCGTCACATCATCTCGATTATTCTCGGGTAACATATACCTAACCTTGAGGTTTAAGAATCGCTGGTATTTCCTAAAAAACCAGTGTCAACTCCTTTTTTGATCAGCTTGATGAAAAGCGAACCGTTTTGAGAAAGAGCAGTACGTCTTCTCTTCTCGATTTCAGTATTTTCACCTAGATCGGATACTGCGTTACTGAGCATTGGTTACCGCAGGTTTGGTAAACTTTTCTGATATTGTTGAACTCTCAAAGATCTCAAGTTTCTGACAAAAATGGTTGTTCTTATGCCTTATTTTTCTTCATCACCTGCATGTATTTCATTGTCTTGAGACCATCTTTGAGGAGCATTAGACTGAACTATCCACAAAGACGAGACCAGGTTGGATTCGTTGCGGCTAGTATAATATGATCGTTCTCACTATCATAATACATAGGACATCTTTTTTTATAACTAGCTTATGTGCTTACAGAGGCGTATGAGGTTCATTCATGACCGGCCAAAGGTGGTCACCATAAGACTGTTCAGATCAACATCATTGCCATGTAGAGGATGCTCTTAATATCATTGGACCAAAACGTTTATCTCTCCGTCCATCATCATTCGAGAATCTTCAACAGCAGAATAAAAACCAGACCCAACAAACTGCGTTTAGTCTAAATAGAAAGATTGAACATTAGAACAATTTATACTCATCACTCTTCCTAAGTAACTCTAGCCATATTAAGGTCTAGAGTTTAAAAGCACCTTTTTTGGTAAAATTATTTTTAGTCTAGGTTTAAGTTGAAATTGCACTGACGGGAGTGTTCTTTCCGCTTTCCTTACTAATTTTAATCCTGTCTATCAGTATAAAATAGAAAAAGCAACAGCTGAAAGAAGCTGTTTGCTATAATGAATTGAGACTGTTTGGTTTGTGTTAACGTTTCCATAGTATAATAAACAACAAGTAGCGATAGTTCACGATAACCCCCGTCTGTCTCAATGACAAAAATTCGCCTCATTTATACCCTGCTAACATTTTGAAATGAAAAATCGTTTTAAAATCAAGAATTTGGAAATTCGCATGATACTATTATAGACATTATGCAGTATGTCTATAGAATCATGTTGTATAATTTGATAGGTAATTCACCTATGTATCAGTATCATTTAATTCATTGATTTTGCTACAGTATAGTTTTATTTTTCATTTCATAATGTTATCGGTGTATAAATGAGGCAAATTTCTGTCATTGAGACATAACGGAATTTGATCACGTATAGGCATCGAACTCCATACTACGTACCTGGAACGGACCCGCTTATTATTGAGAGTAGATCAAGTAGAGATAGCGATAGTTACGAATATCTATCTCTTTCTAACTCATTGGTCTATATGGACAGAAATCACAATAACACATAAATTATGTATTTATTGGACATATTTAAGAAAAATATTGTAGCACTGCTTTGATTATAGGAAATTGAAAAGACATTTACCATTCACGTGCAAGATTCATTTTAATCAGGAATAAAAAATGAATATACCCAGACTCTAGACTAAATAAATTGAGCAAATTTGTTACTCGGGACTTTCCTCGCAGAAAAACAGTAGTTCAGTAGACTAAACTCTCACGATGGGTGATTTTAGTTCTGTTCCAATTTGTAGCGTATGAAAAAATATAATCAAATAATAAATAAATAAAATTAATAGAATAATTATTAATTTGAAGGTAAAATAAAACCAACTTATCTAAAAGAAAATAGCCAACTAGATGTACAATATTATACTATTACTATAATAACATGTATTTTCAACACCAATAAAATAACACAGAACGCCAAACTACCACTGAATTCTCACCAAAAAGTTTTGTTTGCCCCTTAACCATAACCTTTAAATACCCGGTAACGAGTTCGACATGGATATGTATCCGTAACACTGGCTATCTCTGTCTAACAAAAAATTACATACTTGGACGCTTCATCGACAACGGCCGGAGTATGGAGTTCAATGCGTATTGGTTATGGAGGACTGTAACTAGGAGAGTAATCGCAATGCATAAAAGTGGTCCAGGTTTCAAATCGTAGTTCAGCTTCAATTGTTACTCCCAGATGGCGAAGAGTTGTTAGCGATTTCATTTCAAACAAAAATGTCACCTAGGTAACATAATTGAAACAACGTTACGAATACTCTATCATAATACAACAATTTTCATTAGCTAGGTTGCATCAATACTCTGATGATAGGTATCATGAATATATTTTTTGTTAAACATTATTCTGAAATTTCTAGAATTTTCATATTTTTTTGTTTGAATGCATTAATTGATAGAGTAGCTGAGTGACGTCATATCCTTCATTGACAAGTCATCATTGAACAAACCATGGGCTTGAAACACGATGCTGCGACGATTCATTCTCAATTTTTTGCCTTACAGAGAATGCATTGCATATTCATGTGGAATGTGAAGTGGAAATTTGGAAAAAATGAATGAAAATGTGATAAAAGTATATTGACAAATTATTGACAAGCAATAAACGTTACCCTGACAATGAACTGATAAAAGCGCTTCTAGCAACAGCGCCCTGTTGCTAGAACGAACTAACGAAAAAGATGGACAGAATTTCAGGGATATTTGTATGTCGATTCGTCTCCTAGTTATAGTCCTCCATAGTATAGGTATATGCATGGTAGAAAGAAACAAGGTATGCCAACGTGCATCTCACTCTGACGTCAAATGCAACAAAGATACAGTGTTGGTCTACTCCTACCATCTACTTAAAATAACAAGACAAGTAACAAAACAAATGTTGCTAACCCCAAAATCTCCCTCATGCAGCTATTTACTTTATTTCAGCACCGTTGTCATGTGTCTTAATGTTCTAGAGCTTTATGAAAAATACCGGCAAAAATAATCACAAAAGACTTTTCTGTCGTTTAAAAACATTGTTGAAGGTGAACATTTGTATGAAGCTCTACATTTCATGATGAAATATGGCAACATCCGGTCGCAACTTTGAGGACGGACCAGCTGACGCATTGTTTACAAACGTCCGCTTAAGTGAGGTCAATGCGTTTATAGTTTGCTTATTTCTCAATTATTCAGAAAAAGTCTTGCTCTGTCTGTTCTAAATTGCGGGATTTAGTGTTTAATTGATGAACAATGCCTAAAAAGTGTGTAGTGTGTGGCCAGAGGAAAAAAAACAGGCGAAAATCGGGCGTTTCACCGGTAAGTAAAGAAAAACAAAACTGGCCTATCATCATTGTGTTGGGACCAAAACATTCAATGCTTAAGGTATAGGCGTTACATGTCTTGTTATTTTAAGTCTATGACTTCTACAAACCATAATTCAAGACAAAATCTCAAGAAAAATCGCTAAGCGGTTCTTTAACTACTTACTTTGATTTGGGGCTATTTTTTGCTTTATCTACATATTTTACCTTGAATCAAACATAATTTTGTATTTAACCTATATTTTGAAAACGTCAATTGCGAGGTGTACAGTTATTATTTGCAAGTTGGCAACGTTGACTGAAGTGTCGAGTTGACAGGTGACACTGGAGCGAGTGGAACGAGTCTTCATAAAGTCAGTCCGGGTATCGTTGATATTATTGATTTGAATTTTGGATAATTAAAGGAATAATTCGTCTTATCTCTTATTGCTATACGTTCGTAATTTTGTTACCTAGTGACCTAGTCAGTTGAATCCGTCTCCAAACCATGTCTGTTTTTTGATTGCTTGATATTATCAAACTTCAACGAAGATTGGAGAGTTGGGGAAATAGTAAATGCCATACAAAGGAATGGGAACAAGAAATTGATTTTCAAGGTACCTATGTGTTTTGATTATTTATATATATAAGTATATCATCACAGTAAATGAAACAACTTATCTGATATTATGCTAGATATAACTCGCGAAAAGCTACGTTCCTTTGTCACCATGGTTACTATAAACATAAATTGTAGCGTCTGACGTCATTGCGCAATTTAAGCCAATTTTTGTCCGAGTGTCTGACATACCTTGTTTCTTTCTACCATGGGTATATGGAGCTGTCGCTACTTGTTGTTTATTATACTGTGACGAAACATGTGTTTAGCACATGTTGGGCGCATTCACCATGTGTGTAGAATTGCCTTCTTCTGGTACATTCTAGCAATTCGATGGCGTCGAACATTCTTCGCGTTTCTAAAAATATCTGGAATGTTCTCTTAATCCTGGCGAGGGTATATAATGAGATCCGTCATTTCAAGTTAGTTAGTTCAGTTCTGAATACGTCGTGAAATATAAATCGTAAAACCTAAATAAGCTGTGATTTTGTTTGTGAATAGTGAGATCTGTACAAAGTGACTTGTAAAATAAATTATTCAAAGCTGAACAGTGTTTTCTATAGCGAAACTTGCTACATTGGTGTCAGAAGTGGGATTTATTGTGTGCTATAGAAACGGACATAAATATTCGCTGTAATGTCTGCGAAACTAGTGTTTTTAACCGGATTGAAGGTCGCTGAGTTGAAGAAGGAGCTGGAAGAGCGTGACCTGGATAGTAGCGGTAAGAAAACTGATCTACAAACAAGGCTTCGTGAGGCTTTAATGGAAGAAGGCATGAATCCTGATACGTTCCAATTTGAAGTTCCCGATCCCAACGCAGTAAAAAGATTATTGGAAGAAAACTCTAGAAAAATGGAAGAGAAGCTAATCCTCTAGAGCCATGGAAAAGAACTCCAGAAAAATGGAAGAGAAGCTGGAAGAATCCTCTAGAGCCATGGAAGAGAACTCCAGAAAAATGGAAGAGAATTCGAGGAAGTTGGAAGAGAAGTCTGTAGAATCTTCTAGAATAATGGAGGTGAAAATCAAGGAACAGCTGGCGGACAACTACAACTTCTGGAAGGATCAGGTAACGGAAGAAATTGAGAACCTTGAGCAACGATTTGAAACAAGACTTGGAGATACAATGAAGACTTTGGAAGAAGAAATCGAGGAAGTGCGAAGACAAGTAGCAGTGATTAAGAAACAACCAGAAGTGACATTCCAAAGCAAAGGTGCTAAAATGGAGTCTGATACCGTGCGAGTCCACATGAAAGCCCCTCAGTTTGATGGCAAGCTGTCCTGGAACAATTACCATCGTCAGTTTAAGGCGGCGGCAAGGGCAAATGGATGGACCGCAACCGAGAAAGCTCTGGCACTGACACTGGCACTTCGTGGGGAGGCGACGGAAATCCTGCAGACGCTGAACACCCAGGAACAGGAGGACTACGATGTTCTGGTGGAGCATTTGGAGCTGCGGTATGGTCAAACTCATTTGGAGCATGTCTACCATTCCCAGTTGAAGAATCGCATCCAAAAGTCCAACGAAACCATGCAGGAGTTTGAAGTGGATGTTGCTCGCTGGCTAGACTGGCTTATCCAACCACGCCAGAAAATGTCATGGAGAGGCTGGCAGTGCAGGCCTTTTTGGATGGTCTTCGGGATCAGGAGATAAGGCAGTCCCTGATACTTCATCGTCCTGACAGACTGGTGGATGCACTGGCAAAAGCCTTGGAGTTTGAAGCGGCTAAGCAATCCGTCAAGTCCCAGATCCAACAGGGACATGAAAGGGTGATCGGCTATTTCAGCAAAACCTTGTCGAAGCCATAACGGAACTACTGCGTCACCTGAAGGGAGCTACTGGCAGTAGTCAAAGGGGTAGAGCACTTCTACAAGTACCTCTACGGGAGAAAGTTTCTGCTGGGAACCGACCACGCAGCGCTCAAATGGCTCCTACAGTTCAAGAATCCGGAGGGTCAAGTTGCTCGTTGGATTGAGAGACTTCAAGAGTTCAACTTTGACACGGAACATCGAGCTGGATCCAGCCACAACAACGCTGATGCTCTGTCCAGGAGACCTGGTCCAGAACAATGTAAGCACTGTCAAAGAGCCAAGGAAAAGAAAGCGAGCACTTGCAGGACGACTGTGTTGGATGATTCCTGGCAGACCGGGTCACTTCGAGATGACCAGGAGAAAGATCAAGACCTGAAGCTTGTCATTGGATGGAAACAGGCGCGCCAACGACCAACCTGGCAAGAAGTCGCACGATTCCCGACCACCGCGAAGTCCTACTGGGCTCAATGGGACTCGATGGTTCTTGATGACGGCATCCTAAAGAGAGTGGTGAAGAATCTGGATGGCACAGAAGATCGGAAGCAGATAGTGATTCCCCGAAGCCGACAGACAGAAGTGATGAGGGAAGTCCACGATGGCGTCACGGGTGGGCATCTAGGAGTGACGAAAACGCTGGGAAAACTGCGAGAGCGGTTCTACTGGGTCAACTGTCAAGCCGATGTGAAGGAATGGTGCAGAAAATGTGCCGTATGTGCGGCAAGTAACAGACCCCAGAAACGTCCAAAAGCTCCTATGCGTCAATACAACGTGGGAAGCCCCTTTGAAAGGTTCGCGATCGACGTGGCTGGACCGTTCCCTGAATCGGACGAAGAAAATAAATACATCTTGGTCGCCATGGATTACTTCAGCAAGTGGGCTGAAGCGTATGCCTTGCCAAACCAGGAGGCGGCTACCGTTGCCAATGTCTTGATTAGGGAATGGTTTTGCCGTTTCGGTGTCCCGTTGGAGCTGCATTCGGACCAGGGCAGGAACTTCGAATCGACTCTATTCCAGAACGTCTGCGATGTCTTGAAGATCAAGAAGACAAGGACAACGGCACTGCACCCACAATCGGATGGCATGGTGGAGCGAATGAACTGAACCATCAATCGACACTTGGCCAAAGTTGTCTCTGACCATCAGAGAGACTGGGATCGACATCTCCACCTGTTTCTCATGGCGTACAGGTCAGCAGCAGTTCATGAATCGACGGGCGAAACACCTGCCAAGATCATCATGGGTCGTGAACTTCGGCTGCCCTGCGATTTGAAATTTGGCTGTTCACCTGGTGAAGATGTCGATGGAGAAGACTACGCAAGTGATCTTCGTCGAAAGATGGACGATATCCATCAACGAGTCCGACTAAACATCCAAAGTGCCAGCAACAGGATGAAGGAGGCATACGACGTGAAGGCCGAAGAAGGAGAGTTCCAGGTTGGGGATTTGGTTTGGCTTCACAACCCACAGAGGCGACGTGGATTCTCCCCAAACTGCAAAGTTCTTGGGAGGGCCCGTATAAGATTCTGGAGCAAATCAATGACGTCGTCTACCGGATAAAGAAACCACCACGAGGGAAGCCGAAGGTTGTTCATTTTAACCGTTTGGCCCCGTATGCTGGAGACCATCAGGAAGCAGACGTGAGGCAAATCAAGTCACCCGAGGTGGACATGTCCCTGAAAACCTTCATGTCCTTATATTTCAACGGCCGGAAAGTCCTGAATGGCGTCGTTCGAGAACAGCAGCTGGATTTGTTCAACGCACCGGCCGAGTACGCGTTAGCTCACTCGTCACTGAAGACCTCAGCATGAAGACTGGACTTGCTGCTGCATTCAAGGGAAAATTCGGACAAATGGACCATCTGCGACGACAAAGGCCAGAGGTTGGGAAGACGCTTCAAGCCACGACAGGGACACGATACCTCTTTTACCTGGTGACAAAGAAGCTTCCACAACATCGGACCAGCTATAGTGATGTTTGGAGGGCACTTCATCAGCTGAGAAGCTTAATGCTGTCACAGGACCTGACCCATCTGGCAATTCCGAAGATGACGAACGACCAAATGGACTGGAGAGTAGTAAGGGGCATGCTGGAGGTGATCTTCAAAGAAAGCGGCATTGATAGTATGCTGCTATCCTTTCCGGAGGACGAACCAGGGGACGGTGGACTGCTACTTCCAGAGGACACCAGGCTGCTGGTCTGGGGACAGTTGCCGATGCCGAAATGAGGGCAATTCGGGACGAATTGCCTTAAGAAGGGGGCATTGTGACGAAACATGTGTTTAGCACATGTTGGGCGCATTCACCATTTGTGTAGAATTGCCTTCTTCTGGTACATTCTAGCAAGGCTAGATGGCGTCGAACATTCTTCGCTTTTCTAAAAATATCTGGAATGTTCTCTCAATCCTGGCGAAGGTATATAATGAGATCCGTCATTTCAAGTTAGTTAGTTCAGTTCTGAATACGTCGTGAAATATAAATCGTGAAACATAAATAAGCTGTGATTTTGTTTGTGAATAGTGAGATCTGTACAAAGTGACTTGTAAAATAAATTATTTAAAGCTGAACAGTGTTTTCTATAGCGAAACTTGCTACAATACTATGACGTTTCCATGTATTTTTCCGCAAATGGAACGATTTGTGGTTACACTTCAAAAACACGGATAGTCAATTTCAATCACTTTGGGTTCTATTTCTGAACATAACTTAGAACTCTTTGTTAAATGTGTTTAGTGTGTCGTACCAACGGCTTCTCAAAATATTGATTGTGGATTGGCGCACAGATTGTGTCCTTGTTGTCTTGATCAAGGAGGCTGGCCTTGGTAACAGGTGATTGAATATGCGGAGGACTGTATTCATCATTCGATGTCTCGTGCCAAAGGTTATTCACCTCTTCATTTGGTGAGTTTTTGAAACCAGATGTAGCTCAAGTCGGAACAGTTGATTTGAACTTTTATAATCTTCAATCATCTGATAATGGCGGTAATGCCACGTAATCATGAGTATCCATTGACCAATAATTATCTTTTATTGTACCAGCCTTGTTTTGTTAGTGCGACGGATGTCTTTTCCGTCCATAATCGCGGAAAGTAAGATTATTAAAGAAACTCTCTCACACAGTTTTTTGAAAAGTGTTTACAAAGTTTTACAAATGTGAAACATTTAACAAAGAGTTCTAAGTTATGTTCAGAAATAAAACCCAAAGTGATTGAGATTGACTATCCGTTTTTTTGAAGTGTAACCACAAATCGTCACATTTGCGGAAGAATACATGGAAACGTCATAGTATAATAAACAACAAGAAGCGACAGCTCCATATACCCATGGTAGAAAGAAACAAGGCATGTCAGACACTCGGACAAAAATTGGCTCAAATTGTGCAATGACGTCAGACGCTACAATTTTTGTTTATAGTAACCATGGTGACAAAGGAACGTAGCTTTTCACGAGTTCTATCTAGCATAATATCAGATAAGTTGTTTCATGTACTGTGATGATATACTTATATATAAATAATCAAAACACATAGGTACCTTGAAAATCAATTTCTTGTTTCCATTCCTCTGTATGGCATTTACTATTTCCTCAACTTTCCAATCTTCGTTGAAGTTTGATAATATCAAGCAATCAAAAAACAGACGGGGTTTGGAGACGGATTCAACTGACTAGGTCACTAGGTAACAAAATTACGAACGTATAGCAATAAGAGATAAGACGAATTATTCCTTTAATTATCCAAAATTCAAATCAATAGGGCCCCACACACGGAGCGACGAGGTCTGTGAGCGATCAGATATGTCGTGTCCACACACGGACATACATGGTCCGCCATTTATCGAACGATCTCTTCTTGCTCGGATACAACCCCTTAAAAGAGCCCCACATGAACAAAATTTGAATCTCGATCAAACAAAGAGCGTAACGGCTTGGTCTTTATGTAAGTTGTGAATGGAAATTTGACTGTAGAGTGTAGTGACAAGGTCTTTCACCGACGACGTATTTCACCGACCGGGTCCGTCATTCCGCACTAACGGGCGGTCAAAGTATTCAAAATTAGACAGACACTGTCCGCTGCATACCAAGTCGCTCAAAATGTCGCTCCGTGTGAGGGGCCCTAATAATATCAACGTTACACGGACTGACTTTATGAAGACTCGTTCCACTCGCTCCAGTGTCACCTGTCAACTCGACACTCCAGTCAACGTTGCCAACTGGCAAATAATAACTGTACACCTCGCAATTGACGTTTTCAAAATATAGGTTAAATACAAAATTATGTTTGATTTAAGGTAAAATACACACACCGGCAAAATTAGGGGAACGCACAAAATGTATACAAAGTTTGACATCAATTTTCTCTAGAACTCAATGCTCGATTTGAATATATTTTTTACTGGATTGTTGATTGGCTCTTCAAGAATACATCTGACTAGTTTTCGTTATAAGATTATTCGTCTTTATACCATATACAGGGGCAAAAAGGAAGTCAAGATTTTTTGATGTTTTTTGAGACACTCTGTGGAGTGAACCGCTGACAGTTGAATATGGTCTTTAGCATCAAATTGTAGCCTGATCTTTTCTTAACATTTCCGTTTTTTAATTTCTGTGATATCTCAATTTTTAACAAAAATACAGGGTTTCTAAGAAAAGTCTGAGATTAGTCTTCATTCTTCACTTTACATAATAACTTTTCAAATAACAATGAACGATTGAAAATCAAACAAAAGTAACAATAATTTGGTAACGCGTGTGACCTCCACGAGCCCTTATGACAGCTGTCATCCGCCTTGCCATGTTTCTGATGACATTGTCGATGAGCTCTTGTGGCAAATTGTCCCAGATCTCAACCAAAAGCAGCTGCCACTTGCTCGGGATTTTGAGGTTGAGGAGTTCTAGAACGTAGTCGTCGGCCTAATATGTCTCAGACATGTTCAATTGGATTAAGGTCAAAGGAACATGCAGGCCAATTCATGGCTCTTACTCATACGTTATCCAGGAACAGTCCTTTTTTAGGCTTTCAATGTTGGCAGATAAATGAAAAACTTGCTCCAAATTCGAATTTGTGAAAATTTTTAAAAATAAAACATTTTTGCAAGTATGCATTTCACTACATTTCATATTATGCTGTAACAGTAACAGTGTGAAGGCTTTGTTTATTATGAGCAAAATAAAGCCATGAGAGATTGGTTCACGCTGCTCCCTGAAGGGGGCGCAAATACAAAAGCTTTAACCAAAAAAATTTTTTGAGAGACCATGAAATTCTCTTACAAACAAGGCCAAACATATTTTACCTACTCGCGTGCGTGAAAGTGTACTTTACAGCACGCATTTGCGTGTGGCAAGTGGCACTTCACAGCACTCCGTGTGGTAAAGTTACTTTTCCGCACGGAGTGTGGTGATAGTTATTTTCCTAACAAGTTCGCAAAGTGATGCTTTCCCGCACGCAAAAGCAGTTAGACGAACGACGCGAAGCGGAGTTCGGATATGCTTTAAGGGCGGGAAAGACACTTTGCGAACTTGTTAGGAACAATATTTTTTCTACGAGCGTTCACAGATTAGACACGAGAAACTTAAGATATTATATTATTTGAACGCACTTAAAAACATAGAACTTGAGAATAATGATTATTTATGCTAAACAATATATTTATTTTGAAAGAACAGTTTGTGGCGGCAGCTGAAAATTGGATAATATGGGCATAAACAAAATCATAATTGATTTATTTTATATTTGAAATGCAAGGGCATGTCCGATCACTGTTCATAAAATTTCCACTTTTGTCGCCTTATTCCCTGCTATTGGCAACACTGTTTTGATTTGACATGACACTCTAGACAGCTGCGTCAGTCAGTTTTCGTTTAATCGTTTATACTTTCATAAATTTGATTGTCCGTTTGTTTGTATACATGATCAGGTTTTTTTGATGCCAGTATTCAGCTCAAATCTTTCGAAGATTTCCGATAAACACAGTGGTTTGCACCGAAATCAAGCAAGAACAACTCACAAATGCCGATTGAAAGTCGTCATTATCAATGTTTGTAACCATCAATGTCTCTAGGTAACCATCGTGTCATACTGAATATGAATGACATTTCTTTGGTGGTTACTATGACAAAATTATGGAGAGGCAGATTTCCATGTTGAAGAAAATGTGAAATTTCAACTCAAAGGTAAAATTTTGTACCTAACACATGTGGAAAGTGTCTTTACCGCCCTTGACGTTGTGACCGAGCTCCGCTTCGCGTCGGCAATTTCATTTACTTATGCTACATTCATGCTTTTGTCTTTTGAATATGTCTTTTCTGCTTGAAACGCCTTACAAGTGACAAATTCCTTGAGGGTGACCCATTGGTCAATCGGAAACAAGAACTATCACACTAAAAAATATATTTTATCATATTATCATAGGTACGGTCCTGTAATGGCTCGTCATGCAGACATTATTTTATAGCAGTGTGCAACATCCCACATGCCGGGAATTGCAAGTTCATTTTTGACGACAGCTCATTGCTTATCCAGCTTTTTAGATCAGTGCTTCGTACTTGTATCCGGCCACCCTGTATATGTAAACAATAATACATATTATATTTACAATAACAATAGATAGTAGAAGATCGGTAAATCTGAAATCGAAACTATTGTAAAAAGATTATAAAAAGTACTGACATTGTTAAATACGACATTTTTCAGCTTGTAGAGGGGATCTTTAATAGCTTGACTATAAGTTTTTGAACAAATCAAAAGTGAACTTAACCCACCATCTTGAGAAAAAGGGCGCTACGTATTTTCTCCGTTTCTATAAAAGTGACGATAAAATATCATGGAACCAGAATTGTTCAGAATGACATACCCAGAAACTCTTATTTGAAACTTTTTTCTAAAATCAATAATAAAAAATAGAGAGTGATTCTTGATAAAAAAATTGTAAAAGACGAAAGTTGTAAAGAATCACATTCCCAGAAGCTTTGTTTTTAACATAAGTTATGGAAAATTTAATTCTGAGTAACTTTGATTCCTTGATATTTGGTCATAAGTTTGAAACGAACGGAGAATACACATAGTGCTTTTATTTTGAAGATGGTGGGGTAAGCTCAACCTCGATTCTCCCAAAAACTCAACGTAAAGCTATTGAGACGCTTCTCCAGAAGTTGAAAAGAATGTTTGCGTATTTCTTGAAATTCTTAGATGACCCTTTTTTAGGCCGGAATCCCAGAATAATTTTAAATCTCGAAAACTGGTGAAGGTAGAAGCTTCAGAGATTTCTCATAATAGGGTATTTTTTGTTTCATTTCTTCACGCCTCAGTGAAATTAGAATATATTTCTATATTGAGTCTTCCTTTCTATCAAGTCTCTGGGACGATGTGTTCAAAAAACAATATTTCCTGCCATTGTTTGCTGTTTATCGACTCGAAAAAATCCTATTAGATTGATCCGGGGAATAAAATTAAAAACAATAATAAATCGATCAAACTCCAAAACATAAAAAATTGAAAGAAAATATACATATGACGAAAAATGTTCACACACGCCATCCAGAAATTTAAGAATTTCAACACTTGCCAGTTCTGGAGGTATAAAGCCTCTTGTAAGAACACACCTCCAGCTCTAAACTTATTTATCTCTGCTGACTAAAACCAAAACTTCTAATCTAGTTAACGTGTCCATAACACTTCAAATAAATGATTAATCACTCTCCACAGCACGTATTATGTATATTCACAACTTTCTATAATTATCCAATTTATACTTGTCGATAAAACTCATGAAGGTATATGTAACGTGATCGCAACTATTACGTGAAAACGAAACTCATCAATCAAGTTGAATCAATGTACTGCATGCATAATGCCTCAATAACGAGACCGCTATTTTCAGAAGGAGACAGGGTCAGTATATTTCAGTACAAAATCAGTACAATCTTAAAAAGTTTGAAGAAATATGAACTTTTAGAGCGAGAGAAAAGTTAAGACCAACTTTACTAGTCTATCAGCCAAATAGGTAACAAGGTGAACATGAGGGGAAGTTATAGGGGGCAGCTTGGTTTTAAAAATACTCTTTTGTGTGCTAATGATTGTTTATCCTCCAATTGCACGTTTGCGGTGAAGGGTGAAGGTTGTATTGATGAAGGAGTATTTTTAGAAAATGGGTTGTATGCGGGAGGGTATCATTTTGCTACAAATTGATAGGTCTTGATGTAAAGCACGTAATGGGACCATTTATTAATCGCAAATTTTATAAGTGAGTGGTTGAGGCTGGATCTGGAGAGATTTACATTACCAATCTCTATTAGCTTGAAACGGCAATAAATTTAGGTGTGATCTTTCGATTTATAATTAAAATTTGAGTCTCTTGAGCGTAGAAACTGATCAAAAAATCTGACATCGTGGCCTCTGATAGGCTAATCATTGTGAATAGAGATAGATTCCTCATTATACCTTCTCTAGAACACCAGTGGTTCAAAACATCGTCTTTGATGTGAGGCTGCTTTCCCCACATTGCAGAGCCTACATATTCGTGCATCAAGAGGACCAGGGTATGCATTTTATGTTTTCTTGGGGAGCAATGTTAGCATCACTGTTACTTTCCTAAGCAAGTTTCTTTTATTTTTATTAGTTCTGGATATTTTGATTATGCCTCCGGCATTTTTATTAAATCCAATTTTCTTGGCTTTTTTTTTTTTTCGATCAAGTACAATATCTTGAAATAATGTGACCAATTCAGATCATTCTGTGAAAAACAAGTTTATGAAGGTAGTGCAGTGACGGTTTGGAGGTGTTTGATCAAGAAGCAATAAAAAGCAAAAAATGGAAGAAAGGGCGGCGATAACCATAAAATGGGTTTGACTTACCCTTATTCTTCAAATGTGTGAGGTGTGGACTGTATATAGGGTGGCTGGTCTCATGGTCTGTTTGCGTCGTGAAAGGGCCCTTTGAACACTCGCGAGTGTGGTTCTCAATGATAGCGAAAACGCGATAATTTTTTGGTGATCTGTTGCCGGCGAGTCAAAACGTTCTTTTGCGTACTACCTTTTCACCAAGAGTAGCGATGTCGATAGGTACTCAATGCGGCCTATTATGGTTATATGACAGGCCGAAATACTACGCGAAAACTTTATTGATAAAGATTTATGAATTGATTATTTTGCAATGTTTGTTGCTCAACCATTTTTTACCCAAACATAAAAAGTAAAGAAAAATATTATATAATAATTATTCAAAATAAACTAAACTTAAAACTAATGTGTGGGGACGAAACAGGAGGATTGACCGTTCCTCCAAAATGTGACAGTGAATATCTGATTTCTTTAGAAAATATTATTCAACTCGATTGAAAATTTCAATGATTCATGCGTGCACGATAGTGTAGGAATGAGCTTGAAGACCAAGTTATCTTCAATTGCATTTTCTCACGCTTGCCCAAGGTTTCCATGGAAATACCTGCTAGCCTTAAACAACGGTGCGAAACTATTATACGTTAAAATTAGCAGATTCAACACTAAGAACCTCTAGGAAGAATAAAGAACATTCAAAATTGAAAATTTCGAAAAGTGTATAGATAATTATCAATTGTTAAGAATGTACATATTTGTTAGTTTAAATTTTAAAATAATAGGTTATTTGTATACGTTTTTGTCTCTAGTAGGTTATTTCCTCCTCAAATGATTAGCAATTATTCATTAGCTAACATTTTGATTATTATGTTCTATCAGTTATATTTCATGAAAGTTTATGACGGGGGTTACACGATCAGTCTGGCATCAGTTGAGTCCATACATTTGGTCAGAATGATGAGAAACTGATCGTGAAATGTGTACTGATGGAGTGATGCACAGGACTGACCAACATTTAAATATTCTATAGTTTTTTGTAAATCCGACGGTGATTCACAACATATTGATCGTGTATTGCGTTTCGCAGTTTCGCGTCAGTTATAACCATATATCTATTGATAGCTATATGAGAAGCAATTCCACACGCTTAATGCCAGGATGAGATAGAAGATCCCGCTGTACTGTATGTTTTTCGCATAAGTCCATCCTTTCCTATCGTCTGGGGACGGTCCCCAGGCGATAGAAAAGGATAGACCTATGCGAAAACCAAGCGAAAACTATACAGTACAGCGATATCCTAGCATCAGGAGTCGCTCATTGTTCGAATGGGACGGTTCCTATATAGAGATGATGGATATATGGTCATAACGATATAACTCCATGGATACCAGCGTGTAACCAATGGTTAACCGCTGGTTATAATGGAATTTTAACTCAACCTTTTTAAAACTGATGTCAGTTTGAATGATCGTGTGAATCGTCATTCAGTCCATCGGTTTTCTATCACTCATTGAGTGACGGACTGAACTGATACCAGACTGATCTTGAAACCCCGTCTAAGTCATAGACTTAAAATAACAAGACACGTAACGCCTATACCTTTAGCATTGAATGTTTTGGTCCCAACACAATGATGATAGGCCAGTTTTGTTTTTGTTTACTTACCGGTGAAACGCCCGATTTTCGCCTGTTTTTTTTCTCTGGCCACACACTACACACTTTTCAGGCACTGTTTATCAATTAAACACTAAATCCCGCAATTTAGAACAGACAGAGCAAGACTTTTTCTGAATAATTGAGAAATAAGCTTTACTTACCGGTGAAACGCCCGATTTTCGCCGTTTTTTTTTTCTCTGGCCACACACTACACACTTTTTAGGCATTGTTTATCAATTAAACACTAAATCCCGCAATTTAGAACAGACAGAGTAAGACTTTTTCTGAATAATTGAGAAATAAGCAAACTATAAACGCATAACCTCACTTAAGCGGACGTTTGTAAATAATGCGTCAGCCGGTCCGTCCTAAAAGTTGCGACCGGATGTTGCCATATTTCATCATGAAATGTAGAGCTTCATACAAATGTTCACCTTCAACAATGTTCTTAAACGACAAAAAAGTCATTTGTGACGGAAAACTGAGAATACGGAATTATAGGTGTTCAAGATTGATGATTTGGTAGTTGAATCAAATTATTTTTGCCGGTATTTTTCATAAAGCTCTAGAACATTAAGAGCACATGACAACGGCGCTGAAATAAAGTGAATAGCTTCATGAGGGAGATGTTGGGGTTAGCAATATTTGTTTTGTTACTTGTCTTGTTATTTTAAGTCTATGGTCTAAGTATATTAATTTTTTCATCCCATTCCTCGGTGTCCTCGCAATTTCCAAAAAGCTACTCAGCATCAATAGCTATTTTTGTCAATTTCATCTTCACGTGTGTACAGGGTGATTCATTTTCAGAGAAAAACCTGTAAAATATTTTCAAGTTTCTGAAATGGTCTCTAGGGGGCGCAACAATCAACACCATGTAGAAAATTAGGATTTCCATAGAATTTTGACCAATGAAAATATATCGATGATATCATTTTCATATTTACTAACTTTTAACCTACTCTTTTTGTCTGAAACGTTTTTTTCTATCTATCAAAATAAAAAGGTGGGGGAATCTCAACTGTCTTTTTGAACAAACGAGAGAGATTCCTCCAGTTTCGCTTGACCGATTCAAACGAGCTTGGGCTCATATGAAAGAGCATGATCTGCACTTCAAAATAATTTTTTGGTTTTGAATTTTTGACCTTCGCCGTCGCCGCTAGATGGCGTCAACTGAAATGGTAGCATCGTTTTGAGTTTTTTCCAAAAAAATCAAATGTAATGGTATATTGATTTTCATATATTTTAAGAGATGATACATTTTTTTATCAGAAAATAGAAAAAAAACATTATTTTTTTAACATTTTTTTTAATGGAAAAATGAATCCTTTTTTCAAACATATAAAAATGAATCTACCATTACATTTGATTTTTTTGGATAAAACTCAAAAATACGCTACGATTTCAGTTAACGCCATCTAGCGGCGACGGCGAAGGTCAAAAATTCAAAACCAGAGAATTATTTTGAAGTGCAGATCATGCTTTTTCATATGAGCCCAAGCTCGTTTCAATCGGTCAAGCGAAACTGGAGGAATCTCCGTTTGTGATCACTGAAGGGCGGTAGTACCTGATAACCAGACAAATTATATACAGTATTGTATCTACAACCGTTCGGTGACAAAATATCCAAGAAATAAAAACATATCTGTGGCATCTTGCCACCCTTGACAAAATAAACGTTGGTAACAGCAACGTCTGATAAAATGAAAGTTTCATTAGCAACGTGCGGTAAAATTAAGATTTGAAGCCCAAAAAATACTATAGCATATTCTGATGTGATGATGAAGGTACATTGTAAAGCATATGAATTCGCACACACAGTTATTTTTGGACAACCCTCCTAATATATATAGGTGATATAAACCAACAAACATGTGATCTGCTAGATCGTTCCACTGTCTCTGATCACGTTTCGTTTGTTTACTTCGATGATTTTTGAATAACAAAAACTATGAAGCCACTGCGGGTATTATCTGCGCTGCGATTTGTTTGGGGTGATAAATTTAGTAATCTGATATAAAACAGACGCAATTAATGTATTTTTGATTACCATCTTATATTTTGTTTTCTACATAAATATCTTACATACTAGCCAATAATTCAATTGCCCTTCGCCCATCGCATCACTGGATAATACATTTGAGAAACCGTGCAGCTTGTTGTATTGAGATTATTTGAACTAAGCTGAAATAATCGATCCCAAAACCAAAAATCAGCTATTTTGTTTACTTATAACTTGTCATTTTGACAAAAGTGATGTGTTATTATGACAAAGTTTGGCATTTTTCGAGGGTTGTTTGAAATATTGTGTGCGAATTCAAATGCTTTCCAATCTACATACCTACGTACTGTTCTGATAGATAAGTAGTGGAAGCGAATGTATTAAAAATGATAGCCGAAATCGATCCATAACAAAATGATCCGGAATTTCTCGATAGTTTTGTCAGCGTCTTCGAACATTCACAAGAAGCTCTACAGCCTCTACAAATCTTCAGTTAATACTAGTGAATTCTCTCGAAGCGTTATAACAAACAATGCACAACCCACAGCTGCGAAGAAAAACAATAACACAATAATTATAGGTCAGAAATTGACTTTTGAGAATATGTTATGATGCTAGAGCCTTGCTTAAACGTCCAATATCTCGCGCTCAACAGAACAGTCATTTTGACGCGAAGTGAACCGAGCCTTGATAAAACACTCTTCATATCATCATTCTTTATTTTAACGAGAGTCAGGGAATGGATCCTGCAGCGTAATCCGGACGAAACTAGCTTCGCAAATACGCAAACAGCATTTAATTGTCTTATTTCTCGTTAAAGATATTAGCAATTGATTCTTTTTTCAAAAAAGTGCATGTATAAATTCGAGTGTCCAGCAGTTTATTTGAAAAAATAATGAATAAGGAGGAATCCTCATAATATTATAATATCAAAGGCTGGAACTCACTACCCAACTCGCCACGTGAGAACTGATTTATTTTTTCATAAGACAGAGGTAGCTTGGCGTGGCGTGTCAACAGTGGGTACGCAGCATAGTTATTCGAATCGAAAGATAGATCCCACCACTTTCCCACGTGGCGTGTTGATAGTGGGTTTCAGCTTAATATCTGAAAATGAAACAGTTGATTCTAAATTGGTGCCAAAATGTGGAAGAACTGTCTGTTCCAGATCCTGGAAAAGCTGGTGCACTTTCTACATTACAATCGGCTTTTCCCAAAATTGACGAGCACACCAAAACGGATAGATGAACACCCAATAAACAATTACATGGAAATTGAGTCAATTTTTACAACTCCTGGATTCGAGAGTTCATAAAAAATAAGGAGACACGTGTTTTTTCTTTTTCTTGTTAGTCGAAAATTGTTGTAAAAATCACTGAGTTTTGACGTCATATCTCACCACACCATGCTCAGTATATCTATATATTAAACGGAACTTGACACTTGAATAACTTTTGGAAAAATCATATTAGAACAAAATAAAAAAATACGTTAGTAACGACCTTTTTTGTGATTTTCTACAGTTTTCAATACAAAACGATCGATTCAATTTCTCATGCAATTCCCTATTGCCATCCCCAATTCTCCTGGGCTGTCCCTCTCTAACTTCTTGGAGCACTTTACAAGTGTCATAGGACAAATAATTAGACAGGAACTCAATCACAGAACCCATATACAAAGTTTAGGACAAGAACGTAAATGGAGGGCGAGGCCTAAGTGGAAGCCTTGATTCGCACCCACGGTTGATGTGCCTGATCGATGAATCTCAAGAAGATGGCGGTACGTAAAATGCCACAGCTTATTAGCTTGTCCCGATGATATTGAACGGCACCTTTCATCTTAAAATGGTCTTTTATGCTCTGATTACTCTTTACCTGAAAAGTTGACCGAAAAAAAAACCTTTCTGCCAGAAAAACAAATGGGATTTTATCCAGACCACTCTACGACACATCAAACAGTGGCGAACCCCCAGTTTCTGAACAAGATTATCGGTTCCATTTGACACTAACAGATGTTGAGAAGCTGGTCATAGGTGAGACTATCCTGAAAAGGACAAACAAAGGGGAAAAAGTGTTCCTTGAACACAACAGAAGAAGTGTTCGTTGAGGAGGTTCGTAACAGCAGTCCCACCCCACATGGAGCGATGCACCGCTTTCCCAGAGCTTCGGAGTTAGTAGCTTTTTCTCATAGACACCATCACACAAGGAACTCGCAGCGCAGAACACATCAACTAGGGAAGCCCACACTGACCCCCATTCCCAAATGGTTCCGGACATTCAAGAGAAAACCGCAAAAACTATCTTTATTCATAGTTCTTGTCTTCATTTAAATAAAGACAGTTCCAAAGTCAAAGTATAAAAAGCAGTAAAATATATTGCGTAAATCTTCAATACATTATCCAAGTCTGATAGTTCAATTCGCATCGACTGCACTCCGTGGCACATTGTTCCGTTAAATTTTATAAGTTCAGTTTGTCTTCTAAACTTTGTATATGTGTTCTGTGAACTCAACACGTATTCTGGACTCAGAGTCAATAAATAGATCTTAACAAGTCATCAAGACCTCAAACAACTTTTTTAGTCTACACTCATAAATCTTGTTGATGAACTCACAACATAGTGGCTTGACATCTGACAAGCAAAGGCATAGATAATTGATTCATGCTAACCAATTGACCCCCAATGCTACCTAAGAGGCGAGGGATTGATGATATTGTCCTAAAATAATTATGAACACGCAATGATGCGTGAGCGTTAACGACCTGTTTTTGGTATTACTATGTCTTATTCGATGTCTTATTTTTTGATTAGCTTTCATGGCTTTTAACTGGCTTCATAAAACTTGTTTCTGTCACCCACGCCTAGCAGGATCTCTTTTTAATATCTCGGGAAAAATTGAGATCCCAATCCAGATCTGCTCTTGAATAGTTTGTTTCCACGCATTTAGTCATAGTAGCCTGGAGTGATTTCCTATTCTCTTCTCAACAAATTGAATGAGGATCACGCAGAGACTGATATTTTTGAACATTTGAATATGATATAACAATAATTGTACGTTGTCCCCCTGGGGGATAACACACACCAATGGAGACAGTTCTTCCACCCCTTGGAACAGTGCTTGAACGTGGTCATTGAAATGAGCTTCAGCTGATCGGTTTAAGCCGTTTAAATATTTACGATTGTCCCAAAATGTCTCTCGAAACATTGAGATGAAGAAAAGGTCACAAGGTCTCAAGTCAGGTGAGTAAAAAAAGATGCGGACATTAGGAATATTTTCACTAATAAAAAATTCGTTAATACCATGAATCTTTGCTGGAGATGCATTGAATTAATACATCAGAATCAAAAGTTTTCTAAGAACCCTAGACAGAAACAATCACGGCCTATGAATCACTCTTTTATTTTTTCACCGAGATTGAAAATTCTTCCATTAAAAGACTCTTATTGGAATCGACAAACGTCTACACTATTCAGAGAGCCAATAATTCTCCAAAATCCCCTTCTGATTAATTTCTTTCTTTATGGGTTTAAATTGGTGCCTCGTCCGAACCTTCCGATTGAATAATAGCCAAAGCTTGGATTAAAGTCATTTAATTTCTTGACAGTAAAAAATGGCGCACTAAATATTTTGTAGAGCATACAATGCCCGTGCCATTTTGACGTTATTACAACGGAGATTGCATGTTCTTCCTTATAAATGGTGATATCAATGCTAAATGAACGGACTCACTAATCTTGATTTGCAGATAAATTGAGTCTAATTGACTATTACGAAGCAATTCGATAATTTTAACATTGTCTCAACGGTCGACAGACAAAGGGACCTTTTTAGAGGGGACGAGTAGAATTAGCTTTCTTCATTTCAATTAATATTGACTTGATCCGGCTAAATAGGTATTGCGTAAGCACTCCACTTTGATCATTTGCTAAATGACATTTGCTAATTCCATAAAAGCAAGACAAAACACAAAAAAATGTTGGCTGCACTGTTATAAGTTGTGAAATATCTGTTTTGCACACACCCTTTTGCCAACAATTTGATCTATAATAATTATTCTTGGTTGTCTAGAACTCTACTCGATTCTTTACTCCATGTCACACCTTTGTCCAGATATTCGCCTCAAGTGTAAACAGTGTTCCACTTTGAGCCAATTACCGTCACAGTCCTACAGAACCAATATTCTGGTCCTCCAGAACCACTATTCTGGTCCTCCGTGCAAGTTCCCCAGTTTTCCGTATCCTCACTCACATCGGTGTGTTTTTGTTGTTATAGTTCGCCAGGTTGTTGGAATTCTCGTGGTTTTCTCCTCTTTCAGGGATTTTGGCGCATTGTAGTGCTGTGATACTGTTAGTCAACCGATGCGATATCTGTTAAGACCCCAACCTCTATTTGAAGGGAGAAAGACTTTTTCATTCTTTTTGTGCTTGCTCATTCTTTTCAGTAAAAGCCGACGCGCTTGTCAGGTCTTTTGAATTTTTTTTAGCAGAGGTCATCAGAGTTGTGTGTAAAGTTATTTGTGCTAAGGTCTCGTCGCTGGGGTGCGCATATTGGTATGAGCTTTTCTTCTAACCAAAATTCCTGCCGTATTTATCCAGAGAGTTTTTATGAACTGGTCAATGGTCATTCTCTTTGGAGCTAGAACATTTTGGTTTTCATGGTAATGTCGGCCTATATTTGATGTTTTTATAATAGACTGAGAGGTGCAGTATTTAGTTTGGGTAAGATTTCTTAGATTGGGTTAATCTATGTGTCTGAATCGACGAAAAAGAACTAGTAAGTTAACTAACTTGAGATAACTTGGCAAAATTGTGAGCCATAGGTAATGATAATGGAGTGTTTCCACTGCTGCTTTGCGCAAATGCGTGGTTGAATTCAACTATAAGATGATTTTTTTTTCATTCAAAATCGTTTTGTCCCAAGATCTTTTTAAACAGTTTTATCAAAGTTTTATCATATCTCTGTTTGGGCACCATAAGCGGCAGTTTGACTATAACTCATTGTTGAAGTGGAAGTTGTTCTAGGACATTCAGTGAACATTGGAGTATTCATATTTTTTAGAGGTCAACAATCGCCTAGTTTGGTAATTCATACAACACGGGTACTTCCTCTGTAAATAATACCAACTAAACATTGCTTTATTGCAAGCGAGCTAGTAGGGTCAAAGTCAAGTTCAAATTGAACTGAAGTCGCGCACCTCGACTGTTTATTTCCTGAATAGAAACTGGATATCAACACGTTTTGGTTGAAATAATATAAACAACCCCAAGTTCCTTGTTTGATATTCAGGTCAGAAATAATTACATGCTGCAGGCAATGCGAAAACTGGATGACTACAGATTTATAAATTAAATTTCGAGTTCACCGATTTCGCTCACTCCACCTGATGTTTATTTTTTGAATGGGAAGCGAAAAAAAAAACGTGAGAAATCGTTGGTTCCTTGTTCGATTCTACAATAATTGTTGATTTTGCTATGTTATTGTTTTACTGACTTGTCATCATAACATAACTGGAAGTGTGCCGATGTTTATTGTTGTCCATGAGCAATTTCCAAATAAATTTAAATTTGACAAAATATTGGGTAAATATATTTGTATTAGTTTGTTCTATTGTTCACGTAATTGTTCTCGTAATGTATACTATTATCATGTTTTGTATTGTTGTTTTACTTTAGCATTTTGCATTTGTGTTTGCTTTGTCCATAAAATTTATTTAAATTTTTCTGTGGCAATAAAGAATATTTGATTTGATTTGATTTGAAGCTTTCTATCAAAACAAAAACCTTTCCGGAACTTCGTGAGTAATCAAATTCACCAGAATCGATTTTTGTTTTCCAACCTCCTGATTACCTGAAAATTTTAATCTTCCACACAAATGCTTTTCCCTCGGTTTTGAGGTAGATTTAAAAAACCACCGTTTACACTACCGCTAAAATTAATTATAAATTTCCTCCCAATTACCACAGTTTAAACATATTTCAATCCATACAAACCATTTCGCTTCCTTCTTTGACAAAACTTTTAGCAAAATTGGATTTCCTGCTAAAAGTTCCCGCTATTTATTTTCCATTACCTGTTTATGATCCGGTAAAGCTATGCTCTCACAATTAACAGCATCAAAGTACAGTTTGCTTCAGGAGAGCTAGAATTTCGAGTACCTTTTAGTCTCTACAATATCATCAGCTTGCATAGTTCGCTATAATAATAAGAATTGAGCATCTCCTCCAGCAAAGTCATTCAATGGTAATTTCTGAAAGTAACTAAATTTTCCTACGAAACACCAAATTAACATCTTCAAGTGAGAATTATCCCGATAATCAACCGAGCATAGCGAGGTATTTTGAATTCGAATTTAGTCTTTAGAATTGTTGACCTGTATCGATAAGAGAATGGAACTGTTTTCATCTCTTCTCCGGAGATTTGTCTTGGACTCAAGTCAATGTTGAGTGTTGTTATGATTGGATAAGAGAGAACACGTCAAAAACAATTGTTTTTAGCCAGAAGATGTTTAAACAAACTTGTAGAACATTTTTAGTAGAAAGTTTATCGACTTCAAATAACTCATGTACCATGTTCCAGATAATCTTGGATGGATCAAAGTTTCTTCCTTCATGACACAGCCTTGGCAAAGGGAAGTGTCGTCCAAACCCAAATTATTTTTTTCATCTTCCTGAGCTGCGAAGCTGATTTCAAGTAACATGAAACCAGCGCTCAGAGAAAAGAAAGATCGGAATTCATCGACTATTGTGGACAAATGGATAGTAGATGTGACCGGAGATACGAAGTCTGCAAATTCACAATTCAGGTTGCGAGATTTTTGTGGGAGCTGAATCGATAGAAAGAGGTTTGCCTGCCGAGTTTCTTGCGGCAAAAGAAATAGTCCATGTCCGGGCTCCCACCGTTATAGAACTAAGACGGTCAAGATACAATAATTGTCAAAGGGATCTTCAGAATCGATATCCTATGCCCATCACTAAATTGACCATCTCAACGTGAGGAGAGAAACACAGTTGGCAAACGAAAATGTCATGGTGCGTGAGTTGAATTAAAATTTACGGTCAATTAATATTCTAACAAAGGTTGTGGAACATCTGCCGTCTTGTTAGAAATAATTGATCGTGCAATAATGGAGTTGTCAACTAATTAAGGCTAACTACACATATTTGACATTTATGCTCTTTCAAAATATCGAACCACATATTATAACGTGATTCAGGACACGTTCTAAAGATGAACTTGTTTTGTGGAACGCAACGAGTGTTGATAAAAAGCATATGTACACAGACCAGCTGGTTTCTCAGCCGTATAAATAACCAGCTTGAGGAAAGCTTGTACTTTTTTCGAAGCAAAGTTTCGACTTTTCAAAGCCGCAATTGTGGCGAGAAGGGCGTGTTTATTTTTGCCCGAAATGAGTTCCGCATAAGTTATCAAAGAATTAAACTTTGTTAATTTCAAAGCCATCAGCGACGATGTTTATTGCGTCAAATTTTGTCACCTTGTGCGAACGTTTAATTGATTTACGGAGAGATTATTTCCACAGCGTATAGAATAATAATTGAGCAAGTTACTTGTATGTACAGTGGGAAGCATTCGAATTCGCACACAATATTTTGAACAACCCTCGTTAAATGCCAAACTTTGTCATAGTAAGTCTCATACTCAGCTCGCGAATATTCGCGGATTTTTGACATAATGTGTCAAAGTCAGATTCAAAAATATTCGCCGCGGGAAATTTTAACTTTTTTGCGATTCAGTGCCGTCTGTCAAAGTCATCTGTAGCGAATTAATAACATAACCTCGAATTTGTATTATTATTTATTTGTTGATTTTCAGCAAATTTACGAAAATAAGATAAAATAATATAAATAATAAGAGATCACAACTGTTATCATTCTTTATGAAGATATTATCATTTATTGTTTTGCATACATATATTTAATGAAAACCTTACAAGACCAGCCAAGAGATTGAGAGAAAGAATGTGAGCACGGGACATTTTTGCAGAGGAAGGCTCAAGGAGATTTTAATAATTTGATCAACGAGATGCGCTCAACTGATGTGAACAAATATTTTAATTATCTAAGAATGACTGCAACTCAGTTCAAATTGCTCTTACACAAAATAGGCCCATCAATAACTAAAAATGATTTTCATAGAGAAACAATCTCCCCAGCTGAAAGACTGTCGTAAACGCTGAAATATTTAGCATCAGGTGACAACATGATACCTATATCATATTCTTTTTGAGTTGGAGCCACAACAGTATCTCGGATAATCAATGAATGTTGCGAAGCAATTTGGAATAACCAGAAAGATGATGTTTTGAGACTGCCTAACAAAGAAAAATAGAATGATGTATCGCAAGGATACCATTTTTCGGCATATATCACAATAAATCTACAAATGACCCAAATATATATTATTTATTGAAACATTTAGAATGATCTTTAAATTACTTGTGTACTACCATCAAGTTCTTCAAATTCCATTAAAATTGCCAACAGTAAAGAAAACTTGACTATCACCTCGAGTATCACCAAAGAATTCACAATCACAAAAAACAAATGATAAATTTTGCTTCCGGCGGGAAATGGAAATGTCACTGATGACAGTGTAATGACGGAAATCGCTAAAAAATTAAAACCATTTCAACTATTTTGCGATTGCCGCACCTTCGCAAACGCGAATTTCGTGTCGGTGAGTATGGAGAAAAGACGCGAATGTGCGGTATAAAAATTATATGTCAAAAATCCGTGAATATTCGCGTGCTGAGTATGAGGCTTAATACATCACTTTTGTTAAAATGATAAGTCATGAGCGAACAAAAGATTTTTGGTTTTGGGATTGATTATTTCAGCTTAGTTCAAATAATCTTGATACAACAAGCTGCACGGTTTCTCAAATGTATTATCCAGTGAAGGGGCGAAGGGAAATTGGAATATTGGCCAGTAAGATATTTATGTAGAGAACAAAATGTGAGAAGGTAATAAAAAATACATTAATTGCGTCTCTTTTATATCAGATTACTAAATATATATCTATATCACCTCAAACAAATCCCAGCGCAGATACTACCCGCAGTGGCTTGATAGTTTTTGTTATTCATGGTTTGAAACCAAAAGTCATCGAAGTAAACAAACGACACGTGACCAGAGACAGTGGAACGATCTAGAAAATCACATGTGTGTTGGTTTATTTCACCTTTGCATTTTACTAGGGTTGTCAAAAAGTATAACTGTGTGTGCGAATACATTTGCTTTCCACTGTACAATACTGATCAAGACAATCTTTTCAGCAGCATGAGGCTCATGCGATTTTGCCATAACCATAAATCATTCATTTGACTGACTGTTTTTCTCGGAATCTCAGCGGCAATTTAGGAGAAAACGGAATGGGGTGGACGCACCCAATGTTCAGTTGAAAGAGTACATGATGTTGAAAAGGAGGTGAACATTTTCGCGAAAGCCATGATAATGAAACAAGCAAATCAATCAAGAAGGTGTTCGCTTCAAATTTAGTTCATGTTTTAGTGGTCTTCAAGGTCGGCTCCGCCATAAGGTCATTTGGTCAATGACCTTCGAAACAGTTCAGAAAATTAATGATTTAACCTACTACAATTATTATTTTACTTGTGAGTTATCAATTTGATTTCAGAATACACCCTGCATTATACGCTTGGTAAGCGGACCAAAGTTGTCCTTATGGAGACAAGGATTGGCCAGAGTACCCGAAAAATAAACTGCTACCGAGGGTAGCCGAACGCCCAAGCAAATTGGTCTTGAGTCTCCAGCCGCCGCTAAAAATTGATACATATTATTGGCGTCATCGAGCATAGTCGTTGATCGATCATTGGCGTCTTGGCAAACGTATAACGTATAACGTTATATAATCGATATTCTTTTGTTTGGCGACTTTGAACTTCGGCCAGGTCGATGTCGATAGTCGACAGTACATAAAAAATCAATTATTGTTTTTGGTGTTTTGGGAGATAATTTTTTTTATATAGCTTCAGTAAGTATTTGAGTTTTTTGTAATTTTGAACATGTATGGTCCATTTGTAAACTGTGTGAGTTGAGTTTATGTTTTAGAGAAGAATAGACCTGAACTTAAAGTTTGTTTAAAGCCCGATTTAAATGGTAAGAGAGACCTGGTTTGGAGATAGTTGGGGAAGTATCTCTCTTATGAAAGTTGTGGGGGATCTCTTTTGTGGTCTAGAAATAAGACATTTATTTGTGCTCTTGAGTATTCCTATTTTCAAATTTATTTTTGACTTTCCAAGCTGATGATTGACCATGGTCTTGATTTGATTTCTGTTGAAAGTTTCCATCACATTTTTTGTGATCTTCATCAGCTATGAGCCAAGATCCCATGTATGTGCATTCAACACTTAGGTGACCAGTAGAAATTTATATACGCTCCGGTCTAGTTGGAAGTTCTTTTATTCTGTCTAATAAGTTTTGATGAATATGTCAATAATGTTATTTTGAAAGCATAGAACGTTGGACTTTGTTAAAGGGGCTTCTAGGGGTATCCGCGACAGCAAAGCAGTTCATTGTTTGTATAACAGAATAATTATTGTACTTTCGTTTTTAGAGTATAACAGCTAGTCTTGGTCCGAGTAAAATATTATATAGATGTTATATCTAAAATATACAACGACCGCGATTAGCGACCGGTCAGGCACCTCATTGCCTCACTATGGAAACCGCCGATCCAGCAATCTTCCGCGATGTGCCAACAATGCTGCATAGACAATACTAATTTATAAATAGGATCGCTTTTTAGTTTCAAGAGAATTCATTCATACACATTCAGTAATCAATTGAGTTAAGAACACAATAGTTTTCCTTTATCATAACCTTTGTATTATTTTGAATGAAAGCATTTTTTTTTTAAATTGGATTGTGAAGTGTTGGAGAAAACAACTGGCGCGGTCGCTGCAGGATCTGTCTTACGCTGTCAGAACACGAGAAACTGGTAGCGGCGGATTCCCATCCCTTAACAGAAAAGAACCAGAGAAGTCCCCACTCGCTATTGCTACGGAAGGAAAACCTAGTGACACCCCTGGTAGTCAAGAACGAGAACACGACAACTGGATGAAGAATACAATTTTGTAAGTAACGAATTGTCTCGTATACATTCATTTCTGTTGATTTTTCTCTTTACTGTTCGATTTTTCAATTGCATCTCCCAATTTCTATTTTTCCCGAGAAAAATTCTTATCGCGAAACAACTTTATTCGCATAAAAACTTTCAAGTAATCAAGTAACAATGGCCCAAGCTCGTCAAAATAGTCAAGATACTGTAACCACTATCGAAGTAGAACCATACAAACTTTCCGATTTTTTTTCTATTGTACCAGAATTCGATGGTGACCAAATCTTTCTGGGAAACTTTATTAACGGATGTGATTGTGCGTTTGATATAACAACTACACAACAATAAATTTTTCTGGTGATTCATATTGAGAACAAACTTACAGGTAGAGCAGCTCAGCTAATCAATTCTAGAAATCCTAACACTTACCTCGAAATCAAGCAAATTTCAAATCTACACTTTGGTGATTCCCGTGACTTTTCATCACTCATCCAGAATCTCCAAAGACTAAAACAAACTCCAGATGAATCACCCTTGATTTTCTTCAATAAACTTCAAGTTCTGAATGCAAAAATGCATCAAGCATTAAAAAATCCGCTACTCTCAAAAGAGAACAAAAAGAAGCCCAAATCACTCTTATCAAAAAGATGGTCCTTGATACACTCCTTACTGGCCTAGAACCAAGACTAGGACAATTAATTCGTGCTATCAATCCGACAACCCTTCTAGAAGCTCAAACCAGAATCAGAAAAGAGCTTCAACTCTCATATTTGGAAAACCATAAAATTGGTGGACCGAACGCTCAAAAACTTAGTCGACCCAACACTCAAATTTCCTAATGTTCGTCATGCAACCGCACTGATCACAACGCACACCAGTGTGGACAATTTCCTAATCATTCTTACTTCAATTCAAACCACTACTAATTCAATCTTAACTTTCAAAGGTCAAATAACTTCAACAACAACTCCACAAATTTCTCTAGTCAAACCAGACAACAAAATCAACCCCAAAACTCACAACGTCCGTTTTCCACTTTCAACATCTAAAACAAAACTTTTCATCAAATCAGATGCGTCCTTTGCATCATCTCAACGAACCATTAGACAATACTGGTGATGCTGATACCTATACAGAGTGTCTCGGTTACGATTTTCAAGAACATCACAAAAATGTTCAATTTTCTGAAGAAGATTCCAAAATTACCATTGATAACAGTTATGGGGATTTTCTAACGCACCCTACAGACCATTCATTCCAAGATCCAATCTTAGACATCCAGACCCAAATCCAAGCCTTGAATTTGGACAACATGGACCCAAACCTGAACTTCCCAGAACAGACATTCCTTTAAATCAACTTCTAACTGTAAACTCCAACATCAACGACCGCAACAACAAATTCAAATTTCTCATAGATACCGGCGGGCGCAGAAATTTCTATTTTCAAAGACAATGCTGCAACACAATTTCCAACACGAACCCCTGAAAACATTACCATCCAAGGTATTACCAACCAGAAACTTTTCATAAATACCTACACTCTTGTCCCTTTCAATGTAGGAGACCCTCACAAAGTGTACATATACAATCATGATATAGATTTTGATGGTATATCGGGTTTAGATTTTCTAGAACATTATGAATGTGTCATTGATTTGAAAACTAAAGAACTGATTACAAATTTTAAAACGATCCCCCTGTATAATCGACGAATTTATGCACAAGCAAAATGAAAAACATCATAAAGAAGGGAGTTTTCGTGGCGTAGGGACAGAAAGGGAAATGAGAAAAGTTGGCACCAGGGGGTCAATTTTTGAGCCTTCGGATTAACGCAATTGTGGGATCAGCATCATTTGTAATAACATGATAATCGCCTTCAACCAAGATGCATCGTCGACATATAGCGACTTTAGCAGGTATCGAGGTTGACACCCTAACCATCGAGACAAAGCCAATAATGTGAATGTGAGGAAAGTTTCTTTGTCCAAATAATGAAGAGAAGGGAGTTTTCGTGGCGTAGGGACAGAAAGGGAAATGGGACAAGTTGGCACCAGCCGGGATTTGAACCCACGACCTTCGTCACGCCAGGACAACGCTCTACCAACTGAGCTACCATTGCCTATGAGCAAAGCCAGACCAATGCAAACTAGTCTCGCTTCTAGGATGTAAATTTTAAGGTTATGGTGAGCAACCTTTGGCGGTTCACATTATTAGCTTAATTTCGATGGATAGGGTGTCAACCCCGATACCTGCTAAAGTCGCTATATGTCGACGATGCATTTTGGTTGAAGGTTCCAAAAGACTCCTAAAATAACCTCGAACATGTGTGTGATTCCTTCTATCCCCATATAACACCTCCAATGAATTGTAACCGCCAAAGGTTGCTCACCATAACCTTGAAACTTACATCCTAGAAGTGAGAAAAGTTTGCATTGGGCTGGCTTTTCTCATATGCATTGGTAGCTCAGTTGGTAGAGCGTTGTCCTGGCGTGACGAAGGTCGTGGGTTCAAATCCCGCCTGATGCCAACTTTTCTCATTCCCCTTTCTGTCCCTACGCCACGAAAACTCCTTTCTTCACATTATTTGGACAAAGAAACTTCCCTTACATTCACATTATTGGCTTAATCTCGATGGTTAGGGTGTCAACCCGGATACCTGCTAAAGTCGCTATATGTCGACTATGCATCTTTGTTAAAGGTGAAAAAGACTCCTATATAACCTCGAACATGTGTGTGATTCTTCCTACCCCCATATAACACCTCCAATAGATTGTAACCGCCAAAGGTTGCTCACCATAACCGTGAAACTTACATCCCAGAAGTGAGAATAGTTTGCATTGGGCTGGCTTTGCTCATAGGCATTGGTAGCTCAGTTGGTAGAGCGTTGTCCTGGCGTGACGAAGGTCGTCGGTTCAACTCTCGCCTGGTGCCAAATTTTCTCATTACTCTTTCTGTCCCTACGCCACGAAAACTCCCTTCTTTACATTTAAATTATTGGCTTAAATTCGATGGTTAGGGTGTCAACCCCGATACCTGCTAAAGTCGCTATATGTCGCTATATGATGCATTAAATACTGTTGTAGAAACAATCACTCATGTTATAGGTTAGTTTTTTCATTGTTAATAAAGTTCTTTTAAGAATTAGAGATAGTATTTTGACCCAAATAATTTATTTTCGATATGGCGCCATTTCCTTAAGAAAAATGCTGAGGACTTCAAACTTTGGGGGTGAAAAGAGAATGGAAGGACCTTTCAAATAAGGTCTCACATGACCCCCTTTTCCATTTAATAATTTGTTTCAAAATGGTGCCCAGCTGTTAGTTTGACAGTTGAATTTTTTTTTGGAGGTCAAAACTTAGTAAAGCCTACCCTGAACAACACCTCCAAATTTGAGCCAAAAATATTAATGCGTTCAAAAGTTAGAGGGGGAGGGGACTATTTACGTCCTCACTGTATAAAAAGATCATGTTCGTACAACAGGAAAACGTAATCAAATTTTATTATATGCTAGAACTGAATTGATTTGTAAGTTAACATGTAATTTGACTAATACTGACGCTATTCTACACTTGCAAGAAAAAGATAAGGTCAGATTACCTCACGCGTTGGTTAAAGTGAATGAAAAAGGTGAATTTTACACTTCCATTGTGAACGTAAACGCCATGCCTAAAACTGTTGACTTTTCAGATCTTAATATAGAACCACTCGATCCACTCTTGAACAATGATCAAACAGTTTTTGATTTTAACCCCGATTTTGACAATACGACCATTTTTGATAGGAATACAACATCATTGAAGAACCAAACATTTGAATATCGAAAAAAAAGAAGTAATAACTCAACTTTGCCTTGATTTTTCTGACATATTTTACCTCAAAGGTGACATACTCTCCTTCACCAATGAAATTAAACACTCAATCGACACTAATAACACAAGACCTGTTTTCACTTGATCTTACCGTTTTCCACAAGTCCATGAAGAAGAGGTGAAATCCCAAATGAACAAAATGCTCGATCAACACATCATTCATCCCTCATTGTCTCCGTGGTCTTCCCCCGTTTGAGTTGTGCCAAAAAAAAATTATGCGTCTGGCAAAATTAAATGGCGTGTCGTAATCGACCATAGAAAGCTCAACGAGTTGACTGTAGACGAAAAATACCCTCTACCAAATATTTCTGATCTTCTAGATCAATTGGGAAAATGCCAATATTTCAAAACACTTGATTTGGCATCCAGCTTCCACCAAATTGTAATGAGCCCAAAAGACATTCTGAAGAATTCTCCGTAGAAAATGGACATCACGAGCTTATTCGTATGCCATTTGGATCAAAGAACTCTCCGTCCACATTTCAGAGAGAAATGGACAATATCCTCCTCGGTATCCAAAACGAAAGATGCTAAGTCTACATGGATGATATAATAATTTATTCCCCCACTATCAATGAGCACATTTTCAGGTTAACGGATGTCTTCAAACGTCTTCGCAGAGCGAAACTAAAAATCCAACCAGACAACTGCGAATTTCTTCGTAAAGAAGTGCCAAGATAAGCAATCCTGGCCATTTGATAACCCAAGATGAAGTGAAACCAAACCCATCCAAAGTCGAATGTATCCAAAACTTTCCGTCTCCAAAATGCTCTAAGCATATAGAATCTTTCTTAGGTTTAGCAGGATACTACAGACGTTTTCATCCCAAATTTTTCAAAAACTCCCAAACCACTCCCGAAACTTCTTCAAAAAGACATTCCATTCATTTTCAACTCGGAATGCGAAACATCCTTCAATCAGATTAAAGAAGCTCTAATAAAAGACCCAATTCTAATCTATCCCAATTTCGAGGAAACCTTTCTCTTAACCACCGACGCAAGTGCTCTCGCAATTGGCGCTGTTCTTCACAAGGACCCATTAATAAAGACCTCCCTGTAGCATATGCCTCTAGAACTCTATGCACTGGAGAAACCAAATACTCCACCATAGTACGCGAACTCCTTGCAATAGTCTGGGCAGTTAAGCATTTTCGCCCGTACCTTTTTGGTCGTATTTATATGAGTTACTGATCATCAGCCCTTTGACCTGGCTTTTTCACATCAAAGATCCAGGATGTTGTCTAGCTCGATGGCGGCTCAAGCTTGAAGAGTATGATTATATAATTGAATATAAACCTGGTGAAATTGATAAAAATGCTTATGCATTAACTGGAATAAAAATCAACCTTTTCCAAAAATGTTCAGAATTCCAACAAAAAGTTTCCATTTTCAACTGACGATGACATTCACAATCGACCATCAACCTCATATGAACTACCTCCAATCGAAAAACAAAAAAAAACGTTTAATGACACGACAAACGACGACGAAGTCACAGAAGAATACAACAGATTTGTACACCTTTACAAAACAAAATCAAAAATTGATTCTTCAATCTCACAACTCTTAGACCAATCTAAGAAAAAAAAATGTCACATTTTTCCGCCAAGCAAAATTACAAGACCTTCATCAAAAGATAATGGATGATATTTTCGAAGAAAATGCTGACTTTCATTCAAATAAAGTGTGTCCAAGATAAGGATGTCTATCATGGGGATCTTGGAAACCGTAAGAGATACAAAGATGGTTGAATCAAAAAAAAGTTGCGCATTTTTAAGCCTAACAATATTCCGTTTAGAAAGTTTTAAAATTCCGAGTAGTTTCGGAAATATGCCTTAAAAAACGAAATTTACCGATTTCGTTTTTATTTTTTTCTGACGTTATTTAGAGAAATATGGAAAAACAGGCCACTTTTCAAGCCCTAAAAAACAGCGTTGAGAGATTTTCCGTACGACGTTTCGTTCATCAACTTTATTTTTTTATATGGCGGGTGAAAAAAGTATACCCTGTATTAAATAGCATACTTTTCTACGAACCCAACGATGTGTAACACAATATGATTCTGCAAAATTTAAATTGGAAAAAATGGGTTTTTATTAAATTCCGAATGTTTTGGTGTAGTAGGCGGTGAAAAGATGGCGCTGAGAAAAAAAATAATATTATTGTCATATTATTGACACATACTAAGTATTTTTGAACTTTGTTTTTGCGATGCCATAGCAACGCCGTTGAAGCTGGTCATATGTATATGTTACAGTAAATGTTAGGAATTCAGTGAAAGCTAGCTTTTACTAGTTGATGCTAGCAATTACTTGATCCGTTGGGAAATGTTAAATTTTGAAGAATATTGTACACTTTTACTAGTGAATGTTGGAGAAACTTAATCAAATCAACTTTTACTGAAAGCAGTTGGGAAAAATTATTTTTAACACTTATTTCCGCCATTTAACTAACTCTAGGTGCACGGGGCACTAAATGATGTCGCTCACGCGACATCAAAATTTTTGCCAAACTCAAACAAACCCAAACTAACTCAAATTAACCCAGACTAACCCCTACTGAGAATACTTAAGTATTTTCTATAATACGGTATCTGAACAATGTTCACATTGTACACCTGCGATTCATAACTCTCGTATTTTCCAGAGCGTCTAATCTGTCGGCGAATTCCAACTCGGACCAAAAAGGATATTTATAATTACGATAATAATCTTCAGTTTAACAGCTTTCACTAGAAAAGTTACGTGAATGCTAACAATTACTAGTAAAAGTATGATGGAGTCGATCGAATTCAACTTTCACTAGCTGAATGTTTCCAAATCAGGAGAAGCTTACTTTTCCTAGTAACAGTTAGCTTTTTCTGATTACCAGGTTTCACTGTGACATATACATAAATATATATATAAATAAGTATTCAGAGAGAAAACAACCCAGTACAAAATTTTTCGGACGATTGGCTTCGAATCTCAAGCAGTATGGTGCGTTCAAAAAACCAGTATTGTCAAGAAATAAGCCCTGCAATGAAGAAAAAGAAAATAATGTAGTATTAGCTTCAACCGAGAATCCGGAAATATCTCTTAGAAAAATTGACAATAACATTGGAATACCAAAATCTACTGCCCATTTTATTTTGAGAAAACAGAGACTCCACCCCGAAACATTTCCCTATCGGATTATCTGGTCGGAGAAGAGTATGGTTAGAAATAATGGATTTTTTTTACAATCCCCGAGTACACCGAATGGCTAGACATCGGCACCGTTTTGGTTTTAATATGTGGGTTTGTATTTTTGGAACAAATTTAATAGGTCCATTTTTTTACATAAAGTCCCTACCTCGCAACCTATTGGAACGCGATTTGGAAGAATCCTTGAACAACTTACCGCTTGCAAAGGTTAGAAACTGTAGGTTTCAGCAGGATGGTGCGCCCGCGCACATTGTCCTAATCGTGCGCGAGTATCTTTCGAACAGATTTTCGGAAAAATGAATAGGTACACCTTCAACAGCTCCGTGGCTCCCTCGTTCGCCGGACTCAACTCCGCTAGATTTTTTTCTCTGGGGGTGTTGCAAAAATTATGTGTACAGCCGTGTTTGCGAATCTGAGGATCAGCTGAGGAGAATAGTTGTTGAAGCGTTCGAGAGCGTTACACCTGATATTTTGAGAAGTGTTTTAAATTCGACAGTTAGAAGGTGTTATCTGTGTTTGGAGAATAACGGTTGTGGGGACCAAAAGAACCTCTTTACCCTCCGATATTATTCGCACAAATTTTAGTTCTTAGTTAAAATAAGCAGTCCGCTGCAATTTGTAAAACGCGCCCATCTACCTGATCTTTGTTTGCTGTATCGAGAAAAGGTTTTATGATAGGTAGGTAGCGGGGTGTGTAGGGAGTATTTCAAAGGAGACAGACGGTGTCTTTGTCCGTGAAAGTACCTCGTTTATTTCCTTGTATTAAAATTAAATAAAATATTGATTTGCCACTATCGTCTTAATGCTTCCGCCGATTCCCACAAATTGGTGACCCCGACGTGATCGAAAAGTTTCGCGTGTGACATAAAACGTGTGGGATCTATCAGTGAGTTTATTGATATAGTGGTTCATATCAATCCACGATGGACTCGAATTTTTTCGACGCCAACCAAACAGTGCTCAACATAGAAGGGGACGACGTGCAACTCAATCCAATCAATCGCAATCAACAGATTGATCGCGTAGCCATGAAAGTGCCGCCATTCATTGCGTCTGACCCGGAGCTATGGTTCTGCATGCTGGAAAGTAGCTTCGATGCTTCTGGAATCACCCAGGATTGCACAAAGTTCGGATATGCCCTCACAGGGCTCGATCAAAAATACGCGATCGAAGTGCGCGATATTATTGTGAAGCCGGCGAATGAGCGCACATACGCGTTGCTCAAGAGTGAGCTGATAAAACGCATGGGTTCGTCTCAAGAGCAAAACACCCGTCGCCTGTTGGAGAATGAGCCTCTGGGCGACAGGAAACCAACACAATTATTGCGTCATCTGCGCGGCCTTGCTGGAAGTCAGTTCCCTGAGGAGATCCTACAAACCCTGTGGCTCGGTCGGTTGCCCAAGACCATGCAAGCACTCCTTGCTGCACACAAGGACCTCTCATTAGAGAAACGAGCAGAAATCGCGGACTCAATGGCCGAGATCTACGGCGCGCACGTCGCCGTCACAGAAGTCGCAACCAATCCGGCTCTAGCAGAAAAAATTGTGTGCCTGGAGCATGCAATGGGAACCATAATTCAAAAATTTGAGGCTCTGGAAGTCCATCAAGTGTCTCAGCGAACATCATCTCATCGAGACAATTCGCGTTCGCGTCAGCGATCTCGGTCTCGTGCTCACAGTGAGAATCGTAGTGGTTTGTGTTGGTATCACTTGCGTTTTGGTGATCGGGCAGTGAAGTGCGAACAACCGTGTCAGTTTAATCATTCGACGGGAAGTGGACAGCAGGCTCAGTTTAACAGTGCATCGGGAAACGCAACGGGCGGTCGTTGATGGCGACTGACGACCCATGCCCGTCAACGTCGCGTCGTTTATTCGTCGAGGACAACATCTCCAAGACTCAATTCCTGATCGATACGGGTGCTGATTTGTGTGTATTTCCGCGTTCGCGATTGCCTGGTCCGCGTACAAAGTCCGACTATGCACTTTCCGCGGCGAATGGTACAGTTATCCAAACATACGGAATCGTAACCCTCACCCTCGATCTAAAACTGCGACGTCAATTTCCCTGGAGGTTTGTCGTCGCTGACGTCTCCAAGCCGATCATTGGAGCAGATTTTTTGGCACACTATGGACTACTGGTGGATATGAAAAATTTACAACTACTGGATACTACAACTTATCTCACCTCTCCGGGAGATGTGACTGATTGTGAGATCCTGAGCATACGAACAGTCAATGGAGCAACAATTTTTCACAACATGCTACAACGATACCCAGAGTTGACACGACCTGGGGGCGCAGTGTCTCCTACCAAACATTCAACCGAGCACCACATCGTCACCACACCTGGACAACCCATTGCTCAGAAAGCAAGACGCCTGGCACCGGACAAGCTGAAGGCAGCTAAAAAACAGTTTGAGGTCATGCTTCAGCTGGGGGTAGCCCGTCCATCAAAAAGTCCCTGGTCATCGCCCCTTCACATGGTGCCAAAGAAAGGTGACGAGTGGAGACCATGTGGTGATTACCGTGCCCTAAATGCCCGGACGGTCCCTGATCGTTATCCAGTAAAACATATCCAGGACTTCGCACAGATGCTTCAAGGAAAAATAATATTTTCCGTTGTTGACATGATGCGAGCATTCAACCAGATCCCGGTCCACGTTGACGATATTCAGAAGACTGCCATCATCACGCCATTTGGCTTATTTGAGTTTCCGTACATGACGTTTGGTATGAGAAACGCCGCACAGACGTGGCAACGTTTCATCGATGAGGTAGTGCAGGGCCTGGATTTTTGCTACGCTTACATCGATGATATCTTGATTGCATCGACATCAGAAGAGGAGCATCTGCAACACCTGGAGATCCTGTTCCAGCGACTCCACAAGTACGGGGTAGTCATCAACGCAGCCAAGTGTGTCTTCGGCCAGCCTAATGTTAAATTCCTCGGCTACCTGGTGTCTGGTGAGGGAACGAGGCCCCTTCCAGAGAAAGTCGAAGCAATTCGTGCCTATCCACGACCTGAGGTAGTGAAAAAGCTACGACAGTTCCTGGGTATGATCAACTTCTATAGAAGATTTCTACCCAGCGCTGCACAAATTCAAGCACCGCTGAACGAACTACTCTGTGGGAATGTCAAAGGCAAGACACCTGTCAGCTGGACACCAGAGGCCATTAACGCATTCGAAGCCACGAAGGAGTGTCTGGCACATGCGACATTACTGGCGCATCCACAACATAATGTGCCTTTGGCAATATTTACTGACGCATCCGACCTGGCAGTGGGTGCTGTGCTTCAACAGTGGGTTGATGGCGCCTGGCAGCCATTGGAATTTTACTCAAAAAAACTCAGCCAAGCCGAATCCAAGTATAGTGCCTACGACCGAGAACTCCTGGCAATCTATCTGGCGGTAAAACAATTCCGGCACATGGTAGAGGGCCGCACATTCATCATCTACACTGACCATAAACCCATCACATTCGCTTTCAAGAGAGGAGACCGCCAAGGCTCACCTCGTCAATTTCGCCATTTTGATTTCATTAGCCAATTCACTACAGATATACGTCATGTTGTAGGTGACGAAAATGTTGTAGCTGATGCCCTCTCCAGGGTTGACGAAGTTGATTCCAGTGAACCCACGTTAGACTATGAGGCCTTAGCAGCATCGCAGCGAGACGATGACGAGCTGAGACAACACCTGGACGATGGAAAATCGGCGCTGCAGCTCAAGCTTGTGCGTTTTCCTGATACGGAAGTGTCAATATTTTGTGACGTGTCCACCCGGACAGCCCGCCCTTTTGTCACCAAGCGGTTCCGCAAAGCTGCCTTCAATGCTATCCATCGCCTTTCGCATCCTGGCGTGAAATCAACGGTCAAACTCGTAACCCAGCGTTACGTCTGGCCGGCGATCAAAGCAGATTGTAGACAATGGGCCAACAGTTGTGTTCAGTGTCAACGATCCAAGGTAACGCGACACGTCTCAGCGCCAGTTGGCAAATTCACATTGCCTTCAGCGCGTTTCGAGCATGTCCACATTGACATCATCATCATGCCATCATCAGAGGGTTATAGGTATTGTCTCACAATGGTGGATCGCTTTACCCGATGGCCAGAAGCTATCCCAATGGCCGACCAGGAAGCAACAACAACAGCACGAACTTTGTATGAAAACTGGATTTCGAGATTTGGCACGCCACTGAGAATCACAACTGACCAAGGCAGGCAGTTTGAGTCAAACCTATTCAGGCATTTGAATCGCTTACTAGGTACGACTCACCTAAGGACAACTGCCTATCACCCTTCAGCTAATGGTATGGTAGAGCGTCTTCATCGCCAGCTAAAGGCTGCCATCATGTGTCATCGAGATGAGCGCTGGACACAGGTATTGCCTACAGTCCTGTTGGGCATTCGATCAGCATGGAAGGAAGACCTCAAATCAACGTCAGCAGAAATGCTCTACGGCCAGCCTCTTCGACTTCCAGGAGAATTCCTGGGCTCAAAGAGTGCTGATTTGGACATCAGCAACGATTTTATCAAAGAGCTTCGCCAGCAGATGAGAGACCTCCAGCCTGTGGCAGGGACCCAGCACGGGGAGAGGTGTTCATTTGTTTTCAAAGATCTAGCTACTACCGACCAGGTATTCGTTCGGCGTGATAGCCATCGCCAGCCTCTCCAACAACCGTACGATGGGCCGTACCAGGTGGTAAGCCGAACCGATAAAACAATGGTAGTAGACATCAATGGCCGAGACGTCACCATCTCCATCGATCGTTTGAAACCAGCGTATGTCATGACTGAGCAACCATCCACCGGAGCCACTGATCCAATACCTTCATCAGACCAACCAGCAGTCCAATGTGAGAACTCAACACCACCAGAACTAGGTTCTGATGAACCTCCAGTATCTCAGCAACCATCAACGAGCCAACAACCGAAACGTACGACAAGATTTGGTAGATGTGTCCGCTTCCCGGACCGTCTCCAGGGAGGTTTTTCGTAGTTAGTTTTTTGTTTTTTTTTTTTGTCATAACGTTAATCACTGGCAGGGGGGTACTGTGGGGACCAAAAGAACCTCTTTACCCTCCGATATTATTCGCACAAATTTTAGTTCTTAGTTAAAATAAGCAGTCCGCTGCAATTTGTAAAACGCGCCCATCTACCTGATCTTTGTTTGCTGTATCGAGAAAAGGTTTTATGATAGGTAGGTAGCGGGGTGTGTAGGGAGTATTTCAAAGGAGACAGACGGTGTCTTTGTCCGTGAAAGTACCTCGTTTATTTCCTTGTATTAAAATTAAATAAAATATTGATTTGCCACTATCGTCTTAATGCTTCCGCCGATTCCCACACGGTAATTTGTTCGAACATTCTCTATAATCTAAATTGATTCTTCGAGTTTCTAGTAAGTAGTTCTTAATTAATTTGTTTAATTAATTATGAAGTGACCTACCTACGTATAAGAATAATGTTTTGAATCGTCAATAACGTGATTTTAATTTAATATTTCGAAACAAGAGTGATCATAGCCTACTACACCATACTCAGCAAATTTTCACCACCTACTACACCAAAACATTTGGAATTTAATAAAAACCCAATTTTTCCAATTAAAATATTGCAGAATCATATTGTTTTATACTGCTATTCAATACAGGGTACACTTTTTTTACGCGCCATATAAAAAAATGGAATTGATGATGGCTTGTCCGAAACAAAACGTCGTACGGAAAATCTCTCAACCCTGTTTGGTAGAGCTCAAAAAGTGGCCATGAGAAAGTGTCTTTTGTTTTCACATATCTCTTTAAATAACGTGAAAAAAACGAAATCGGCAAATTTCAATTTTTTAGGCATATTCCCGAAACTACTTGTAATTTTATGACTTTCTAAAAGGCATATCGTCAGGCTTGAAAATGCGCAACTTTTCTCTGATTCAACCATCTTCGTATCTCTTACGATTTCCAAGATCCTCATGATAGACATCCTTATCTTGGACACTCTGTAAAGTGAACATACTTCATAGCAAATCTGTTAAAGATCGTAAATACCTTATAATCCCACTACCATATGATAACAACATAGTAGTACCACGCCTCCTTTATTCGTTATACACGTGCCGTGACAAATTTGATATTTCTCAAACTTATCAGGTAGAAAATAATCTCCAACTTCCAATCCTAGGAATATTGTTTTTTATTTTTAATGACAAAGATATAAAAATCCAAGTATGTCCAAACATTGTAAAAACTCCCGATGACGACGAAAGACCAATAATTATAGACCACTGTGGCAAAACCAACTTACACCGAGAAATCAATGAAACCATTAAACGAATAAGAACCAAATATGATTGGCCCGATTTGACCTCGTCATTATCAAAACCCCAAATACCCCTTTTGAAAGGATAAACATAGACCCTTTCGAGTATCCTACTCGCAACCATGCCCTCACCATACGGGACGAACTCATCAAATTCACTGAGGTCTACCCTGTAAGTGGCAAAAAAGCAAGTACAATCGTGAACACCCTCCTTGTTTTCTTTCAATAACCAAACATTTTCACTGGTTCACCATGTTCCTGTTCATGCTGATCATCATCTCTGTGATCATTCACATCTGCTGTAAATGCCGATGCAGATGCCCTAATATACTCAGCCTAACCAATGGTAATGACACTTCAGACCCTCCTAAGCCTAAAAAGCAGACATTGTTGCGCCAAAAACTTCGACAACTCATCCCCAGAAGACGTACGAGCATCCATTCAGAAGAATTCACAGAAGAAGACTTCGCACTGAGATGTTGCCCAATCCATCAGTGAAAGTTGTTGCAATGCACCAACTTTCTTATGAAATGGGGAGTTGCTATATCTGAAATATACAACGACCTCGATTAGCGACCGGTCAGGCACCTCATTGTCTCACTATGGAAACCGCTGGTCCAGCAATCTTCCACGATGTGCCAACAATGCCTCATAGACAATACTAGTTTATGAATAGGGGTGCTTTTTAGTTTTAAGAATATTCATTTATATTCATTCTGTAATCAAATTCATAACCTTTGTATCAATTTTGGATAAAAGCTTTTTTTTTTTAATTGGATTGTGAATTGTTGGAGATAACATAGATGAAAAATAGATACATGAGCAATTGCACATTGATGTAGGAACTAGAGTGGCCGCAGTCCCGAATTCTGAACACTTCTTTTAGTGGGTAGTCAACCATGTGCTTTGAGAATCTCCGTATGACCTGCAGACTCAGGAATTGATTCTTGGGTAGCTTCAAAACAGTGGAAAAAGGTATTCCAGGGTGCAGCTGCATCAAGGGTGTTTGAGAAAACTGTCATCTTTAGATAAAGACCATACAATCATGGACTTGGTCCCAGTTCCGTATCAAAGTGCCACTAAGGGGACACTTACATCTTAAAAATCAGGTTCAATGTTGTCGTTTTGATAAGTAGTTTTTGCGAACATCATCCAGCATCCGCCGACAGGAAGTTTTTCCAGACTTTCTAGCTTTAATCAGCATAATGATCTGCTCTTCTAAATTTAAATTCTCAATCGCCTTAGACATTACTCATATACAGGGTGTTTCCTAAAGATTGGTAAAAAATTCGTTGTGTGATTCCTGGGGTATTTTCATGAAAAAAAGTTCCTATAAACATTTGCCGAAAAATGCTTCCTAAGGGAGCTACGCCCCTTTAAATAGGGCACCCCGAAGACGGTTTTTCCTCAATATTTCCGAAACCTTACATACAAAAATCATGAAATTTGGTACATCATACAAACTTTTAATGCTGAATGAGAATTTGAGCTCAGAATTTCAAAATTTTAATCAGGGGCGTACCATACTGGCGGGGTTAAAGGTTAAAAGAATCCAATTTTTTAAATGGTATGGTACGCCAGTATGGTACGCCCCTGATTAAAATTTTGAAATTCTGAGCTCAAATTCTCATTCAGCATTAAAAGTTTGTATGATGTACAGGAACCATTTTTCGGCAAATGTTTATAGGAACTTTTTTTCATGAAAATACCCCAGGAATCACACAACGAATTTTTTACCAATCTTTAGGAAACACCCTGTATATTAACTGATAACAATTTTCAACTTACCACATAAACAGCCCCCAACGGCATCACCAGACAAGCTACCATCAAGTCAGCCATTGCGAGAGAAACAATCAAGTAGTTGGCAACGTTCTGCAGATTTCTCTCCAGCACGATTGCTGCGATTACAAATACGTTTCCTGAAACGAATAACTAATGTCAGAGGCTATTCGCTTTCAGGGCAACCGCTAAGAATTTTGAGGTGACATACAGGCAAGGTGTGACGGAAATTCTTGAACATGCCGCATACGTTTGCAGAATTTGGTTAAAGTTTGAAAAGCTAGTTTATTGAATATGAACTAATTTATTCTTTCGTGAAAATGTTTTTTTTTAAACAAAAACTCCAACTATTATAACGAACGTAGTTTATCAAGAACAAGATTACAAAACATCTGTTAAACGAATCAGTGACTCCAACATCGAAAATTACCCTTTTCTTGTTCTCTTTCTGATTCATACATATCTCTGAAAAAAAAAGTCATGTTTGACTTTGCAGAAAAAAAAGCTAAACATATTATGACTCTATATCTGGATCCAAATTGATTTGGTTTCGAATTTTACGGATTCTAGAATGATGAGTGAGAGCAAGTGAAAGATGAAAATAAACTGTAAGGTAGTGATAGATGTCATGTATTGATATTTTATGTACAAGAATTAGCAACGTAGCCCCTCTCAGTTGTAATCGATATATATCACACGAGTAGTCGTGGTTCAAGTCTTCACTGTAAAATCCCGTTTATAATAATAAACTGATTGTCCAAACGTATATAGTTTATTATTCAGAACTAGAACATCACAATAGGTATATTGTATGATAGCATTTGATTATTTTAATAGATCATTAATGGACGGGGGTATTTACGATTCGGCAACTGCGTCAAGTGTGCATTTAGACATGAATAAAACCAACCACTGAAACAGCCGAATTATCAGCAGGATTAACGATCACTGTATTTTTAATTCCAGCTTACTTCCCGGATAAACAAATCGCGTTACAGTAATGCGACTTCAAAACTAGTTACCGAAGCGATTAGCTCCCCGTAACAAGACCCCAAACGAAATGCTACAAAACAGCCATTCGGTCTGTGTTAATTTTTAATAAGCAATCACATTCTCCCGCTGGAACTTTACTTGCTAAGAACTATTATTAATTTTTAAATTAATGCATGTGCATATTGTCATGTCAGGTCCAGATTGTATTTTTTTCCGTCGAGCACCGGCTTGTTTATTTATGCAAGTGAAAAACTGACAGTGGGATTTAGTTTCAGCAAGAAAATCTCATATGAAAAGGTGGTTATCACTTCTTCTCTTTTGTGTTTTTTCTTAGAAACATCTTTGTATCAAAAAATTAATCCAAGATTAAGAAATCAAATCAGTTCGACCAAAATTCTGATGACACAAGTGAAAGAAAATTTCGTTGGTCATATCTCTCGTTGTTGCGACTGCAGCTTATCTTAGATTCGCCGATAGCTTTGTCTAACGCTAGGCTATCGGAGAAGATAATATTATCTCTATTCCTACAACTTCTCAAGTTGCTAAATTCAGGATATCAATAAGCTTTTCTTGAAAAGCGTCCTTCGCGTTCTAATCTTACCTCAACCGTCCGGCTTCGTCAGACTTGACTGGTTCACCGATGATTCGAGTTCTATCGCGGTGGCCAGTCATTTTTATCTAATAATTGAAAATATTTGAAAAAGGAGGCTACTAACTGCTACACGGAGTGGAGACTATTCCAACAACATTTACCAACTGTCCAAGACCACCTCTCAGTTACTGACAATGTTATCTTCAGTTACCCACTGAAGTTTTTGTGAAATTATCAGCGAGCTCTATGTCTTAGAAGCAACTTTCCAGGGATTTTTTAGTCACCTTACGACAACACAACATTTTCAAAATACTATCCATTAGACACCAGAGTCTAGATGAGAGGTGAAATGATCACCCTAGACTTTTTTCTATGTAAAAGTTTCTCAAGGACAACACCACTTGATGATCTTGAAGGAAGCTAGTTGCACAACTTATGAAAATAAAATAATGTCTCCAATAAATGATGGAAATTATACAAAACTGAATAAAGATCCAACAGAACGTTTTGAAAGACAAATATATTCTAAACTTAAAAAACATGAAAGATTTTTTTCAGATACTGAAAGATCTAAACTAACACCACATAATAGTAAAGCACCACATTTTTACGGTGTACCAAAAATACATAAACAAAATATACCATTAAGACCAATAGTCAGTAGTAATAACTCACCAACTCATGCATTAGCAAGATTTTTATTAAACATACCCACTCCTTTAACAGGTAACACACAATCATACATAAAAAATTCACAACATTTCTTAGAGAAATTATCAAATATCAATTATAATCCCAATAATCTTCTTGTAAGTTTTGATGTGGTAAGTCTTTTCACTAATGTACCTGTTGATAAAACATTGATGATCATAAGAGATAATCTTGAAAATGATACACATTTAAAAGAAAGAACAGACTTGGATATCGATGCTATTCTGGAACTTTTAACAATTTGTGTTAAAACAACATATTTTCAATATAATGATGAATTTTATCAACAAGATTTTGGCATGGCAATGGGTTCTCCTTTATCTCCATTTTTAAGTAATATTTTCATGGAACATTTTGAAACAATTTATGTAGAAACATATAGATACAAACCAATGATTTGGTGGAGATATGTAGATGATATTTTTTCTATATATGAATATGATGAACCAAAACTCAATGATTTTTTAATTCACATAAATGATAAAGAACCCACGATCAAATTTACAATTGAAAAAGAACAAAATAATGAAATTCTCTTCTTAGATATACTAATAAAGAAAGATTTTCAAAATTTCAAAACAAAAATTTATAGAAAACCAACCCACACAAATAGATATCTTAATTTCAATTCCAATCATCCATTGAACATTAAAAAAGGTGTGGTAAAAAGTCTATATGACAGAGCAAAAATAATTTGTGATAATGATAATTTTGAATCCGAAAAAGATTTCATAAGAGACGTTTTATCAAAAAATAATTATCCCATGAATTTTATTGAAAAGTGTTTTGATAGTTTTGAACAAACCAGACAACAAGAACAGAATATACCCATAACTAATTTAATTATTCCATACATACCTGGAATTTCTCATAAACTGAAACGTTTAGGTCAGACATATGATATACGGACCATTTTCAAAACTAATAACACACTTCGCTCTAATTTAACAAATACTCGACCTAATAATATTAATGAGTCCACTAAAAATGTAATTTATAAAATTCCTTGTGAATGTAATAAATTCTATATTGGAGAGACCTCACGACCATTAAAAAAGAGAATTGAGGAACATAAATCATACATGAAAAAAAAGGAATTTCATAAATCGGGAATTTGTCAACATGCATTTGATAAAAATCATAGAATAAATTGGGATAATTCAAAAATCTTAGCAAAGCAGCCATGTTCTAAAAAACGTAAACTTGCATATATTATGTTAAATTCTAATGAATGTTTAGCAACTTGCTTTGTAAATTTAAGTAAATTTAAGTAATACATGGTTACCTTTATTAAGAAATTGAACATAGCCCAAAAAAGTAAATTATAAATACTGAACATATGTAAAGTTAAACAATCAACACCAAACACTTCAATGTCAGTAAAAGTGACATTTTGTGCCAAAAACACGAAAATGTCAATTTCACAACAAAAAACGAACTATATTTTTAGAATTTGAATTAATTGTTCCATTTTTAGGTTTTCACTGACGACGGGAGCAGATTCGTTCCCGAAACGTTTGATATTGATAGGTTTTATCATTTACTAATAGACTTTTTTCAGGTAATATAGAAGATCGGTTGTATAAACACTAGTTTGATTGATATTTAATAGGGTGTGGCGAAATACCCAAAAAAATCTTGTAAATTATGGATGCGTCACCAAACTACAGAGCATATCTACTTAAGAGTACCAGTAGCAAGCTTCTCAAGATGTCAAATAGTTTCCTCATTCATCAGCTGAACAATAAGAACTAAATACTAGTAAGAATTATCTACTTTCTGTCGCCCCCCAGTTAGCGTCGAGTTCTATATTCACAAACGCCCCAACAATAATTAGAATCTCCTTACAAGGCTTAATAACCATCCATTCAAGTGGGAAATTATTAATTCTCTCCCATACTTACATGCTAAGATTCCCCTCGTAGCATATGAAATATTTCATCAAGGGTCCTACAGTTCAAGGACTATATTATCAGCCTTTATGAGATGCTCGAAATAACTTGTTCCTTATTAGTAAGAAGGTAGATTTTTTCTTCTCTTGACAGTAAGAAATAACGTTATTGCTACAGTTACAGGTTTCATTATCAACTGTAGACGCCAAAAGCAGCGGTTCTGATTGTAGTATTGTAATTAATACAAGAAGGGAAGGCATATTATTAAAGCAGGGGTTGTGGATTGTTAATTTTGAGTTTGTTCAATGAAGTGGAATTCTTGATTATAGAATTGAGAATGTCTGGAACCATAACAATTTTCTCTGCGCCTTGTAAGGATGAAACTTTTGTTGAATATCAAAATGAATTTGAACTTGATTCGTATCAGGTTACACTGCCATTTTTATATTCTTCTGTTCTGTTTGCCATCAGGTCATGCCACCTGTGTCGTTGAATCGTTTGTCACACTCTGTCTCTATCATGGTACAATTCCTTGGAGGATTGGGCCTCTGAGCAATTCCATATCCTCTCCATATACTTTTCGGTACTCCATTGTGAGAGTCACCTCAGTTTGTTTCTCCAGCAGTGACACACAGTCTTGAATTAGTGAAAAGAGTCTTTTCACTTCTCGTTATCGTTGCGGTTTATGGGTTAACCTTCGCAGTGAGATAACTTTCGCAGCTGTCATAGTTCCTGAATCCGATGTCTTTGTTCCGTAGTGCAGATGTGACGTGCTATACTGTTGCAAGATCAGGTTTATAGTTTTTAGTAATGTCAAAATGTCAATTTTTTCCCAGGTTTGGGATTATTACCAGGGAATCTAGATATTCTAGAGTATCTTCCAACTTGCATGAGCGTCAGTTTCGACAGCCTCAGTTTTAAATTCGTCAACTTTTTAAACTTCAACGTGTATCAATGTGCTTGTCTCAGTCAATTTTTGAGTTCTTTCCATGTCTCTTGGACAACGACTTGAAATCTGTAGAATGAATTAAAAATAATTTACTATTTGGAAAAACTTAATGGGCATTCATTGGTCCGTGTTCTCGACGGTTTATACGGATGTGCTCATGCGGAAGTATAAGCCGGCACTCATTCTAATGGCAAATACGTCCGTATCAGCACACTGACGATCCGTTTTAACTATCACGCCTGTGAAGTCAGATACAATTGATGTTTTCTAAAAAGTATCGATGAGCTGTTATTAAGGTTGTTATAGCCCATAATCTAGTGACTTATCGATTGGCGCGGTAGTATATCTCATCACTTTCCTTATAATGATAAGTTCAAGCTGATGACAACCTGGTGGCAGTCTTGATAAAAATTGTCACTTGAGTTTTTTGAACGATGACCGTCTATTCAATTTGATACGAATTATGTTCCAAAGGTAGTTGAGTCCTCACCAAGTTCACACCGTATAGCATATGGTGTGTCATGATAATAGATTTCGCTTCAATGAGGGATAAGAGCAGCACAAATCACCCAACTGGAGCCGCAAAAAAAGAGCAAAACAAAAGTTAACAACCACATTTCTCGAATTAAATAATAATCTCCACTTTTCCATGAAAGCAACGGCAAGGTTTCCTATAAAATCAACCACTAGCACTCTCTCTCGAAAAGTATACACCAATTCAATTAAACGAAACTTATTTCCGTTGCTCTTATCGTAGTTCTCACAGCCCCTTAAGGTCCAAGTCTGCAATATAAATAATAGTCCGACTCTGAAGCGGATCTCGTGTATGGGAATGGAGAACACTTGTGAAAAGAGCCTTTGTGTCTCATATTTTTTAAATGCTGATTGCCTGTTCGAGTGGTTGATAGAGGCTACCACAGTCGGTTAAATTTATGATGACTTTGGTGAATGATATCATGTTCGTTTTCTGAAACGTGCAAGAGCTGGCTGCAAAGTCATGTCATTAGCATTATGAGGATGTCGGCGAAGAGACAAATATTTAAGTTGTGATGTATTTCGCAAATACTCGTTGCGGTCGCACTAATGCTGAAAATCTTCCGATAAATCCGTTAATGTATAGAGCGAAGGCGTGATTCTGTGCGGTGGGCAATTAGTTATTCTGCGAGTTGGTGATTTCGGTATAAACTAATTCGGGCACGTGCATTACGTCCACACCTCAGTCTGCTAAATTGAAGAATAATTATAACGGATGAATTATGATGATGAGAATCTCTCTATAATTTTTTTTATTTTGACTCGAATATTTCGAATGCTTTCTCGATATTTGCTTAATGGCCAGGGACATGGTGAACATAACATCAATGAAATTATTGATAATTTAAATCAACTAGATTGAGTCACACTCAAGTATCTTATTGTATATTTGTATGAGTATTGAATTGTTCATATTATTGAATTATCGTTATATTTTCTATTTGTTAGTGTTTCTGAGAGACAGTGACTGATCAGAAGAATCAACTTCATATTCACATATAATTGTTGAATCTTGTGGTAAATCTCTCACTGTGTGTACTTCCTGTCCATGTTATCAGAACACTCTATTGTCGAAGGGGGCACTCTATCGTGACATCACAGAGGAGCCGACCCCTTTGTCGTTTGTTTACGGGCCATTCTTGACTCTACCTCTTTCGTTCAATAATTGTTCAGATTAAGGAACTGTAGTTCTACAGTATTGAGTCTGTGCACGAAAACACTCACTGGCAATCAACATCCTTTTCAAGTTTGGTTAGTATGCAAAATGACTATCACCTACTTTGTCACTACATATAATTGATTCATCATAGCGGTCTTTTTCTGATAACTTCTCACTAGTTCTCAGGTTCGTTTACCTCACTTATGAGTTTGGCTGGCTAAAACTATGGCTTCAGCATTAAACTGAGTCTAAAGCCCTATTTAACATCTACGTCTGGTTGACTTCATGTTCTGAGAACACATAGCAAGTTGGGCCCACATCAATCATACTTTCAAATCATGCCAATGGTTTTAAATAATCCGTTTGCTATGGTTAGTTCATTGAGTTCAGGTTGCTTTAGTGGAAAACAGTCACTTTTATGGAAAAGAACCTGTTTGTTTACATTTTCATGAACTCAAGATCATGAAGTTAGCCCAAATTACATTTGTGAGGTTATGGATTTGTTCCTGATTTTTGGATTTTAGAGTTGTCAATGAGTACGACGTTGTAGATATTCGTTCAAGAATGCAGAAAATTATTTGAATGAAAAAATTATTTTCTTTATTTGGAGACTGATATGAAGAATTGAATCACTATTTCTTGATGCTGTGTTGATGTGTATGTCTTCTGAATTGTTGGAAGAGTGGATACGGATGTTTTCGCTTTTCATTTCAAGCCTTTTACACTGTTGTCATTCACCGGTACTGCCCAGAACGTCACTTAGGATTGGAAATTTGACATTGAATTTTTTATTGTCACTCACCATCTGTAATCTAAAGTACTTGGATGTTTTTATAATATTTTTCGTACAACCTACACCTGAAGTCCACTTTTCAATGCATGCAAAGCAGGCGGAAAGTCGCTAATTTTGGCAGCCGGGCCTAAAAGTACTTTCGCGCCCGCGGGCGCAAAAGTAGGTCGCTTAGCAACGGTTCCTTGGAACCCAACGCCTCTGAATCTAAAAGGAACTTATCACGTGACAATCTCGGTGACAATGAATGCGCACCACAAAAAAAACACCTATTGTAACCATACCATGAGTTGTCACTCCGGTCACTGGTCAGTTGTCTGTTGTCTGACTTGTCAGCAGTGTAGTGCAGTGATGCAGTGTATCGGATCGACTATTTATTTTTGATTTTCACAATTATTCGAATGATTACAAACTGGTTGTACAAAAAGCACTGTTTGCATCACGGACGAAAGATGATTTTGACTCGGCTAATATCTGCCCTCGCTTTGCTCGTGATGCTACTTATACCCTCGTCAAAATCATCCACTTTCCGCCCTTGATACAAAATGTACTATTTAATCCATCTGATGATTTATCCACATTTATTTGTTGTTCAGTGTTTGATCCTCTGTAACTTTTATACAGGTAATTTTGCTCTGAGAAAACGTTAAGGAAACCACCTCTTCAGCGCAAAACGTACCAGGAATTCGTGTCAGATCTTTTGGTTGGATATTCACGAGGCAGTCCTCAAGCAACCCTAAAAATATCATTCTATTTGGATTTTTTTTTGACAAACCGATATCTTTTCTGGGCTATAGATTTCAGGGGGTATCGGCTATATAGGCCACTTCAGAAACCTGTCAACATAACGTCAAAATTGACAGCTTGTACCGTAAACAATACCCTATTACAAAAAAAATAATTTTGTCGTTGAAACATCAAGAAAAAAGGGTTAATATAATTTACTTTTGCTCTAATAATAATAATATGGTCTGCCACATTGCAACTTCCACAGTGACTAACAAAGCTGGCAAAATATTTGAAAGCATTCAATCTTCTAAAAGCGGTGCAGTATAATAACTTGTGGTAAGCACTAAATAACTAATTTTGTCCATGTTAGTTATTCTTGAAAACACCTGAGGGCTTGCATCAAAGTCTGAATCACTAAACTTAAATCAGAGTCTATGTTGTTCACAATCGAAAGTTTTTGTTTGTATCAACTAAATCAAAATTTCTGGGCTTCCAGCTTCCAATTTCGTGAGAAAATCACTCAATTCACAGCTTTTTAGGATCAGAATCTCAACAAAACCATATTGCACACTTGGCATTTTGAAAAATGACCTAGAAGTAAAGGAAAATAGTGACAATTAGAGGTTAATGTTCGTTCACGGTACAATCAGCTGACTCTAAGGATATGTTCTGAATAAGCCTTTTATTGCATCGCGTTTAGTTTTGAGTGATTTGTGTACCTACCTACCTTGTTGCCGTTGTAATAACCGTTTTAATCGACTATTTTCGTGATTCGGATGAAAAGGCAAAGGTGATTGTGATTGTGTGATTTCGATTTGTGAATGGGCACATGGCTTCATTCCACTCATATGATTGCCAGGTTATCCAATAAACCAAAGAGCGTTTTACATCCGTCCGTGTACCAGCAAGTGTCAGCTCTTGTTAGGCTGAAAAGGTCCTGTGTACACGCTTTCTGGAGAGGGATAAGTATGTCATATAGTCTTTCCTGCTAATGGTCTTGGTGGGCATGACAGATAAAGCACCGAGAGTACGATGGTTCCCTAATTCTCTGATCAATATGTTGGATGTTACTGTGTCTGCCCTGCTACATTTGTGGTTAGCTATGATTCTGTAGGTTACCCTTCTCGCCTCTTTTTCTACCACAATGTGTGGAGGAGGGAGGTTTAGCAGGCATTCAAGCGCTGCGGATGGTGTATTGCTGGTCGCTCCACAGATGACCAGGCTAGCGTGACGCTGTAGACTTTTTAGTTTGACTCTAGATTGGCTTTGATTGTCCTTCACATACCAAACTATTGCACCGTGAATTATCATCGGCCTGACGACATATGACCAGTACATCTGTTTGGGGTTGATTCCCCAGGTTTTTCCACAATGCGTTTGCATGTCCATAGAGACATTTCGGCTTTGCGGATGAGATTTTCCAGATGAGCATTCCAAGTAAAGGTTTTGTCTAGCGTGACGTCTAGATATTTCACCTCTGTCGCAAACAAATACCACATTAAGTGTAGGGGGAAGAAGGAAGTTTAGCTTATGATTGTTTTGGCAGGTTTAACAGACATTTGCTCTCTCCTGCACCAATCAATCACAAGGTTGATGATCTCTTGTATCTTCCCATTGATTTCTTCATCCGGGATATTTCTGATCACGACAACTACGTCGTCTGAATAGCCCGAGTACGTCCACCTCCAACAACTTCACAATGGCTAGCAGGTCGTCAATGGGAGGGGACCACAAGAAGGGTGATAGTACATCCTCCTGTGGACATCCTCTCGCGGACCTGAAACGTACATCTGCGAAGCTGAGAGGGGTTTCGATCCCATGGCTTTCCAGTCTGCACCTAATAAATGTTGACACTGTAGACTCGAGATTTGAGCGTACCGATTCGTAGATCAAGTCGGGTAGTGCATTATTGAATGCTTCCTCTATGTCTAGGAAAATACCCACAGCGATACTTTTGGCCTCGAGAGATTCGTTGATTTTCCCTACTATGTTGTTGAGGGCCAGTTTCGTGGATTTTTCTGCTTGGTAGGCAAATTGATGTATCTTTAGAGGTCTGACCATTAGGGCTCCTCCCCTGATGTGCACGTCCAGAATCTTTTCCAAACGTTTCAATAGGAAAGAAGTTAGGCTTATTGGACGGAGCGATTTTGGACTACGGTCCGATCGTCCTGTCTTTGGTATATAGACCACTTTTACTCTGGTCCATCCCTTTGGGACATAGCCCCAAGCAAAACAGTCTCGAAAAAGTTTCATCAAGAGGGTAAAAAGGCATTCCAGTCCGTGCTGAAGTAGAGCTGGAAAGATTCCATCGTTCCCCGGAGAATTGAATGGTTTAAAAGACGTGATGACCATTTTAATCGCGTCGGCGTTTATTATCCTTTTGGCCGTTGACCAATCCTCGTGGGTTGGCCTACGTCCAGGTATGATGGGATTGGATGCTTGATTTGTATCGAGAAACAGGCAAAGGTGCACTGCAGCCTATTGATTCTGGTGAACATGAGCAAAAACACCGCCGTGTATGATTAACCAGAGATCCTGCAGACTTAGCCTATCAATCCTGCTGAATCACTACGCAATTTGAGAAAGACGGTAGCACCAGCAGAAAAACACAGGCTAAAACATCGTCGTGTCTACGTAATCAAAAACCCGGCAATTTCAGGTAATTGACTGATCTCCATTTCTTTTCTTTTCGAGTGATATAGAAAGTACTTGATTGTCACGATCTATCTGATCTTCTCAACTGATTTTACACCACTAAAAGTAGTGAATTTTTAAGGTAAAACTCAAGCATGATTCCTTTTTTTTGTAAAGAAAGCCATTAAAATTATCATGGTCGAAATTTATAAGCGATCAGCTATTATTGTATTTTCATTCAAGTTTTTTGTAACTAAGAAGACAATGTTGAGATCGTATTTGTTCTTGGGATTTTTTTCTTGTTTGGGGTCTTCAGTCACGATTTACAATCTGAGCTCACCGAGTCTGGTGCTCTGATCGGCAGCCTATAGGAGCTGGGAGCAACTGTTTAGCCCCTTTAACTGAAGAAAAGCCGAGAGGTCATGATTACCTGGTATCGTTTTAGCTTTAAGATTATTTTTATTCAATTTTGTTGTAAAGGTGATCACTATAGGATAGGAACAAAGTAATTAACCGTTATGAATTGAATTTTTGGTATTCTCATTTGGCTTCATGTAACCTCACTGTCTTAACTTCAAATTTGGTTTCAAATTTCTGTGAACGCGATGGTGCCCAGAACATCGGGAGAATTTCGACTTATACGGTTTATTCTCCGGCTCGTGCCTAATTTGCTGACGAAATGAATCACCTGCTCCTTCCAGGAATAAAGTAACTTTTTTTATATCTCTTTGTTACCTTACTTTATCCATTTTTTTTCATGAGAGAAACAAAGAACGTGGCATCCCTTCCATGTACACCCTCCACCCACTATCTTTCAAATTTGACACTTTAGGAACACAGTGTTCCTAATAAAAGTTTCACGGTTGCATGGTTTGAAGAACCCGTTTTCACATTCACACAGTGTTCCAAAAATTCCGGGCGAAGATTGATACCTGGATATTTGGATTCTCCCTTAAATTCCAAACATTTTCTATAAGTTTAATAAATAAAAAGATATTTGATATGTTTATGGATTGAATAATACTGGGTTGCTGTTATAAAAATGTGAAATACATATATAGTCCAATAAAATTATCATTTGGGAATAAAAAAAAACGCTAAAGCTGTTTTTTCAGGGTTTGTCAGCGACTATCTTCTGAGAGTAAAATTATAAAAATCGAGAATTTTTATGTGGAATAATTTGAGCAATAGGGTGTTTTTTTGAATTGTTCCACAACAAAATAATCAAAAATGCAAATTGTACGTGAGAACATTCTTTATTACTTTTTCCTATCAATTTTTTTCATAAGTTTATTATTTCCCGACTCAGCGGCCCTTCAATGAGCCGTTTGGAGTGATGTTCAAAAAGTTTTTTTTTACAGCAAATTGACCTGAATAAAAGTTGTTTATAATAAAAAGATAAGCTACTTTTTTCCATGAACCTTTTTTTTGATTGATTATTTTTGGAGATAGCACCTAGTTCATGGACACATTAGGGTAGTTTCGTAATTTTTGTTTAGTTTTGCAAAATTACCAAATCAAAGATGTTCATAATGAGAGTAGGTATACTACCGTCGCCTTATGAACTTTTTTGTGACTTGACTATTTTTTGTATCAGAAAACCAACCGAATCATTCCTTTGAATTTGAGTATGGCATAGGTATCAATATACAAAAGGGGACGATACGAATATTTTTTTTTCATTGTCGTCATTTAAATATCTGATTCACCATTTTTTTCTCATTTTTATTCTTTTCACAAATCTATGTTATTTTGAGCTTGGGTTAAAATACTTTGTTTATACATTTATTTATACAATATTATTTATTCAATGTTTCAAATACGCCCTTATTCAGCCATCTCGCATTTAAACTTTCATTTATCTAATTTGTAAATATACAGGGTGCAATAAAAAAAAATACATTGCATAGTGCCACACAATAGAAGACGCTAAAATAAGAAAAAGAAAAGATTTTAGAAAAGAACCTGAACAAAAATAAAATTCAACATTTTTGAACCGAAGGCTTTGTGGACCCATGTTTATGGAAACTTTTTCTAATTTTAGTGTCCTCTATTGTGTGGCACTATGCAATGTACATTTTTCTATGGCACCCTTTATGTCTTTATTAATTTGTTGGTTGTATAGCTTTTTTTGCCAATAAAGATTATTATTGTTATTTTCATAAAACACGTGATCGTGAATCCCATGTTCAGTTCTGGGTAAATAAAAACATAGTATCATATCGAAAGTTGCATGTATTTTTTTGATGGAAACCTTCAATTTGGTAAATTTACAGCTCCAAACAAAAATTACGAAATTATAGCCTAGTTTGTCCATGAACTAGGAGCTATCTCCAAAAATAATCAAGTTACAAAAAAAGTTTATGGGAGAAAGTTGCTTGTCTATTTATTATGAACAACTTGCAAATCGTCTGTCACTGACCAAACATCTGATATGTCAAAATGTGGACTATTCGAACTAAGCTATAGTTATAGGTGTCATTATTGATGTCATTTTGCACAAGTATAGTGTCAAATAACACAGTGTGTTATAATCCATAGCTCACAAGTCACTATTGAGTTATGGATTATAACTCATATTCCCGTGGCAAACAGACAAACAATCTATAACGTTCCCGTGGCAACCAAACATACAACCTACTTTGACCAAACTGTATACATAACAGTCATTCTTATTATGATATTTATATAGAATAATTATTATCTCATGAAAAAATGATTTCGTTCATTCGTGGATAAAACATTGCATGCCACTCGTGTATTATGTTTTCCAAGTCACTTGAGAATGTACGTAAATTTTTCTCGAGTATCAATTTAAAACAAGAAAAGTTTTTATATTTTCTACACTGATATTTGCGTCAATACTTCGAAACCATAAATACAGTGTGTTCCAAATTCGTTTCTCTATACAGGGATCTTGGCTCCTATTATACCTACATCAAAGGTTAAATGAGGAAAGTTTAATAGGAAACTTAATGCATTCGATATTCGGTTCCAGATTTGCGATCGGTCAATTGGTTTTGGAAATATCGGCGAAAAACCGAAAATGGCGGATTTTGTTTTTTGCGAGTAAATCCGAAACGGCTAATTGGACAGCTATGAAATGTGACATTATAACTTTGACTTTCTTAAGACGAATAAAATGGTGTGTATGACATGTCTCAATCGCCTTTTGTTTTTCCTCAACCCGCCTCAACTTTCATTTTTCTTATGGCCTCCATATTGGATTTTTCGATTTTTGGAAAGAGTGTAAAATTCCCAGTCAAGTGATGTCCCACAAGTGCATAAAAGATTTAAGTATCATCGAAATATCACACTTCGTAGCTGGGACTCAATGTTTTCTAAGGAGGCCATGATTTATTTGTCGCAAAACATCATTAATAGGTACTGTATCAACCCAAGGTCACCTTATTTGGTGTGTAGTGAGCGTGTTGAACTCATTGAATTTTCAATAGAACATGGACGTAAATAATGACTTCTCAACGAGTCTATGAGTGTATTGGCGGCCATAAGAAAAATGAAAGTTGAGGCGGGTTGCGGGAAAACAAAAGACGATTGAGACATGTCATACACATCATTTTATTCGTCTTAAAAAAGTGTCCCGATTATGTCACATTTTAAAAGCTGTCCAATTAGCCGTTTCGGATCTACTGGCAAAAAACAAAATCCGCCATTTTCGGTTTTTCGCCGATATTTCCAAAGACAATTTATCGATCGCAAATCTGAAACCGGATATCGAATGCACTAAGTTTCCTCTGAAACTTTCTCCATTTACCTTTTGCTGTAGGTATAATAGGAGCCAAGATCCCTGTAAAGAGACGCGAATCGGAAACACACTGTATATTTCACTTTTTCAAACAATAAATTAGTATTATTCAATTTACAAATATCAAATATCTATTTATATATTGAACTTAGGTATACGAAATGCCACACAGAAAATGTTTTGGATTTAAAAACGAATCAAAATATGAAATAAAAAAATACGGTATCAATTTCAAATGAGAAAGTTAGACCTCGCCCAGACTTTTTGGAAAACCCTGTTTATGTGAAAACAGGTTCTTCACAAATTTAATTTTCATCCATGAAACTTCTATTTATAGAGGGTATTTATAATCAATAACCCTGTACATTCAATAAACAATACCATGAAAGATGTCAGCTGCAAATAAAGCAAGGTATCTACTAAACTTGAGGCCATCAAAAACCACAAATTTTTCTAGAGTAATTTAAATCAATCGATCGATTTGCAAGTCAAACTTTTCGCTCAAACCTAAAACCCTAAGAAATTTCAAAAGTTCAATGATGAGACATATTGTTTGAATAATCTGATCTACTTTCTCTTGTTGAGCTAGCTGAGATTAACATTCCAATCTGATTTTATACGTTTTTCTGAATCTGGTTATCCTTGAAGTCTTTACTTCCACGATCAAAAATGCAAGGAAATTCGCGGACTTTATCAAATGATAAAACAACAAATGTTGAGAAATTTACTTTGCAACACAAACTCTGCTGGAATTATTGTTTCACACATGTTTGTGAGCAGTTGAGTCGCGCAAATCAGTTGCATTCAAAATGCATTGTAGCAGTAGGAACTCCACTGCCGGACTTTGCGGCGCCGGCGGGCCACAATCGCAGAACGTTCAAACGAAATCCCACCACAGAATTTTTGCGCGTTCAATTCTAGGATCATTCAAAAATTAGGATTCGAGTGCGGATCCGCTGTCAGCATACCGGAGCATCCAGCAGGTATATTCTTCTCACGTTCTCACTAAAGAAGTGCTCTAGCTTAAAGGAGTTCTCAAAATCATTGGCCCATAGATCAATCAGGATATATGGGAAGAGTCTGTCTGCTAAGCATACACTGGACTACACACTGCTTAAAAGGCCATTCTGGTAACATTGGAAATTTAATTCACATCCGCAGCTATAAAGCCCAGGCAATATATTGTCACACCTTTTTCTGGGTTAATGAGAGGTCTCATTTTCATTACAAGTAAACTTTCGACTGTTGGGAGCTCTAAATGGGGAGTATCCTGAATAGATAGCGTGTTTGCTATCTCTGAAACGGTTACTGCTACGACATCGGTTGAATTAGAGAAAAGTTGCTATTTTTTCTTCTCATTGAAAATCCATTAACCGTGTTGCAAAATTTTAATAATTAGTTTGTCAAAATCGCCTTGCACGAGTCAGCCACCATCAAATTGACTTCAACCTAATGGACCATCACTAAATCCTCATAAAGCATGAGGATGATTCCCTCAAATATAAACTATTTGATAAGGAACACTCAAGCAAATTACCTTCACGCAGCAAACCACTTCGCTACCGTATGTTCTGATCACCCTAATCTGATTACACAAACTGATCAATCAATGACAAAGTGTCGCTGCTTCCTGGATAATAGCCTGATCTCCCAGCTGGTTTTGAGCAGGAGCCAGAAATGTCACTCACAGACATATTTAACAAATAAGTATATTCACCCACATATGTACAATCTGCGATGTCCTTGTCCGGTGTCATAACATCAATGGTGGATTGATTATTTTGCGAGTTGAGTTGTGTCAAGGTCCCTGGAAAATATTGATGTAATGCTAAGAAAAGTAACGCTTTGCTGCGGAAAAAATGCCGACGGGGGTGAAATTACATTTCAATTAAAAATAAATTGAATTTCGAGTGAAAAATGTCTCCGGTGGCACTGGACGAGATTTCCAATTTACAGGGAAATAGTTTGGAGAGTTTATCCTTGCAACTATATTTTATCTGGGAATGGTGGCCACGTTACTAGAATGAAATGAGAGAGGAAACAAAGAATTTCATTATTTCAATCGGGTCATGCGGTATCGTATTTACTGCTCCCATACTTGATTATTCCAGTCAGAAAGTGATAAATAGTCTGGTGATGAAAGAGTGTTGAAGAAAATGGCAAAGGTTTTGGATCTCCTTAGATATCAAGGCAGAAGATTTCCCGATAAGAAGACAGTCTATGGTACCTACAAAGAAGGCAGCTACTTTCAGATAAGGAATCTTTTTTTGGGATCGGAGCTTGAGAATCTATATTTATGAATCACCAACTATGTAGAAACAAAGTTGGAAAAGTGCAGGATGGAATTGACTAGATGCTGTTGTCATTAAACGTTGATTGATACTGTCTTCTACTCCTCCAGCCATAGTCTGCATCCAGTACTTCGGTGAACTCCATTCTGTGCATGGTCTTAATAGGCAGTGACCGGTGTAAAAGCCCACCACAACTTGGATTTCCTGTCTGTTGAGTTCCAGAATCTCTCTGGCGCGTTTCTTTTGTTCAATGATGAATTCTTTTGAGTGTCGCATGCCTGGCAGGTTTCTTCAGTATTATAGAAACTGGTAATCCATTCATGTGAATATCTCGGCGGCCGCAAGATCATATTCGATTCCTAAGGCCGGCTCTGGTCAGATGAAGTTCCTGGTTGCGACACAGTATATACACTAACCAGTATTATAACTCTAGTGTCGTTCATTCATAAATCATCCGAGTTACCGGTAACCTTGATCGGGCCCGCTTGTCAAAATATTACTATTCTCTATAGTATCCATAGCAACAATAGGCGTCTCCTATTAAATAGGTAGGTATAGGTATATGTTTGTCATATTAAAAACGATAAGGACTGCACTGCTACCGTCGTCGGTTAGAAATTCTCCCAACCGAACAGTTTTGAAGGTCACCAGCTCAAATGTAAGCTACGTCACCAGATATATTACTGGTTAGTGTTTATTCATGTTCTGAGTTTGATATAATAAGCTATGCCGAGCAAAAGCTCACAGTGCATTCTGACAGCTCTCCACAGTCCTGGAAGGGTTCTTGTGGGATTGCTTGCCGCTTGACTATCTGAGAATATCTTTATCAACGTAGCAGTCCAATCTTGGTCAAGCATTCATTGGGCGCTTAGTTAAATCGCTGATAGTTCAGCTTGGATAACTGTAGCCAACTTGCGCAGAATTTGTGATATCTCAACTTTCTCATGGCTACAATAATAGGCCCCAGATCCTGCACCAGAAGGCTTTTCAGATCCATCAGGTGTCAGCTTTCGTTAGGCTGAAATGGTCCTGTGTCCACTTTTCTTGGAGATGGATAAGTATGTCATAGTTTTTTCTGCTGATGGTTCTGGCGGGCATGACATCAGAGATACGCGGATAACGCTACATTCCCAGTCCCATTACCTACAAACATATCATATTATGATAAATCACAGCAAGATCCACCCAATAATTATTGTTATTATTTTTGTTATATTGATGAACAGATAAATGAGATCAGATAGAAAAATTGGAGAGGAATTTGATGTTTATCCAAGCAAGTCTATGGCGGCAAAAAATCTTTGAAGTGGATTCAAACATCACGCATTTGAAAAATCTCTCTGTCAACCCAAAAGTATCCAATGAGAAGATCACCCGAGTGAAGAGGTGCATAAAAAAAGAAAGGGAGCAAAATTACGTGAATTTAGTAAGAGCTGCTAGACTCAGAAGAAAGAGGTGAGAGGCTGTTGAGATGGAAAAAAGAACTGACATAAACTTCTACTACAAACTGACATGATTCCTCACAACCTCAAATGTTGGAGCTGACAGGAAGACTATCAAGTAAATCATGAATAAATTGGTAACAGATTTTGAATCGAAAACATTGAAACAAATGATAGTGTACAGGGTGTCCCAAGCTGGACGCGTTCTTATTTAAAGATATAGAAAAAAATTAACCAAGGTTTCAAATTTAACGAGAAAACCACTGGCGCCAACAAAACTTCCCTATCTTTTATCGTTTGGCCGCTAGACGGGGTTTCTCAAATTTCGTTGTTTTTTTTATATCCTACAACTTTTTTATCAATAAAGATAATTAATTTTGGTAAAAACATCCTCAACTTTTTTTCCGTAGAATCCATTGCAACAGGCAGTTTTTTAAAAGGGCGTTTAGATTTTCGTGCATCACCCCAAACAAAACCAAAAACGCGTCTTGTTGGAACGTAAGCTCTGGCGTTACACATATTTTTACGCCTCAAGCTGATCTAAGCCTTAGACAGAAAATTGCTATTTTCTGAAATATGATTGGGAGGTGATTGATCAAGTGACCTTATGGGGGTGCCGCTCTCGACCCTGAACTTCATGGAAGACAAAAAAATCTGTCAAAAAAGTCGTCCGAAAGATTCCAAAAAGAAACTGCCCTGAAGGCATGTCTATTCATTGAGGGGAGAGAGAAATTCTTGCGAGAATTCTTGTGAGTTTGCCAAACTGCATCAGATATCAATGAGACCCATATTTTTCCATGAACCTTAGTTACTAATGTGGACACGATGCAACACACTGGCAACACGACACAAATGCCTATTTGAGATTAACCAATCACAGCTGAGAATAATTCTAACCAATCATAGCTTGTAGCTCCCTAGGAACACTGTTGTCGGCTTGTTCAAAATTAATTATTTTTGAAGGCCGACCAGCTGATTTATGTGAACAAAACTTATCAATAATCAGTAAATTATAACTGTCCTATAACACCAACGATATTGAAACAAATAAAACATTAAAACATATCCTCGTTAATACACTGGTTAATCCCTTTTGATAAAAAGTGAAAATTCTGAGTGCTCTCTATTTGCAACAAGGCAACGTTGAACGAACGTTGAACAAATTCAACGGACGAGATGTAAATAATAACATGTTTATTATAGTGACAAACTAGGGTTTACGCTAGTTCTAGTGGGTTCTATGTTCTAAACGATTACATTTCAAGTTTTTCAAAGCAAGTCGTTAGTGTGATTCGCAAAGTGTGTAATTCAATTTTTTTTTTAAATATGAATTATCGCGCCATCTCATGCTACAATATCATATCTATGATCTGAAAAATGCCAATGGCCGGAATATCACACGTTTTCGAACTGTAGTTGGTAAAGAAAGTTGCCTATCTCCGCGCTTCAAATTGTTGACGGTCAAAATACGTATCTCCAGCCAGTGCTATTGTTTGACATGAGGATGAATACCTGATTCAAACCAATATTTGCCTATCTGAGAAGATACGCATTTTGCGTCAAAAAGGATAAATGAATCAAAGAGGAGTTACGAATATTTCCACAAAAAATATGATTTTAGTTTTTTAGCTCCCCTGTAAAATTTTGCTAAATGGAGTTGCGCAGTTTGCGAATTACACTGACGAAATGTATTTCATAAAGTACAAGTGACATTGATATAGAAAACGCAATGTGAAGAAGATTATTATTAAACGTTTTGCTAAAGAGAACACTCTATAAAGGTCAAACACATCTCTCGCTGACAGCAAACTTTAACAGTATCTACTGTCATTTGTGACAAAAATGTCTTCTGTTCTAAACGGCATTCCTGCAATTCAACAACGCTTACTGAAAGCTTTCTTGCGATATTTCAATCAGATTTCAAAAATGTGCAAAGTAAGCTTCTTAGACGATCTGAAAAGGAGCGTTGTGAACTAGATATTTCCTTTACTTTTCGTTATCAAATTCTCGTTCTACATCTCATTATAGAGAGTTACGTCCGTGGAGAAAAATGATTGAAGCGAGTTCTATGTTGTTTGGAAAGCGGTCCAAATATGCCAAATTATGGGGAATAGTGTTGATAAATATTTACTAACGGGAAACGGGCCAACACGAATACAATACAACGAATTGGTAAGTTGCCGAGGTTGTTGCTGACATGTTATTGAAGACACATCATCACCAACTTTTTAGGAATCACATCAATACGACCAAAAGCATACTAATAAGACACAAGGACTTAGTCCTTATTGATATACTGTGTAGTGATACGAATGAATTTATGCTGTTGGTTAGTTATAAATATTATTCCTGAGCACAGAAAAAACAGTCAAAATGAATATGGAAATGTTCCAATTCACCAAACCAAGACAAGATCTAAAACAGCCCCAAGTCAGGCACATAAATAGATACATTTTGAACTCCAAATATTTCAGCCAAAAAACAGACAAGCAGAACAAGAACAAACATCTCACAGCCCATCTCCCAAAGAAATAAATTGTGGCGGCTTTAATACGGTTTTGTTTTTGACCGCCCTAGGCAGGCATGTTCAATAAGCGGAATCACTTTCGGCTGGGAATTTCATTTGTAAAAAATTCGCAAAGTAGTATACTGTCATTTTCGATTCTCTGGACTCGTGGAGTCTTTGCATTCTAGGAAAGGAGGTGGATTTGTGAGCTTTCAAAATATTATCACGATTGTTGTGCGAGGATAGCAAATGATGGACCGGAGGGTAAATATCTGGGGATTTATGTGTACAGTCTGGAGGATTTATGGGAATTTATGAGGATTTACGTGGATTTATGAGGAATTATGGGGATCTATTAGGAATTGTGGGGATTTATGATGAAATTAGGAAGAATTTACCAAGGATTTGGAAAGACGATAAACAATTGCGCATGCGCTAAACATAAATGACGCAAGTTCGTCACATACAGTGTGTCCCAGATTCGCTTGGCTTCTATTTCACCTACATCAAAAGTTAAATGGAGAAAGTTTTACAGGAAACTTGGTGCATTCGATATCCGGTTTCAGATTTGCGATAGGTCAATTGGTTTTGAAAATATCGGCGAAAAACCAAAAATTGCGAATTTTGTTTTTTACCAGTAGATCCAAAACGGCTAATTTGACAGCTATGAAATTGTGACATTATCTGGACACTTTCAAGACGGATAAAATGGCGTGTACGACATGTCTAAATTTTCTTTTGTTTTCCCGGAACCCGCCTCAACTGTCATTTTTCTTCCACATTGGATTTTTCGACTTTTGGGAAGAGCATGAAATTTCCAGTCTAGTGATGTCTCACAAGTGCATAGAAGATTTGAGTATCATCGAAATATCACACTTCGTAGTTGAGACTCAATCTTTTCTGAGGAGGCCATGATTTATTTGTCGCAACATATGGATAAGTACCTTGATATAAGGCATTTAATGTGCAGCAAATGTGTTGAACGCATTGAATTTTCAATAAAACATGGACATGCATCGAGACATTTTTGACAATTTTTGACTGTTATTCGTACAACCCTTACAAGTGTATTTCTGTTTAGAGTGGACCAAATTATTAACGGTTTTTCTAGATTGTGCTTTATGAGGCTGCCGAAGTTTGGGATACATCTCCAAATAACTTGACCTTGCTGCTGAGGTAATACCGGCATTTCAATGTGACCGCAAGTACAGCGCTAAAATGACTCACTTTTCTTCATTTGAATAGAGAAATAGAGAATACCGGGCATTTTAAACAGATTTGACAATTTGTTTGGCAGATTCATTATCATAATTCGAAAAGCATATATACTCACTCGAAACACAACTGTAATACTGAAATATTGTACGACAGATCAGAGCTCCTCAGAAAAAAATAAAGATTTTGCATATAAATCAATTTTCAGACAAATAAATCATGACCTTCATAGAAAAGAAGGCTATGAAATAACTAGAAGATGTGATATTTCGATGATACTTGAAACTTTTATGCACTTGTGAGATATAATTAGACTGGAAATCTCACGCACCTTTCAAAAATCGAAAAATCCAAAATGGTGGTCATTGGAAAAATTAAAGTTTAGGCGGGTTGCGGGAAAACGAAAGACGATTGAGACATATCATACACGCCAATTGATTCGTCTTCAAAAGGTGTCCCCATGATGTCACATTTTGACAGCTGTCAAATAAGCCGTTTCGGATTTACTGACAAAAAATGGAATCCGCCATTTTCAGTTTTTTACCGATATTTTTAAAACCCATTGACCAATAGTAAATCCGAAGCCAGATATCGAATGCAACAAGTTTTCTCCAAAACTTTCTCCATTTAATCTTCGCTGTGGGTATAATGGGAGCCAAGTTCCCTGTATAGAGAAACAAATTTGGAACCCATTGTATGTAAGACTGTTGACGAATCAGGAACAGTGCTGGGTTGGTGATTCCAGAGAAATGTTGACATTTTAAACTTTTAGAATAGCAAGTCAGAAACTGACATGACAACAAATCTCGACCAATAAGGTCGTTCGTTCACTTCGCGCCAAAACAGATATTTATTTGTGGCTTTGGCAGCTTGACCGAACCCAATGCCGCTTTTGAGAAAATGTTTTCCATCGTGCTTACCTTTTGTATTTATCCGAACTAAAAAAGTAACAAATTGATTACGTTTATAATTATTATAATTGAATTATCACCACTAAACTATTTGTGATTCGTAAATCAATTTCCAACATCGTTTTCAAATCAGAATAATCACTTCATGTCCAAGGGAGTAGGGGGGGCATCTCTCAATATTTGAATTCCAATATCTCCTGAACCGTCCAACTGATTTGAATATTTTTGGCCTTGTTTGATAAGTTGTTTGGCCTTTGATTCTCTTTGATTCTCGAAAGCTTTTACACAATTCATCTTTTTGTAAAATATGTTTCCAAAACCACCCCAGCGGAATGTTGTCATTTTGATGCGCTGTAGCTTGTTGAGAAGGATGAGATATCTTAAATTTTATGACGCAAGGTTGTTCTGTGTTGGATCCTCTATTGGAAGTTATAGCTGATCAAAGACAAAACAACTTAAGATCATTTTGTTTCATTTTTTTTTTCAGGAAACAACCCTAAAAGCGAAAAAGGTAGCATTAGTTTGACTTTCACAAAAGATAATCTGATTGAAAGTGTCATACAGGGTGACCCATTTGAAAGCGGGCTTTTTTTTTAAATGTGGAGAGTGGAAAGGTTTATTTTGAGGCTATACGTCACTAAGTTTTTTCCAATAACCAAGGCCTACTAGGGCATATCCAGAGGCTGAAAAATCCAGAAAACATATTAGCGATTTTTTTAGAAAAAATCTGTCTACGCCACTGGATTCGTCATACCCTGAAATGGATCTGTACCAAATTTCCTAAAAAAACATTGAAAATTAACGAATAATTTTTTTAATCACCGAGAAGTATTCTACCTACTAAAATAGTGGATTTTTGCTAATATCTTCGATTTTAAAAAAAAGATGCGGTTTGATTTTTTTCAACCCTTTATTTCTCTTAGTTATGAGCCAAAATCACACATACTATGGCATATGAAATGTTTGATAAATACGCATTTTTTTTTTAGGTTCTAAGAAAGAGCCCTTTAGCGTCTAGTGCCGAATGCATATTATTATTTGTCATTAGGTAGAATAAAGAGCAATAGATGCTTTTTTGAACAAGACCTAGTTCGTTTGATTTCGATTGCCCAGTCTGAAGTTATTAACAATCAAATAAAGACTTATCTGACCTTTCCATCAAAGTTTGACAGTTGGGTCAAAATGGTTCAAACAAAAAAAAATCCTAAAGTTGCTGAAGATTATGATACCATTGTTCAAAATCAAATCAAATCAAAAAATGCTTTATTGTCAAATTTTAAATTAAGATATTGACAAAGCTGCGTATAAAATCAAAATAAAATAAAATAACACCAACAAAAATGGCGAAAAAGAACAAGATAGGAAAAAATAATCCAACAAACAACAAATTTCATAAAAATGATTCTTATTGAAAATAGGAAGATAGCAGGCAGATAAACTACAAGCATTTTCACTCGATATGGAGTTATTTTTCAAGTCAGTCCTACCTCCATATTATATCAGGAAATCCTGAACACATGCTGAGGATGGAATTGGCAGCCTAATGTTGTTTACAGAGCGTGTGGAATAGGGTGTTGAGTTCATGAGTATCGTGTCTTTATACTTCTTGTGGAGAAGGCAAACAATCTCTTATATAGAAAGAGAAGTTAGGGTTGGGATTTTTCTTTAATGAAAAGTGCCTTGCATGGTTCTCTGAATAAGCTCAGCATTAGTTGCTTTGTACAACATCCCCATAAACCTACACCATATCTCAAGTGGGATTCGATAAGAGAAAAATATGCGTTCTTAGCAATGTCCTTATACTCAGTTCTTTAACTATTAGAAATTTTAATGTAGAATCAATGAGAACTCCACAAAAAACTATTTACTGATGAGTAGTTCATATTTTTACCATCTAGCTCAATGCCTTGGAGACAGCACCTGAAGGACATTAGATTGGTTTTGGAGACATTTATAGCCAGTTTATAAGAGTCACACCACTGCTTAATAAGTTTTAAGTCATGATGTATAGTTTCTCCGAGCCTTGTGGGATTTTCATCGTTCCAGAGGATGGTTGCATCCAATGCATTGCATCAAATCAAATGCAAAAAATCGTGTAACTACCGGATATTTCCAGATCTGCTATGTCGTTAAAATACAGCAAAAAGAGTACTAGGCCCAGAACAGATCCTTGTGGGACTCCGCAGTCAATGTTCTTCAAACCCGAGATAAAATTAGAATCTGCATGTTGACACTTTGCTGTCTACCGGTCAAATTAATATGATCTGAACCATTGTCTGCTGACACCTCTCACTCCATACCTCTCCAATTTGTCCAGCAGTATTTGATGGCTCTCACAGTCAAAAGCCTTTGACCAGTCGCAGAATACTGCTGAAGCCATTTCTCCATCATCTAGCGTGGTATAAAGGTTTTCCAAACAGTCAAAAATTGCATCCATTGTGTCTTTACCTGTTTGAAATCCGAATTGTACATTTTTTATCACGTTGAAATCTGACAAAAATGACATCAATCTTTTCTTGATAAGATTTTCATATCTTTGGCAGTAAGGCAATCGGTCTACAGTTTCCTGGATCTTCTGGATTACCTCCCTAAATATTGGCTGTACATTTGCTATTTTTCAAGACAGACAGGAAATGTCCCCTTCGAGAATGAGTGATTCATAGCCTCCACTAAAACCCACAAAGCAGTATCTGGCAGTCTTGATAACAGCCTAAGAGATATTTCATCCCAGCCTGCAGCCCTTTTGTTTCTCACCTTCCCAAAAACCTCAAGCAGCTCAGCAACCAATGTAGGAAGAATAAATAATGAGCTGGAATTTGATATATGCCTTATGTATTCATTGTAGTCTGAGTCCTGAGTCAGCTTATCGGCTAAATTATTTTCAAGTGAACAGAAGAAATCATTTAGTTTGTCTGTTGTCACTCTGATGTTGCTGGTATCTGTATTGATTTTACTATTTTTCCCTCGTATTTCATTGACAATACTCCATGACTCTTTCCGCCTATTTTTTGCATTTGCAATCCTGTTGCTGTAGTATGAGCATTTGGCTGATCGTAATATTTTTCTATAAATTGCTTTTTGAAATAGTTAATAAAAAATGTGCTATGTGAATAAAACTTCCTAATATGATGGAGTGCTCTTATATTTCTTGAGAACCTTCGAAGACCTGATGTCATTCATGGTTTTTTAGTTTTTGTTTGCTAATCCGAATTGGGAAAGACAAATTGAAAGCGACGCACAGTCTGTAATGAAAGTCTTCAGGGGTTTTTCAGACAACAACACTTTTTCCCAATCCTCAGACCTGCAACAGTCGGTAAAGTTCTCATAATTTTTCCTGGAGAAAATCCTACCCTTTCGTTCCGTTCTAGAGTTTTTTGGTTCCATGAGGTTCACTTAATAAGTAACCGCTTGATGGTCAGACAATCCTGCGTTGATCACATCACAATTTACACAATTAGCCTCAAGATTTGAGCAAATATAGTCAATCGTACTTTGACTGTTCGACGTTATCCTACAGTAGGCTTTCTGACATGCATCTGTAGACCATAAAAACTCAACAACCCTTTCAGTGATAAAGTGTTTGTATTGGATTCGTCGATATAGTTGATGTTAAAATCACCAGTGAGGACAATTTTAGAGTGTAATGGAATTTTTGAGAGAGCCAGGTCTAGTCTGTTGAAAAACTCATACAAGTTACCAGATGGCGCTCTGTAGATACACAAGAGATATACAGGGTCCTTCATTAGTGCGTCGGGCAATCCTAGCGTGGTTATTTACAAAAGTAGAAAAAAAAGTTTTATACAAAAGTTGTAGAATGTGACTTTATGCATATTTTAAAAATATTTTCAAACATACAGGGTGCGTCAAAAAAGTATGGCACGAAAAAGTATGATTTTTTTAAATGGAACCCCCTGTATATTAATTGATATTTCAATTCTTTCTTCAATTTGGAACAAAAATTGTGCCGCAACTAATGTTCCTAAATTCAACCGTTATCGAGATATCGCGTTTTAAAAATGGCATTTTTGCAACTTTGGCATGCTATAAAACTCAAACTATTCAAGTTAGAGGAAAATGGTTTGCACTTTCCTGTCTTAACTTTTCAAGAGCTCTTCTGTCATTTGGATAGAAGGTAACGTCAACTGTCAACTTTTTTCGGCACATTTTGACATTTTTTCACAATAATGGATTTAATCTCCTTGAATAGCTCTTGAAAAGGTAAGATGGGAATGTGCGATCCATTTTTCTCTAACTTGAATAGTTTGAGTTTTATAGCATGTCAAAGTTGCAAAAATGCCATTTTTAAAACGCGATATCTCGATAACGGTTGAATTTAGGAACATTAGTTGTATCACAATTTTTGTTCCAAATTGAAAAAAGAATTGAAATATCAATTAATATACAGGGGGTTCTATTTAAAAAAATCATACTTTTTCGTGCCATACTTTTGTGACGCACCCTGTATGTTTGAAAATATTTTTAAAATATGCATAAAGTCACATTCTACAACTTTTGTGAAAAACTTTTTTTTCTACTTTTGTAAATAACTACGCTAGGATTGCCCGACGCACTAATGAAGGACCCTGTATATCATAGTAATCGCAGTGAGCTGAGGACAGTTAAAAGTTGATATCTTGTGTATACAATTCATCATTGAAGCCATCGACTGAACTCTATCTTGTTGCAATAATCTTTGTGAACCAGTATAGACGAGCCTCTATAACTGGAATTTGATCGAGGAAACTTATCTACGCATTAATAATCATACACATAACATATTTCATCTGGCTTTAGCTTTTTCACATAATACAAGCAGATAACTCAAGCTATCTAAAAACAATTCAAGTTCATGAGTTTTATTCTTAATAGATTGGATATTGAGTGATACTTGGGATAATTCGATTTTGAGGCTGGAGGGTTCAAGAAATCAAGTTTACAGTTTGATGAACTGTTCTCGTTCAGCCATACGGATTTGTCAAGTATAATCATGTGATCTTTACTATTCATGCTATTACAGTTATTAGCACCATTGAATCTTCCTCTCTCTATGTTTTTGAAAACTTGTTGATCATCTGTTAGTATATTTTCTGAGTTGTCAAGACAGATAATCATACTATCAGGTTCTCTATTTGAATGGCAGAACTCTAATATTTCGTTTGTGGGCTTGATAGCCTAATATCTATCAAGGTATAGTTTTCAGAAAATTGTGATATACCTTTGACAATAAAATGGGACAATTTGACAATCCCCTAGAGTTAAGATATAATCTATTAGATTTTGAGTTATTTCAAGGTGGAGAGGGTCTTGGACAATCGATAATTTGTACTTTTTATATTTGCGCGATTATTGGTAGATGCAAATGGGCTGACAATAGTCAAGCACAAAATTAGATTTGTACAAGAAAGCAAATATTTGCTAACTTTGCTATGTTTTTGTGAAATATTGTGTGATCGTTTGCACCTACCCAAACCACAACAAAGTCCTCAGAACCATAGTCTTTCATAGATAATTCTAAATGTTACCTCTCTGCAACTTGCAGAGGGTTTACATACTTCTTGGAGGCTGTTGTTGATGATAGTTGCTCCCGAAGATGATGATACTGATTTTTCCCAAAGCCATCAGTTAATACCAGTACCTGACCACTGAGATTAGAATGGTAAATCTTGGGAGTCTGATGTTGATGTAATATCTTGTCATTTTGTAGATCCGTTTTACCCCGTAGTTGTGCCAAATAGATTATGAGGTTTTGATTTCCAGTTTCTAGGGCTTTGTTGGATGCAGTAAGAATGCTATTTGAAGCTCTGGTTTCGTTGAGGTCATTTGTAAGCAGGGAGACTTCATTCTTCAGCAGATATATCTCGTTTGTGTGGGTTCTCAATTGCACAACTACGGATAAGATTTTGACTTGGAGATCTTCATTTAAGTTATTCAAGTTTCTTAACTGATTATATGATGTTTCAATCTCCACACAATATCCTATTTGCTCCTCCATCTCAGTAATTGTACCTTTGAGCACAACAATATCCTAGCCCAGTTTCTTTATTACTTAACTTTTCTCATCGATTTTAGCAGTGTATTCTTTTCCAGCTGTATTCAGAATGTCTGTGAAGTCTTCAGTAGCCCTTCTCATTCTTTTCATATGTCCAGTTTTCTCCTGATTCTTTTTTGAATTTTCTCAATGGTTATTTCATAGTTCTTCTTCGTCGTTTCAAAATGCTGTTCTTTGCATTCTAGTTGTAATTTCGAAACATTAATATTATTTTCAAGTAAACTGATCAATTTTTTGTTATCATCAGCCATTCGATCCATACCAAAATACGTTTCTTACAGTCACAGCAGAAGAATAGGGGATTACGTTTGGATAAAAAGATGGTGTGTGCCTCAGTTGTCGTAATTTCAGCACAGTTTTTACTTAGAAAATTCTAGAGTGCTCCAAATATCTCATCCTTGTCAGGTCGACATTTAAATATGCGGAAGATATTGCATTTAGAGCAAGTTTCGGACATATTAATATACATTTTGAGAATTGATAGGGAGTGATAATCATCCGCAAATCACTATCCCATGTGATCGTGAAAAATAGCGTTAATGGTGCGATAACTTGAGTGAATCCAACGTTCAATACCCTTTAGTTGGCTGAAGTTTCGTGGAAATCCCATATTCTGATTCTTCATAGCGGTTGCGCCCTCTAGCGGCCGTTCCAGAAACTTTCAAATACATTTTCTTTTTCGCATGCCATTAGACCAAAGTATCTTTCACATAATGCAAGGTAGAGGTAAGGTAGACGTGAATGAATTAAGAATATTTGACGCGTACATTTCACATAGAATCAAGGTTGCTTTAACGTGGGAGTGGTGAAGTAGTAACAAGGTGAAACATACCAAGCTCCTATACTTTTTGGGGCAAGCGTGTGGCAAATTTTTACCGGAGCCAATCAGAATCGAGTTTATGACGGTCGATCTCTGTCATTTTGAAATTGTCAAAATTTGTCCCATATTTTATGGTGTTTGAAAAACTTTACGGCTATGGAGACCTTAGATCGAAAATTGGCCGAAATATTAACAAATTACCCGGCAATTTGAAAAAGGAACAACAACATAAATAGCAGGAAATCCGGTTTGAACGAAAAGACGTACACATGCGTACCACAAAACGATACCCCACAAGCCCACAAATTATTCAATGTAAACGACAGCGGCATTCATTTTATACTTCACTTCTACGTTAATTCTACCTTGCCCTATGTGGATGATACTTAATACCAGTGGCGGCTCGTGGTCATTATTTTTGGGTGGTCAAAAATCAGGATGGGAGTTTTGCGTCGCAATTTTTTTTGTGAGATTTTCCCTCCTTTAAAAATAATTTCCCCTCATTTCCAGTAGAGAAATTTCCGTTCTTTTCGCCGCTCATGTGTCAAGTTCGTATCGCCAGCGATTGGTCGGAGATTCATATTATGACAAACTACGGGACAATATGGTTATGCGTCGGGTACACGGGACATTTTTCCAAAATACAGGATTGTTCAGAAATCTTCAAGTCCTAGAAAAACCCCCTGACAAATTTATTGTTTTAGAACGACCACGTAGTGTCAGCTCAAATGCCACACAAAATTGAACACAAAATATAATTTTGTTCCAAATATTACGATTTCTTTTAACCTTTTCATATTGAAATTTCGAAGGGACTATCAGTAAGCAAGCAATGTCTAGGTGAGTGCGAATAACAACACTTACAACTGTTGCATATTTTTCCAAGTATTTCATGTGGTCTACTAAAGAATCATGTTTTTTTTTATCTTCTCTTTCAAGTCTTCAACTCCGGTTTCGCACTATAACGAGTCGGACGAGTCATTAGAAAATAATAAACAAACAAACGAAACGTAAGACAAGTTCACAACCAGATATCCACTCGGCTAAATCGTACATACCTTTGCGAAAGTTCTGATGAACTTGTTCATTTTTGTCTTCACTGGATTGTCGTATAATAACTTCAGGCACTTTTCTTAAATTTACTTATTCTTGCGAGCCCATGATCGTTGGCACTTTTTAGTAGTTCAATTTTCTGCACTACCCATATTTTCATTATATTATCTATAAAAGTAAACTCGACAGTTCATAACTTGAAATCACTTTAAAAAACAATCTACCGAAAATAAAATTATTTATTACAAACCAACCTCACAAAATAAAAGATATCGTAAATATAGGGATGCGCTTCGCAATAAACGAATCCGTTATCACGCGTATCCATTTTGTCGAAAAGACAGTTGGCGACGATATGTTCCATATGGCTGTTGACCCTAGACACGGTTTGATTTTACAATTCGCTCTGACGTTCGCGGCTAACCCCGCTACCTGTGTATTTTTTGCCAAGCTTTATTGCCACACGGTCAACTCCGACAACCAGCCCAAATCATAGATAAATATTATATACTGGACGGGCCCAAGACCCAAGAGTATTTTTGAATTTTGACTGTGCCTGATGCGCATTTAATCACGACTATTACGTGGGACACTCAAAATAATGTAAGGTATATTTTGAAATTGAATAATAATTGTAACATAACTGAAGTGGGTTAAACTATTTATTTTCTGTAATATGTTTGATGTTCCCAGTTTTGTCCATGAGTTTCACATGCTGGACCCCATCATGTACCTTTATTTGATGACCCGCTTTTCTGTGCGGAGATCCTACATTGGAAAAAATGACCACCATGAACTGAACAAAAACTCCAAGCTATCCAGCCCAAACTCTTGATTTGATACCCACTTCAATAATTACCAGGGCTGTGAACGACCAAATCTCTGATAAAAACCTTATAACCAAAAGTCAGTGAGAAAATTAATTTGGTTAAGACCAAAATTTGATCAAACGTATAATAATGGGAGAAATGATTGATGGGAGGGTCAAACGCAGCTGGAGGATATTGGCAACTAAGCGAGACTTTGAAATGAAATTGGAAAGATTAATTTCCCAAATTATGACGGTCATCTTCAGAAAATACGTCGCTGGAAGGTTTATTCGTTTATTCGAAATCTTTAGCAACGCCATACTACTAGAATAAATATTGTTAGTGGTTTACTTTTGGACGAGGACTTATAAAAGTCTCAAATCATCGTGTATAAATTGAAAACGTTATTTCAAGTTGGTGTTGTCATTTATTTCATGAAAAATAACTCTAGAAAAAACCCAATGAATATTTTTGAATCCAATTTTGACAGCCGAACAGTTTTGTTCATCTCGATTATCTTCTTCAAATAAGACAATAACTTTGATAGCAAACAAAAACTTATCCAGAAAAATGTCCACATACTGTGAAAAATTGTCAAAGTATTCAGTGTTTCCAACCATGGTTATGCCATGCATCTGGAGAGCCTGAAATTGCCAAGTTTATTTATTCGTCGGTCTAATAAAATACATACACTTATGAATTTCGCATGAGCTAGAATCCATGATATACGTTTCCAAGTTGTTTGAATTAAATGCATAAATTATGCGGAATACAATGGAACATCTCATTTCCAGCAGAAAAGCGATTTGAAGATATTTAGCAAAACTTGCACTAGACTATGAATTATAGCTCAAAATTGAATATGGTATTTGATAAGTTGCTTACGAAATAAGTCATCGTGAAAAGAAACAGAAATATGCATACATAAATGCAAAGAGGAAATTGTAAAAACTGGTTTTAAAGGTATGGATCAAGCTGATAAGGTATAAGTTGAGTCCAACTAATCATGTCTAAAATGAACGAACTCAAACCTAAAGTAATTCGACCTTGACTCATTGCCTTGAATTGACATAACTTGATTCAAACTAATCCCAAACTTGACTTGACCTGATTCAAACTCAACTCATCTTGACTTCAAGTGATCCATTTCAACCCAAACCAACCAAACTTCAATCAAGTCGAACCAAACTATCTCACCCAACTAAAATGTGTTTATCCTTGGGCAGAGGAAGGCTTGAACTGTATTTGTCTGGATTGAGTTGAGTTGTTGCATGAAGTTCAGACACGGTTGGTTTAATTTATGTCAAATTTGGGTTAGTTTGGAAATTTTGGCTTGAGTAAGGAACTTTAAAAGATGCATAAAATGATAAACACGGCCTTGAAAATCCATAGATGCAGAACAAAAAGTTAAAGGTAATTTTTTTTTTGAATTTGGGGAAACCTGGGAGGAAGATTACTGTTGACGTGCCCAAAAATCTCCAACCTAACCTTAACTCAAACAAATTAAACTTCAATCAATTGACCATTCCAGAACACGTGACCTTGACAACGATGTCATTTTTGCTGGGTGACAAACAAATCTGTTAATAATGCTTTTTCAATCAGTTCTTTTCTAAAATGACTCACAGCAATTATTATTCAACGTCAAGTGGTGATGTGAAGATACAATACGACCACAAAATCGGCGTTATACACAATATTGATCCCTATGCTCTTTCGATTGATGAATATCACCATGATGGATTTAGTAAATTATCGATATTAACTCACAGTTTTTACACTGGGAAGCAGATGAAGGCTTATGAGAGTTTGCAAGCCTTCAAACAATACGAATTCTGTATTTAGAAAATTGTTGCCAAACAAATCAGCGAAGAAGCATTTGTTGTGATGTCTGAGGTAAGAATCATGGATCATTCTAGTTACTGCATGAAATTGGTTAGTATTTATTAGAAAATATGTTATCAAAAACACCAATTTTATTTATGTACACATAACTGACATAACATGCTTCAACCTATAAATTGTGTGTGCCACCCAGCAAATGACAGTAGTGACGTCATACTGGAATGGTCAATTCAAACCAAACTATCTAACCTAACTAAGATTGGTTTATCTCTGGGTTAGGTTATACTTGGACTGGGTTAGTTTTGGAAAAGTTGAGTCAAGATAAATCAAGTTGTTGTGTTGCGTCATGTTTGAATTAGTTTCATTAAGTGGACATCGTGAGTTGGTTCAATGCCGAACAAAAAGTTCAAAGTCACCAAAATACATCTAGAATCGACATAATTTTCTCTCGAATTTGCTAGTGGGGAAAACTGGAACGAAGATTATTTTTCTCTTGATGAAGAACGTCCAACAGTCACTCAATTTTTTTTTTATTTTTTTTTATTTTCACATATCTATCACATCAATTGGCCAAGATCAAAATAAATTACCCTGATTATTAAAATCACATGAGCGGTTTTTTGCACCAGCACCTAGATGAATAATCATCTGTATGTGCAGTTTACTTAGAAAATTAATCATGTGTAACAGTGTGACAAGTATACAGGGTGTCCGGGAAAATGTGGGAGATCTCTCGGATTCAGATAGAACATTAAAAAATAAGATGACAAGTTCCCATAATTTTTTTTCCTAGCGGCCCTCTCTACGGAGATACGGCCCCCTAAAGGACCCCACTGGAAATCGGTTTTTCTTGAATAACTTTTAAACGACTCAATATAATTCAATGAAAATTTAATATGATAAGCAGTAGTAAGGACCTCTCAAAATACTTCCCTTAAAACATAATTAGCTTGTTTAGTTTACCAGGGACGGACTAGATTGTACATTTTAACGCTCAAATTTTTAACACCCTGTATGATAAGGAGTTCAAAAAAATAAATTTGGATACCTTTAACATTAAGCTGAAGAAAAGGTACTCTTGTTCATTGTCGATAAAATGAACCATTTTCGAGAAAAAACAATTTTTATTAAACAAAACCTCGAAAAAAGCCATGACGAAGTGGTGCTCTTGACGAAATTGTGAACCTAACGCTAGAAAAAAAATTTATGGGAACTTGTCATCTTATTTTTTATTATTCTATCAGATGACAAGTTCCCATAAAATTTTTTCCTAGCGTTAGGTTCACAATTTCGTCAAGATTACCACTTCGTCATGGCTTTTTTCGAGGTTTTGTTTAATAAAAATTGTTTTTTCTCGAAAATGGTTCATTTTATCGACAATGAACAAGAGTACCTTTTCTTTAGCATAATCTTCAAGGTATCCAAATTTATTTTTTTTTAACTCCTTATCATACAGGGTGTTAAAAATTTGAGCGTTAAAATGTACAATCTAGTCCGTCCCTGGTAAACTAAACAAGCTAATTATGTTTTAAGGGAAGTATTTTAAGAGGTCCTTACTACTGTTTATCATATTAAATTTTCATTGAATTATATTGAGTCGTTTAAAAGTTATTCAAGAAAAACCGATTTCCAGTGGGGTCCTTTAGGGGGCCGTATCTCCGTAGGGAGGGCCGCTAGGAAAAAAAATTATGGGAACTTGTCATCTTATTTTTTAATGTTCTATCTGAATCCGAGATATCTCCTACATTTTCCCGGACACCCTGTATGATGATGTATTATCGAGCATGTAAATGTATCATGAGAATCATTGAGAATGGACAGATAATCTCAAACATCGAATGAAACACAATCTTTGATGATTTTCCTGATTTTTTGGGTATTTCGCCACACCCTATCAAAAAAAATCAAACTAGTGTTAATATACCGGATCTTCTATATTACCTGAACAAAATTCTATTAGTGGACAATAAAACCCAACAATATCAAACGTTTCAGAAACGAATCTGCTTCCGTCGTCAGTGGAACCTGAAAAAGAAACAATTAATTCAAATTCAAAAATTATTCTTCGTTTTTTTGTGATTTCGCAGTAAAAAATGGGTTTTTTTGTGTTTTTGGCACAAAATGTCACTTTTACTGACATAACAATGTCATTACAATGTCAGTAAAGGCGACATTTTTTGCCAAAAACACAAAAAAACTCAATTTTTACTGCGAAATCACAAAAAAAAACGAAGAATAATTTTTGAATTTGAATTAATTGTTTCTTTTTTAGGTACCACTGACGACGGAAGCAGATTCGCTTCTGAAACGTTTGATATTGTTAGGTTTTATTGTTCACTTATAGAGTTTTTTTCAGGTAATATAGAAGATCCGGTATTTTAACACTAGTTTGATTTTTTTTTATAGAGTGTGGTGAAATACCCAAAAAATCAGGTAAATCATGGATGCGCCACAAAACTACAGAGCATATCTACAATCTCTGATGTTATGATGGTCATTTATTCATCCGATAACATGGAACTAGAGGAGAGTCGCAAGACATCTTTCTATTTTACGAAATAGACCACCATATGAAGGAATTATTGTATTGCAGAAACTTAGCACCGTTTGTCTTGTGAAGGAGGGTCATAAGGAACTGATTGAATTTGGACAGTCTGAAAACCCTTTCAAAATTTTGCAAGGTTTCGTATCTTCATCACCGTCATTTTGTAGGTAACAAGCCCACTCTTTGGATAGTATTTGTCATTCCATATTTAATTCCTTCCTAGTTCATCTTCAATTTATTCATATCATAAGCCGAAAATATCTTGGAGAAGGTCACTGATTCGTACTCCATTTTGCATATCATTTCACAAAGATATACTGCCTTATCCGTTGGTTAAAATTAATTTGTTCGCTGTCAATCTTGGAAACACTTACCAATGACAGTGACTAATATCATCAATCCCAGAACAACAGACAATGCACCCATGAGAATAACATCGGCAAGTGGCTCATTTCGAATTTGCGTGGCATTCAAAGTAGAGTTGTCTTGAGTTTCATTGAAGTAGCAGTTTGTGCAGTTTGGCTCATAGATGGTCTCGAGTGATGTTATATTGATAAGTTGAGGAAATGCGTATATATCTGGAAAAAATATGAAAAGTTAACGATTGAAAACTTAGCGTCCTTTGCAGATTAATAAAGAAGTGGTGGTTATTGAGAATAAGGACAGTAGTAGTAGGAATCACCTATTCAAAAATTATTCCCGACGTTTCGGCCTTCAATTCAGGCCTTTTTCAAGAGCTGAAACTGCCCGTCAAAGGACAAGCTATTGATATCTTTTGCTTGACCTTTGACGTTGACAATTTCACATATCATTATGACGTTGAATGATGATAATTTTATTAATTGTGATTGATATTTTGATGATAAATGAGAGCTCCCTGTTTGGTTTTGGTGTTTCACGTGTCGCCTTTCATGTTATAGTGTCTTTGACCAGTTTTATCTCAAATTATGTGTAATCAGTGTTAGTGCCCGGAATGGTATGTTACAGTTTTGATGTACCGTCACTTATTGAAATTGAGTAAGATTTTACCAGCTTAAAAATTAGGAAAGAATAAGATCTGTATTCATTTGTTTCAGCCCTTGAAAAAGGCCTGAATTAAGGGCCAAAATGTCGGGAATAATTTTCAAATAAATGATTCTTATCACTACTGTCTTATTTCCAATAACCACCACTTCTTTATGAAAAGTTAACGTTTAAACAGGGCCTTTAGCGCTCACCATTTGAAGGAATAGAGTATACATAGTGTGGAAGGATGAGAAGCGCGGCAAAACCTGCTGTACAGTCCCAGGCCAGGCCCTTTTTTCGTGTTAATTTGGTCATTAGGCTGCTTGGATCAGTTTCTGTAACAAAAGTTTTCAATAAAATTCACTTAAATAGTTGGACCGTCTACACCAGTACAGACAAGTATTGTATATGTCAATAGATCAAAGTCAAATACTGTGGATTTTATATCATTCTGACTACACACTCCAATCTTTCGAATGCCAAAAACAAAATTTATGTTCCTGAAATAAACGAAAGGAGAAATCGAATCCGAACAGTTTCAAGTCGGGGTATTCGGTTGATTTCCTGCGACGAAAAATTTGTATTTTTGCTTTTTCGATATTATTAGGTTTATGAAGTTTTGATGGTTGTGATTGTGACAACACTCTGGGCTTATTGGAAAATTGTTGAGTTATATTTCCAGAACAAAAATGACAGCAGTCGCGATAAAGTTACAATAATACAGTTTAAAGCCGGGAAATTAAATGTAAATATATTGCCGCCTCTTCCACATCCGTAATTATGCAAAAGATACCCTACATCAAAAGTGCAGTTGAAGGAATAAATTGAAACACTGCAGCTAATCTTGCAGCTTGGTGAAAGGAATTTATGGCGAGAAAAACGGTAGCCAACAACATAATGTGGTGTGGAGTTTTTCGTTTACAACAGGAGAATGGCAGACACTATTTCACTTTTCAAGGACATTGAGCGCTTACGGAAGATTAAATTCAGTTTTTGATGATTAGTCAAGATTCTTAATTTATTCTTGGATTGAATGTTCATACGTTCCTTGTTATTGATTTGGTCTGGTGAACAGATCGAAACAGGATTGTCAACAAATGGTTGAAAACAGCCTGTTTATATCATCCAAGCTCCACATTACCATGTTTTTTCTCTCTAGATTTGAAACCTCAAGGCCAAGGCTTTATGGAGCTTTTCCTTCTAATTCGTTAAATCTGAAACATTATCTAGATTTGAACGATATTTTACATCGGTATGACGATCCAGTGCCCATTAAGGATCCTGGCAAATTTCAGAAGCACCACATAGTTATCACATCCAATGCGAATCTGAATGCCACAATTTGATTATGCCCCCCATTAACATGCTACTGATAAGGCTTACTTTCGTCAGTTCTCCATTTTATGGACTATCAATGTGGAGTTTGGAGATTTTGGCCGGAAATTAATGCAAATTGGAATGGTGACTTTTTGTAACTGAGAAAAAGCTGATTCGGAAGGGATTCTGTGAAATTTTGGATAATCGCGATAATGGGGAAATGATGGGCTGAGATGGAAAAGCGGTTTGAAGATTATGACTATCGTAATCAGATTGTGAATTTGTTATCAAATATCTCGTTCCAGGATTATTTTTCACGATTACTTATCCAGTTTCTTGATCATTCTCCACTTTCTTTCAAGTGTACGTATGGTAGAAAGAAACAAGGTTTGTCAGCTTCACGAGAAAAAATGGCTTATATTGCGCAGTGACGTCATACTCTACAGTTTTCTTCATAGTATCCATGGTAAATAGGAACGTGGCTTTTTATGATTAAAAGTATAAAAAAATGGATGAGCTGTTTTATTAGCTGCGGTTATTATCCCATTTATGAATATTATGGATGAATACTTATAAACACATTATCACAAAACATACCTTGAAAAATAACTTCTTGTCTTCATTCCTTTTTATGGCATTTGCTTTATTTACCAGACTTTCCCATCTTCGTTGAAGTTTGATATCAAGCAATCAAAAACCAGATTCAAGTGAACAGGTAGCACAATCACAAACGGAGCAATAAGAGATAAGACGAATTATTCCTTTAAATATTCAGATTAATCAAATTTTGAATAAAAATTATTGGATTGACTTTGTGTGGACTCGTTCCTCATATGTCAGTAAATTGACATCTGACAAGACGCCCAATCAACGTTGTCAACTAACAAATAGGACTGTACACCTCCCAATTGAAATATATGGTTTAGATACTGTTACTGGGTGAAAAGGGTACAAAATCACTAGCCTACAAAAGAACGTCTAGTTCAGACGTCAGTCGTTTGTTAGTCCCAGTTGCCGGGGGTTTTCCCCTTATGCCAACACAACATCTCTCTCTTCTAGCTAATTGGGTTCATAATCATTGAGATAGGATGGATTCTTGACATTTCGCTTAGGACGATTAACAGGAGAATTTTCTAAACATAAGTCCGTTCTTTTCCGACATATTTTCGGGAATAACCCCATTTCATCAGGAACCAAGTCCGTAGTTATTAAATTGTTCAAATTGGTTTTACTTACATTTTGACTGTAACTCATCCAATAATTTGATCATTTTTCCATATACGCGTAAATCCGTTATCCAGACATTATCTTCCAACGACAATCTTGATAAATCTCGAATTCTGTATCTTTTGTTAAACTGTTCAGCCGATTTATCTCTGGCTGTACTTATCCTCTGTAGAACGGTTTGAGTATCAACTTGTTGATTTAACTTACTGGGTAGCACAGGAAAAGGGGATCTAATCTTTCTGCCATACAATAACTCGCCTGGCGAGAAGCCATTCTCTAGCGGGGTAGTACGGAAAGAAAGCAGGGCCATATGAATACCGTCATTTTTTTTCAATAGACTTTTTGCAGTCTTGACTGCTGCAATACAGCCATTTGACTGCGCAAAATGCGGGCTACTCGTTATGTGTTGATGGTCATATTCGAACGCGAATCTCTTAAATTCGAATCTGAACTGGGGCCCGTTATCTGTCCCTACTACTTCACTAACTCCATATCTAGAAAAAATGTCCTTAACTTTCTCGATTATGTCAGCGTCTGTCATTTTTGAGAGTTTGAAAGATTCTAAAAATCGACTATTGGATTGCCAACGTTCAAGCTAAAAAAGATCCAAGGAAAATTTCTGAGAAGGTCGGACGGGAAATTTATCTTTAACAAACGGTTCTTTGATATTGGTCATATGCTCAACACATTGGGGGCAGTTTCGGACAAAGTTTTCAATCTGGATAGATATCCCCACCTACCAAACAGAAGTCTTTTGATTATTCTGATTTTTTTTGCAAAAATCCTTCTGAATATGAAATCTCATACCTGTAAGGGTGAAACTAAAGTCAAACGTCGCTCAAGGCATTTTTATTTGGCCAGCTAGATTCCACAAATGTTTTAATTTGACCTAATATCGGGTCTTTCGCTTGTTCCGATTTAATCCAAAAACAATAAGTTTAAATCTGAAGTGATTCGACGACTGATCTCACATGAGCTTCAACCTCGCAGGCCAATTCATCTTCTTCCGGTTTCTCGAGGTTCTCAAGGAAGTTGCGCGATAACGCCTCGGCGACAATTAGTTCTTTTCCAGGCAAATAATATATGTTGTAGTTATACCACATTAAACAAATCCTGGAACTTTGTAGTCGCGGAGTTAATTCGTCAATCGGTTTGGTCTGGAGGACTTGAATAGGCGGACGATTATCGGTTTGCAATAATACCGGGATTCCTGTAATATACTCGGCAAATTTATCGGTCGCCCAAGCAAGAGCTAGAGCTTCTCGTTCGATTTGTGCGTAACGCTCCTCTGTATCGGACAACAAACGTGATGCGTAAGCGACTATTTGCTTATTTTTTTTGTGGTTTGAATTAAACAGGCCCCTTAACCGTTAGAGGACGCATCAACTGAAATAGAAATTTCCTTTATTGGATCAAAATATGCTGAAGTAGGGCTATTTTGTGATAGGTTTTTGGCTTTTTCAAAAGAGTCTCTCTGATATATTCCCCAGAAAAACAAAACATTTTTTTTTCAATGGAGATGTTAATGGCTCTTGAATGTGCGATCAATTGGGGATGAAACGACTTTCATATCATTGATCATATCAATGAATTATGGAAGTGCTTTTTTATTTTTCGGTTCAGGGAATGTAACTATTGCGTCAACGCGATCGGGATCAATTAAAATACCTGCAATTGATTTAGAGTGACCTAAAAAGGTTAAACTTTGCTGTGATAATAAGCATTTATCCTTGTTCAACGTTATGCCGTCGTTTTCTATCCTTTTCAAGACTTCAATTTTTTTTATCATGTTCTTCTTAAGTTTGTGCGTTTATCAATACGTAATCAATATGACTTACCACCCCTGGTTAATCTGGGAGAATTTTATTCAGCAGAAGAGAAACATTTTCCGGGGCGCAGTTAATTCCAAAAGGAACACGTTTCAAAAAAAACTTCCCGAATGGAGTTATGAAGGTGGTCAAGAGTTGAGAGTTTCCGTTAAACTTTATTCGATAAAATCCCGAATTAGTGTCTAGTTCTGTGAAATATTTGGATCCGTGGAATTGGGCTAAGATCGTCTTTTCCTTATTTATTGGAAAATTTGATCTTAAAACTGGTTTATTGAGTTGGGTAAAATCAACACAAAGTCTTATTTTGGAATCTCGCTGTACGACTTCGATGGGACTAACCCAGTCAGTGAAATAATCCACGGGCTCAATTATCTTTAGCTTCTGGTGACGCTCCAACTCCTCTTTTAGGGGTTTCAATAACGGTATGGGTACAACCCGAGATATAGACTGAACAAAAGGTTTTATGTAGTCACTTAATTTGATTTCCATCTCAGTCCTGAATTTGCCGTTACTATTGAAGATTCTTGGGAATTTCAAGCTCTAAAATCGCTGTTCGACCCAAAATTGGCTTTGTTCAATTATCGATTAGGTAAAATTCTGTATCAGAGACATTATTTTGATAAATCAATTCTACAGATGAGGTGCCCAGGACTTTCAGTTTAAATCCAGACGGACCTGTGGCAGTTTTACAAGTGGACTTTGACTGTTTAATCAAATTTATCTCTAATATGTCCTTAGGAATGCAAGAAATGTCTGCTCCTGAATCAATCAAAAACTCTACATTCTTCTCCAAACGTGATACAAATATCTGAAATAACCATTCCTTGCAGTCTACATATTTCAAACTAATCAAGCCCATGAATGTTTTGTTCTTGATTTCAGAATCGGAGTCTGACTCATAGTCTTCAATGTCAATATTGTTGTACCTACATTCTAGTTTAGAAATACTTTCATGATGTACAGATCTGACCTGTCTATTGTCTTTTCTGCAAACTGCCGCCAAATGTCCTGTAGTTTGGTATTTCCTGCAAACAGACTTGTTAGCCGGGCACTGATTTCTTGGACCACAAAACCCGCACTTTTCACTGCGGCTTCGATTTTTTTCACTTGGGAAAAACTTTTCCATACTTCTTTCATCACTTTTTTGCGCGTATACTTGGCTGACCTGCTTGCTCTGGAGTTCCCTGCTTTGCGTGACTTGCAGCTCCGCTTGTTTTGCAATAAGAATACAATCTTTTAGATCCAGCTTCTCTTTCAGTTGTAATCTTTCCGCAGTTTTTGAATCCAACATGCTCACCACGACACGATCCCTTATAAGCTCCTCTTTGAGCGAACTGAACTCACAGTTTTCCGCTAAGGCATGGAGACTTGTTATAAAAGAATCTATGGGCTCTCCAGGTTGTTGAGTTCTAGAATTAAACTTAAATCTCTCGAAAATGATGTTCTTTCGTGAAATGGAGTAATTTTTAAAACTTGCCTAGGCTTCATTATACGTTTTGGGCAATGTTTGAAAATGCAACATAACTTCTTCTGAATCCTCGCCCATTATATGAATTAGGATGTTTATTTTTTTCTCCTTGGCTTTTCTGTTATGCCCAGAAACAGACATGTATCTCTCGAACTTCTTCTCCCAAGCGAGCCATGCTATTGGAGTGGAAAAATTAAATTTTTCTGGTGGAGTCACGCGAAGAGGAGATACTACGTTGAATAATTGAACATCTGAGTTTTGTGTTGTCATGCTGATTGGAAATCAGATTCCGTGATGTGGTTCCTTGGATAATCACCAAGAAATTGTGTGATTTCAACAAGCTATTGGTTCAATTTCCACTCGACACTCGTCACTCGTATGATTTCAACGAGGGCAATTTACTCAGTCATGGCTATGATCAATTTGTGTTGGACAGTCACAGGTATCTACTGATGAAAAGGATTGAAGCGAAGTACCTGAATATACGACTGATTTTTTTTTAAATAGATCTAGTAATCTTGAAGCTAATAGTATAAGACATAAAAGTAATAAAGCTATACTATCCAATGGACAATCAAAAAATCTCAATTGTCATCATCTCATTTTATTAGTCATCTTGCATCCTACTATTAGGCTAGTCAATGAATGGCCGAAAAGGGGGTGTAGAGTGCATGAAGGGGAGGAAGAGCTTTTTCTTCAGGTATGTGTTAGGGGTAGTTATGACTTCAACATACCAAAAGTCCCCGCCCCTAGCCCGTCCGCTTCAGCGGGGGCAGGGGGGTAGAAAGGTCACTTTTTTGGTTTTTCGCCTATAACTCGAAAACGGTGCGTCGTAGCGAAAAATTTGTTGCATAAAAATAAAAGAACATAAAATTTTCTACAAGATAAGTAACATACATTTTTTTGCTGCAACGTACCGTTTTCGAGATATCTGCTCTCGAAAGTTGGTATTTTCATAAAAAATAATTTTGGTCACGATTTCCTACACGCATTCACTGGCTGCGATTCTACTAGTGCGGCATTCCGAAAGAGTAAACTTGGTTTCATGAAAATTTACCAAAAATATCCTGACGTACAACGAGCAGCCGAAATATTCCATAACCCCTCCTCCTCACATGCTGATGTTGAGGAAGCTGGGCAAACATGCATGCTGAAATGGTACGGCGCCCCTGCAAAGATGAACTCTCTCAACACCTTCAGGTACGATTCATTTTTGAAATCGGTGTCCACCTTGAAACGGGATCTCGCATCACTTCCACCCAGCGAGGGGGCAGCGAAAGAGCATGCATTGCGCACATTCCACCAGGTGCAGCTCTGGCTGGGAAACCAACTACCCCCGGACCAGTGGGGTTGGTACCGAAAAGGCAACATTCTCGCTCCTGTGCAGACGAGAAACCAAGCAGCGCCCAGGGAAATTTTGGACCTCATCTTTTGCAAATGCACGAAAGACTGCAGCGGTGGAAGGTGCAGCTGCAAAAAGGCAGCCTTGAGTTGCTCTCGACTGTGTCAACACTGTCAGGGGCACTGTTTAAACGGCGTGCCCATTTTGACCGAGGACGACGACGAAGATGATTTGGAGCCTTTTCGCACATCCCCTGAGGACCATTTATCCAAAATTGAGGAAAATGATGACGAAGACGAAGGTGATTCACAATTCGTGCTGCGATCAGTGTCGATGGTAGAGCCAGAAGCCGGATCGTCCCGGCCCAAGAGAATAAGGTCCAATTCATTTATGTTTTGATGAGATAAATTCACGTGACTTTTAAGATTTTTTATTTGTTCGTACATTTCTTGTAGATAAATGTTTCACATTTCTCGTTTTATGTTCGTTTTCGTAAAATAAAAAAATCAAATTGATGGAACTTCTGACCCTTTGGAGAAAATTTTGTATTTTATATTATTGAAAAAAAAAAACTCTATTGCGGAAAACAAAAGTTCGTGGAGTTACCAGAAGAATTACGACAAAAATCGTGACCAAAATTTTTTTTTATAAAAATACCAACTTTTGAGAGCAGATATCTCGAAAACGGTACGTTGCAGCAAAAAAATGTTTTGGAACTAATCTTGTAGAAAATGTTATGAGCTTTTATTTTTAATCAAAGATTTTTTCCCTACGACGCACCATTTTCGAGTCATAAGCGAAAAACCAGAAAATGAACATTTCTACCCCCCTGCCCCCGCTGAAGCGGACGGACTACAGGCGAGGACTCTAAGTATGTTAACGTCCCAACTACCCCCAACACATTCCTGAAGAGAAAAATTTTCCCCCCCTTCATGCACTCTACACCACCTTCGTTGCCTAGACTATATACTTAGGTAGAAAGTATAATTTTGAAATTTGAATATCTTTTTTATCGCATGGTGAGACCCAATCTTATCTTATTTAGGATTTCTGTATTGTGGATTTTGGGGTCAATGAAAAGTCCAGGATTGATTGAAAGCTTGTGTTAACGTTTTGGTGTTTATTACACCTTCATCAGGGCTACACAAGAACAATCCTTTTGGTCGTAGGCACAAGCTCTCAATCAATCCTGGAGTTTTCATTGACCCAAAAAATCCAACAACCATTAAATTGAATATCTTCTTTTTGCAGATTCCAAATACTTGTCAATTTCTCAAATACATAAAAATATTCAAGAAATTTTCCAATCTTTCAAAATAATAGAACATGTTTGAATAATTATCATCTATAAGAATAATAATTATTATTATTATTTCAAAAGTTCGCAGAGCAGGTTGGGAAAAATATTCAAAATATATTCTTCCTCACTTTTCAGTTTTCCTGTTTATGTACAGTCGTGTGCATTAATCCGTTGTTAAGCCACATCCACATTAGTAAAAACTTACACTGTGTGTCGCATCTACCACAAATTCTTGTGCCCGATAAAAATATATGCGTGTGTGGACGTGTTTTCCGCAAATTTGTCCTGCATTTTGTACAACGGATTTATACGAACGACTGTAACATACCACCACGTTTCGCTTGCAATGGAAGATTCAAAATGTTCCCCTCGCAATAGAAAAGGATAGACTTATGCGAAAAATATACAGTACAGCGGGATCTTCTATCTCATCCTGGCATCAAGCGTCGCTCGTTATTCAAATGGAAAGGTTCCCATATAGTTAATAGATATATGCATTTTTCTATCACTGTTTGGATGTTCCTTAGCGACTCTTATGATTTTAACTCGATGGCTGGATATGAATATTGAATTCTGCTTGTCCCCTCCTTGTTCACTGACCAAAAGACACTTTTGACACCATGAACTGTTAGGGGGTCCTTTGGAATCACACACCTATCTGGTTTAGATACTTTTACTGAGTGGAAAGGCATGATACTAAATCATGGTGGAAAGGGTACAAAATCACTAGCCTACAAAAGTACGTCTAGTTCAGACGTCAGTCGTTTGTTTGTCCCCGTTGCCAGGGTCTTCCGACTTATGCTAACACAACAAGAAATAGAAATGCATTTTTTCGCAGGTCGCACAATAAGTGAAATTTGTAACGAAGATTTTGAGAAGGCATCTCCATCTATTGGTGGTAATGAGAAACCTTATGCCGCGAACTATATACCATAGCATTCATGGGACTGAGACAACTTGAAAAGGCATTTCTCTCTAAGTATAACTGTTTCTATACCACGCAATAGCAAAGCAATAGTCCAGTGGGTGCAAACGTGTTTAACCAAGAGCCTAGAAGGCTGAATCAACCCATTCATCCAAGAGCCTGGACCCGACTCACAACCTGTACGCGACTCGCGATCCATCCGTGTTCGCACACACATCACTCGAACCCTGTAAACCCATAGGCATTTGTTTTCTTGAAAAAGAATCATAAAATCATGCTTGAATGACTCGTTTTCAAAAATGTTTTTGATCTCAACCTCTAACCAACTGTGTTTGGTTGGAGATGCTGGACCAATCTAGCTGTTGCCACATACACAGAAATTTGCCCGGATCTGTCGCAGTCGGGTCGGGGGTTGGCTGTCAAGACCGGCGAGCCCACGACGCGACTCGTACGCGACTCTCTTCACCACACATTGGTGGATCGGTCGGCGAACGAGTCGTCGCTGACCGATCCGGCGAGCCCATCCGCTGATAAATGGGGGCTTGAGGGTTGCGAAAGACATGTATTTCTCTCCCACAGATACATACACAAACGCCTTTTGCTGTATCTCAGCTCTTCGGTACAACTAGGATCTGCCACATAACACCCACCACAATATAATGGAAACTGCCATAATGAAGGTTGTTGGAGTCTTCTGACGTTATAAAGTAGCGCCCTACAATGGTTGTTTGGATGACCACATACATCACATGACAGGATAATATGATAAAACAGAAATCTACATCAGCATACAGCGCCATCTGCAGGTTTCTGTCGCAGTTATATTTCTGCGGCAATTTCGAATGCTTATGATTTTTTTGAGATTTTGTTCCTGGTTTTGAAATATGTACCGTCCGTTCATGGCTCTCCTGCGGTTACTTTATACTTTTCCGTCTCTCTCTTACACATTGAAAAAATAAACACGTACGTCTGGATGAAATCTTCCGGATCAATTTGACAAATGTCACATGTGGAGCGATCAATCTATGACATACTGCCAAACGTCAAATAATGCGACGTGACCGCAGAAAAGCATTGAACAAGCTGTATGTATATTTAACCCAAATTACGAAATAGATACGTTTTAAATCAAAATTTTCTAAACACTATTTTAATGATGAATGGTTTGAAGAAAGTTGTTTTTGTGGCGTTTTTACTTTTTTTGACTATTACATGGTGATAATACCCACAAGAGAGAAAGTATCTGGAATATTCATTTAAAAATGTATCCACTATGGTTATTCTTATTTACTCAAGGTCAGAATATAACCCATTGGTCTCATTCGTTTTCTAATAATAAAACAAACATTTTGAGATCAATTGGAATGTCCAAATATATTCTCGCCACGTATCTCCTATACGATGGTGTTCCATTTAAAATATACTGATTTTTAACTTCTTGAGTTATTATTTTCTAGGATAACTAGGTTTCACAAAAATCAATTATGGGTATTATGGTATTTTTTCATTCACCTTTAAACACATTAGCGGTCGGAGCGGCAAAGATAAAATTCCATCATCAACATCGGTAAAATAAGAATCACCATTAGTAATCATCACAAAATAACTTTCTCACAAGTAATAATATTCTAGAATTATAAATGAATTGAAAAAAAAACTCGATTGAAGTATTTTTTTCGTGATATAGTTGCGTTAAAAATTACCATATTTTAAAACCAGGAGGATCCTGGATATCACACACCAAGATCTATAGATTCTGCAGCGATGGATTTCGCACTTCGCAAATCCACTTGGCGAAAAGTTCTGCATTATCTTTAGGGAATCTACTTCCGGGTTAATCGGGAGATGTTCAAAAGGCTGGCCGTGGAAGGGTGGACCATGTTCTTCGAACTACTCTCAATCAGGGTCTTCAGTGTTAGCACCCATCGGAGGCCTGCCCTGCCATCCACGTCGATAGCCTCCAAGCCCCCGGTGTAGAAGGCCACAGGCCAGTGAAGCGAGGGCCCACGCCTCATCCATCGTATGCCTCGCAATGGACACTACAAGGGTAAGTCAAATCAACCCCCAATATAGCCGGGATGCTTCCACAGAACTTGCGAGCGTCATGATGGGTAAAAGGGGGAAAATTGTACTAGTCCAGGAGCCTGATTATTTCAGGGAAAACATCAGAGGTCTCCAGGTGTTCGGCATGAACACCTACACCGGCAGCAGAGGACTAGATCGACCACGGACCTGTATCATGGCATCCAAGGAGCTGCAGGTAACCCACCTACCCCAAATGGGCACCAGGGATGCCACCGTGACCCTTCTAGAATACAAACTCCAGGGAACGATACGTGAGTTGTTTTCGATAAGCCGTACGATACTGTGCGTATACCCCCTACGGAAGAACTTGATAATAATAATAATAATTTATTTATTTATCATAATAGCTATATACAAAACTCAAAAATGGTTTACATAGGTTGGTAAATTTCATAAAATAATTAAAATACCATAAAGCTCAAGATAAAAATGAAACAATGATAAAATATGTACATATATAAGATAATAAAATGATGCGGACAATGAACAAATGATCAAAATACAAATGATCAAAATACAACTCATACAGACCTTTGTATAGGATAGATCCGGATACTTGTTTTGTGTTCCATTTGTTTTCTAGAATAAAGTCATTTCTTTTTTGAGTCTCATACGCATGAACATTTTTAAAACATTTTGTTCTATCACAAACATAAGCTGGAACCAAACCATTTTTGATTTTAAAGATGAATACATAGACACTAAAAGTAACTTTTTGTTTAACAGAGAGCACATCAAGAACATTCAACATAGTTTTCACAGGTGTATATCGACTACATTCAAGGATATTGCGCATTGCTCTGTTATGAATGATTTGCATGTTATCTAGTATTTCTTTGGGTAAATCATAAAATAGACTGTTACAGGACTCTAGGTGGGGTGCAGCAATACTATTACATAACAACATTTTTGTCTGTATTGATACATGTTTTCCTACTCTTATAATGAAATTCACTTTTTGAGAAAACTTTCTTGTTATATAGCTAGCATGAGACCATAAAGACAAGTTGCAGTCCAAAATCACACCCAAATATTTCATCTCTTTAACGTGATCGAGCTTATTGTTGGAAATATTTACATTGACACAACTTAAATCTATGTTTGATTGTCTACATTTTTTTGCAAATACACAGAACTTTAATTTGGCAACATTAATACTTAGACTATTTACACATAACCAGTCAAATATAGCAGCCAAGTCAATGTTTATGTCTTTCTGTAATTTTTTAAAGTCCTTTTCCACGACATACAGCATTGTATCGTCTGCGAACAATACAATTTCCGATGTTTTAACCACATTGACAATATCGTTGATGTAAATCAGGAACAAAAGTGGCCCCAGAATGGTTCCCTGAGGTACTCCATGTGTAACCGGTAAGCATTCCGACATTGTGTTCTTGAATTTCACAACCTGTGATCTATCGTATAGGTATGGATGAAACCAGGCAAGAACTTCATCCCTTAATCCAATCTTTTCCAATTTTTGCAATAAAACTTTTCTGTTGATGGTTTCAAAAGCTCGTCTGAAGTCGAGGAACACTGCCAGCACATAATTGTCCCCATCTATCTGTTTCATGAACTCGTCACATAAGGTAACAATGACTGATTGATTCGTAGACAATATGCAATGTTTATCACAATATTGCTCTAGTTGTTCTTTCGCGGCAGTCTCAAAAAGTTTTTCGTAAACTGGCATACTATTTTTAGAGGTCTATGCTCCTCACACAACTTCGTCCTTGGTACTTTCGGCACAGTCGTCACTGTCGAACATTTCCAGGCTTCAGGTTAGAGACGTATTGACAATATCCAGGAATCTGTTTCCAGCCACAATAAAAACATCTCTAAATATTTTTGTAGAAATGCCAGTATCTTCCCCACTCACTGTTTTCATATCACGTACATACGATTTCAACTTAGACATAGTTATCTTAGTGAATTGTCCAAAGGTAGTTTGTACATTACTCATGGTTTTGAGGACTTCTGTCTGATTCACAGGACTATGGACATCAGAGACAATATTTTGAACACTGTCGATAAAGTATTAATTGGCTATTTCTCGCTCCTCCTTCACAAATTTGCCATTGAAAACCACTTGACCGGAAATAGGTCTGTTTTTATCTGGTAATAATGTTTTCAAGTTTTTCCATAGGGCTTGGGGGTTGGATCTATTGTTATCGATTACTTCTTTGAAATAAGCATCCTTCCCTGTTTTGATTTTGTTAACGATGTTGTTTCTAGCCTTTTTGTAATTATTCCAGACTTCTTCAATTTTCTCGTGTACTGCTCTGATATACAAATTGTCTCTCTGTTTCATCAGGAGGGAGGTAAACATCTGAAAATCGTCTACGAGCGTATGAGGTCAGCGTGTAAAATTCTGAAGGTATGGTGTGAAGAGATGGAGCTCTCAGTGAATCCCACAAAAACGGAGGTAATCCTTTTCACAAACAGGGGGAATCTCAAGAAGTTCAAGCCACACATTCTGTATAAGATGCCGCTGGCACTGAAAGAGGAAGTCAAGTACCGCGAGGTGGTGTTAAACAGTAAGTTAACGTGTGAACCTCATATTGAAAGGACAGTTTGAAAGAGCATAGCCACAATGTGGCTGCTGCGCCGAGTGGTGGGTAGACGGTGAGGCCTGAAACCACACGTCGTTCACTGGGATACCGTCACTGGCGGCGGGACTGACAGCCACGGATGAAAAACTCAGACTTCACAGAAGCTTTGAGGTACACGTTCCATCCAGAGACCAGTGGCGGACTACACCGGCAGAACCACCTGGTTCACCGACGGCTCAAAGGCCAACTCTAAGGCTACATGAGCCGTTGTATACAGACAGGACAGGAATGCCGGGAACAACTGTCTTCCAAGCAGAGGTTTTTGCTATCCTGGAGGTAGCAGTTAGGAAAGAGGTTCAAGGAGGGACGGAAGATAGCATATTTACCTATTCTGACAGTCAAGCGGCACTCTAGGCATTATGCAAGCCAAGGATCATCTGCCCGCTGGTTGAAAAAAGAACGCGTGGACGAGCTAGCTATTCGAGGGTCTTCATTGCCCCAGCCCGATCCAGAACCATACCTGGGTCAGAGTAAACGACAGATCTCCGAGGCTCTAAATGAGTGGGCTTGGGAGAACACAGTTAGAAACTGGAGAAATAACACGACTTGTGGGCAAGCCAGAGTGATAATCATACAACCCAGCAAACCAAGGACGGCCCAGTTGCTGAACAAGAGTGAGAAGACACTGAGCATCATCGTGGGCATTTTGACAGGACATTGCAAGCTCAACCGACACTTGCATTTATTAGGAATAGGCAAATCACCTCCTCTACAGGGAGGAGTAGAAAGGCGCAGGAAACCTCCCACCATCTTCTGGGAGTCTGTGATAGATGGGGTCGCCTGAGAAGGAGGGTCTGGGAGGCAAACATTTCTCGGGTGGAGTTGAGAGACCTGAGCTGGGATGACCTGCTCCGCTTCACGATGAAGACAGGACGACTGGAGTAAAGAAGGTTGGAAGCAAGGGGTTGGCAAAAAGGGCCACTAGGCCTACTCGCCGGGATTTTGTCCCCCCACCCTTACCATTACCATTATCATTAGGAAATCTATGTCTTATTTGCTAAATCATGACAAGCAGGAATCACGCAAAAGCCGTTATAATGACTCTACTGATTATACTCCATTTTCGAAAAGTTTACTTTAACAAAGATGAAATTAAATAAGCTTATAATAAGAACTTTTGTTAATTACAACGAACTTTGCTTATCAACCGATCAGCCAATCGGGGACAAGACAACAAACCAATTCTAGCGCCGCGGTGGATGTTTGGCGAAATACATTTTCATGTATTACTGGTTGCTGGCTGAAAACATGTCACAAGTTGCCATTTGACTTTCCTTTATATTGTAGGTGTTATGTGGGACCTGCTTTAAGAAACGATGTATTTCTTCTTCGCAGGTCGCACAATAAGTGAAAAGAGTTAGAAGATTTGGAGAAGGCATCTCTATCTTTTGATGGTTATGAGAAACCTAATGCCACAAACTATACTAGATGTATGATTGTTTTGGGTCTTTGTTCTGAGAAATTTCTTATTGAATTGTTCTCTGAAGAACCTTGGTACGTCTTGTTGGATGAAGACACGCATCTTTATTCACGCATCATCATATTGCGACCATGTCCTACTACTCCAGGTCATCTGGATCCATGGTTGATTCAGGCTAGTCTGGTAAGGGTTCGAGGCACAATAAACAATTACATTGGTGGATTGTAGATTGGACTGGGCTATACCTATCCTTTGGCGCTCTGAACCGCTGATCCTTTTTATGAGTTGCAGGAAATTTAATCAAGAAATTTGGTCAACTACAGAGGAACCCGTGAAACATTCTTGTTTTCTCTTAGTATCTATTTTGCTATGAAAAATTGACACATCAAGTCAATATGATGATGTATTTTTTGAAGTCAATTCGATGAACGTTATTGTGATTTTGACATGGACAAGTTTTCCGGTGATATCGCTTCTTGAGCTTGAACCCAAATTGGAAAAAAAACTAAAAACCCCCAATATTAAAACTTGCTTCAAACTTTCCGAAAGAGTAACAGATGACTGGTGTAGATAAGAAAAAGTTAATGTCCGAGCTGCATGTCAAAATGTATGGTGGAGCATTATTTTCATCCATACATTCTAAAGGGTCCGTACATGTGTGGAATGTGGAAGAAAATATACACGTGCTCGAGGTCCATCTTTATTCAGCCGCGCGTTAAATAAATTTATTTTCTACCGGTTTCAGTAAAGTTAAATTTATCCTCGTCTGAAGTGTATAAAAAAGACAATACACTGGTGGAATGTTTCATGACAAAGAATGGATATATCAAGATATTTTCTTGTGCCATGGGACATGTTATTATGTGGGAGAGATATAGCGAGCGGATGTGATTTGTGACAATTTGGACACGTCATATGGAATGAATATGAAGGGAGCTTTATGGTTATTCTCGTAGTTGATCATCATAAACACTTCGAGGTAGAAAGCGCTTTGTTTGGTGAGAATAACCATTTTGGAAAATTGTTGTTTGTAAGAAAGTCAACATATTTCATTATAATTTTTGAACAGTTTTCTCCAAGACATACATAGAACAACAATTCCCAATTCCGGCGAAGCTTTTACAAAACAAAATGATCCGGAGAAAATATTATATATCCATATCATATACGCAATAACGCTGCAGGGAATGCAACCGATGCAGATAAAACAAATTTGTCCGCATCTCAGTTTCATCAGGCTTGTGCTGATAAAATTTTAGAGCCGAGAATTCAAAAGAAATTGTTTTTGCCTGGTAACCCAAAGTCGGGAATTTTATTGACACTTTTGCTATAACAGCAGAGAATCAGGGTGTCGCTGATTAAACCCAGCAAAACTTTTTTAAATACCACTTCAATCAAAACAGAAGTTGGACTGACATCGGATCCAAATTAGAAAACTATTAGCAATTGGTTGAATGTGACCGTAAAAAAAGAGCTACATGTGCTGTAACCTCTGTTAACAGTTTTACGAGTGACGTACTCGTAAAAAGAATGGAAGTCATTTTTACCCTTTGTTGTTAAATTTGTTGAATGACCAGACTTTGCCCCTAGGATCAGTGTTGATCATAAAATGTGTAGGAAAAGTTGCCGTTTTTGATTGACTGATAATATGATTATTGTTATATTTTTTAAACGAGCTATGTCTGGAAGGTTTGCTTTTGTTTTATACATGAGCTACGATTTTATATGTCTACTGAATACTTTTGGAAGTTAAACTTTGTCAAAAATCACCTTGACTTGTGTCACGTCGATATTCAGATTTTCCACAATTTGAAAGTTTATGATTGTCAATTCTTCATTAATATCTTTTCACGTACTGGATGCGGGCAGTGATTTTGGGAATCTATAATCAATTCATTGTAATGATCGGAAAACTTCATGATTCAAGTGAACATGTGAAATTTTTTTTTGCTACATTCTGTCTCAATTTACATTTTTTTTACCCCAACTTGAATCTGTGCATGCTATTTTCAAAGTGTTTTTTCTAAAGACTAATATTGAGTCGATTTGGTTGCTTTTTTCCAGTAGCAATGTGCAACTTTCAAGCATACCACAGTTTTGATTCTGTAAGACAAATTGTCTTACAGCAGAAATCATCAACAGAAAATCCAAGATTTCATGGGCGACTCAAGGCAAATCCAAAGTATTTACAAAACAGGTTTGCGTTGTGTAGACATCTGGAGACGGTCATCTAAGTTGTGAAGCCTCACCCACAAGTGGTTCCCGATTTGCCAGAAATTGGACCTCTTGTTCACATGTACTGATTATTTCACCCTGATCAAGTTATTTAGCAAGATTTGTGCTCCCAACTAAAATTCCAAACTCTAAACTGCTGTAATCTATTTTTATCTCATTGCACCTGTCGGTGTAACTTTTTCACTTGTCATAGTAAGAAGTCGCCCAACTGGAAAGGTTTCTTTGAGGCGTCTCAAGTTATGCGTGGCAGTTATGCTAGTTCACTTGATTTAATTGGTGAGACTCCTTGACTAGAAGTTTTCTTATATTGTGGACATAATATTCCTTTGATCCAACTAACAGGTAGATTGACAATGAAGATTCTCTTGTCTCACGAGATTTCCGCCTCAACATATTTTATAATCTTTTGGATCGGCAATCAGTCTGCGATAGAAACGTGGCTCAAATCACGTTGTCAAAAAAAAAAGAAACATTTTTTTAAAAACTTGAAGTGAACGTCGGCGTCGATTCAGTATTAGTCCACATTTCCACATTTCAAATCCACACACCACAGTTTTCACGACGAAAAAGAGCATTTCAATAAAACGATCTCAAAACGATCTGCCAGCACTAGCAATGCTCCATATACGTTATGGAATCATATGCAGACGGCATTTATAGGGCAATTTCTTAAACCTCAAGGCAAAATAAGTGAAAAGCTTGAAATGCTCAAAACACAAAGCTTTGTGTTGTCATATTCTGCCTTGTTATGTTCAATGCCTTTGAATATATGCTGTGATTTTTTTTTTGTGGAAATGGTTTTTGAATGTGCGAAGTAGAGAAAATATCATCAAGTTCAACACTGTGCAGTTGATAAGAGAAAAAAATTATACTTGATAAAAATAAATTTAAGAAAGTAAGGTGAGAAAAACCAAAAACGAACACTGGGAAATATTCTCCAAACGCCTGTAAGATGATTTCTACGGACTTCAAAAGCAGATATGGCGATCCATAAGATCGCAGAGAAAGAAGGTCAATGAATTGCTAGAACCAACCCTTAAAAAAAGTAGTTCAGATATTTAACCGATCTGTACAAAACAACAAACACGACAGACGAGCCTACCACACCGGAATTAGCTATTTACGCAGATGCTACTATCAATACACCCGACGTAGAAAACGCACTACAAAAACTAAGAAACAGAATAAGCGGGCAAGACGGTATACAAAATTGTTCAAATACGGTGGGCAAAGCCCAACAGAAGAATTGATAACTTTAATACAGAAAATTACATATCAACAAAAAATCCCAGATGTATGGCGAACCAGCATCACTATCCCAATGTTCAAAAAAGGGGACAAGAAATAGCATCAAATTAACAGCAAAGTCTCTAAACATGGAAATATCACCGACCCAAACAAAGTGCTTAACAACACCAAGAACCCCTCTTAGACGCAAACTTGAACTTGACGGTAAAGTAATCGAACAGAGAATGAAACTTAACTACCTTGGCATTGAACTTTGCGGTTTTGGTGATATTGATGCAAGGGTGAGGGATCAAACAACAAAAGCGATTGCATGCGATCAATAGCTGGTTGCCTAAATGAAATATGGTGCAATAGGAGTATGAGAACGGACATTGAATCAAAGATCTACAAAACCATCGTGAGGCCGGTGATGACATATACCGCAAAAACCTGGCCACAAACAGCGAAAATCAAAAAACTCCTAGAGACAGCTGAGATGAAGATTCTCCGTAGAATCACTAAAAAAACACTGCTGGATAGAGAGAGATGCGAGAATATCAGAACAACCTGTAATGTCAAGAACATCAATGACTGGGTAACAAACAGGAAGAAGAAATGGAATAAACACCTAGAAAGGGTGGACAAACGCAGACCTGTGAGAACTTCTCGCGACAACTCCCCAATGGGACGAAGAGACGTTGGGCGCCCCCGGAAATGAGGCAGTGACAGCCTCACGCAAGTGGGCGATAATTGAACAGGCCTGAGGCCAAGAATGAAGAAGAAAAAATTGAAGACGTTTTATCTTGTTTTCACGATTTGACAGTACATGATTGACACTTCAAATCATCATTTTTTTCAATGGACAGTATTTTTGTCATGTTCGCCAATTTTCCCATCATAATCTCTTTGTCGGTGATTTATCCGAGTGAATGATCAATTGCAATCACCGAAGAATGCACAGGAAAAGTTATAACAGTTCAAGTCAACAATCCACAAGGTCAGTATAACTTTTCTCTCACATGTCATCAAAACTTTACTGATTTGATTTGGAAATTTTATTACTACGTTAACGGCTCAAAACTCACATGGATTTACAATGTGAGATATTCAATTTTTGGATGCGAAAACTTATATCAACTGCTAGTCTCTAGAGTGCAAACAAAAACATGCCGTAGTTTCACCAAATGCCTTTGGAACGAAATTAATTTGAAATGTGCAAGAATTTGCTGAAAGTATTCGAAGTGAGTTGCAAAGTACATATTGTGATTCACATGATGAATAATGTATCCTTTTTAACAAAGTTAGGCAATTTTGCAGCACAATAATAACTCACACTGAGCAAAAAGTTTCAAACACCAAAATCAAATCCTTTTGGGTGATTTATGTCTCTTAAATCTCTTCCCAAAACTTGAATATGTATTCAGAGTGTTTGTCCAAACACCGTTGTCTAAAGGCTCCCCACTGTGCTAGCCATCCAGGAAAAAGAATAAGATCTATCTTGCTGGTGGAAATGATCTTAATAAATGTAGGGCTGGTGAAGCCTGGAATCCGCCGTGGATTCTATAATTTCTAAGTGGCTGTTGACTTGATTAAGGATTTAAAAAAGGTATTGTCTCTTTCCTTTGGGTTCCGACAGTTAAAAGTGAGGGAACAAAAGTTTATGTTCCACGCGGTGCCAGTCGCCATAGCGCAGTGATTAATTAAAACAAGTGTTTTTTCACGCGTTTTTTGTTAATGGTTCAGAATAACTCGGAAGGGGTACCCCAATCAGATTGCTACTACTGCAAGTGGATGAGAGAACCAAAAACTAAAGATTGATGAATTGGGTACCATTACAATATCTTCATATATTCAGATCCTCCTGAAGTCTGATCACAGAACATAACTGGAAAGTCGGGTCACATGATATTGTTCCGTAAATCATTCAACCTTCAGTGCGTGGTGTAATGAAAGTATATCAGTTAATGGTCAATATGTCTTCTAGTTGATTTAATATTAATCCGGAATATGTGGATTGATGAATATTAGAAAATGTTAGAAATATAAATAGAATCCATTTATCGTTCAGGCAGACGCATGGATTTGGGAAGATATATAAAACGAACATTTACTTTTTCCAGTTTAATTAACATGAAAATCTTAATGTTATTGAAAAAAGAAAACTATACCTGACATCTTACCATGGACACATCTCCTACTTGCTTTTAGTAGAAAATGTGTTCATGGTACCATGGACAATAAAATGAGACCTGACTTTCCAGTTATGTTCCGTGATCAGACTGCATGAGGATCTGAATATATGAAGATGATGTACTGAGACCCAATTCATCAATCTCAAGTTTTGGGTTTCCTCATTCACTTGCAGTAGTGACAATCTGATTGGAGTACCCCTTTCAAGTTGTTCTGAACAACAAGCAAGAATTTTTGGGCGCTGACAATGGTCCAGTGGCTTGGCTTCTGCGGCAAAACATTTCAAGCTTTCTGGAAAATCCCGAAAATTTTTGAGCCCCACTTCTCTTTCTTTTGATGTGCTCAACAACAATATGTCCTACGGTTACAGAAGTTTCCATTTCATATAATAAGAATCATTTGGATAAATTCAGGAATAAATTTGTAACAGAACAAATATTGCCGTGTAATCAAGCTGCGAATCAAGTTCGGTGACCTGATGAGGACATGATAAACATGATAATCTCAGCCTGAAATGGAAGTAATGACGATAATAATCATCATCATGATATATTAATGGATATCGTGGGAGTAGCGGTGTGCTATAAATAATATATATGCTCATTCCATGACAAGCCAAAATCTTTCTTACATACGTATTTAGAGATATTTATACTCTGATCATTGTATCTGACTTTTTTGGATCAACTGTCAAATGAGCCTCGTGGCTAATTAGGTAGCTTCGATTCAAAATCATCATTATATCGACTTCAAGTTCCAGTCTTGCAATCATTATCTCTCGAAACTAAGAAATAAAAAGTACATTCTATTGTTAGCCAACAACGAGGCAGTCGGTATCTCCAAAGGGTTTTATTTTAGAACGAGTCTTCCGGATCAGAAGTTGAAAAAGAATTCTCTCTCTTGCCTTTGACAGAACATCTTTTAATGGAGATTAAGAATGGTATTTTTTGAACTACATATATATTCAACTGAGAATTTGTATTCAACTATCGATTAGTGCAAATTCCACACAACTCATCTTGATATGATTGACATATTGTCATGAACAAAATAAAAATCTCACCTGGCAAGAAGAGGTACACCAACACGATTCCTCATGCTAGCTCGCAACTCTGAAATGAAAATCCCACATTCATATGATAGAAATAATACAGTTTTTTTTAATAAAAATGCAAATAAAAGACACATGGTCTATGTTTAAATGAATCTTGAGCGGTCCAGAATTATTTTCTGGCTGACACTTTCAGATATAAGTATACAAGTTTTCGAGAAACTTTTGTTAAATCACATTTCCCTTCAGCTTCTATTCATACATCTGCATGCATGAGCACCTCATAGAATTTCATCAAAGTAAAACATGATAGGAAAACCTGTTTCCAGCTTCAACCAATCCACCTGATCGTTTAATACGATGCATAAAGGAACTCAATCCCACTAGAAAGAACGTAACGTGATTGCTCTGATGAAAAGGACCAAACCCCTTTTATGTTGTTGTTTCCATGTCCGCCAGGCTCCAGCGTATGAAAGTAATAATTAAACTGGATCAAAATGAGTGAATAAAATAAACATGACACGACGGGAATAGGGCAAAGCTGACGACGATTCGGATTACCAAATTAAAAAAAAATCAATCAACTTCGCTTTGCTATATGCTTTGTGTATTCTATCTGCAGTCTTTCGGAATAGTTTGAGGGTTGATCTTTTCAATTGGATTTGATGGTGATTATAACAGAATTGATCATTTTACGTCACGTTTCTTGGACTTATTATTCCTCTATCAACTGACTATTGCCTACTTAAACATGTATATTCGCTATAAATGATAAAGGCTTTTCCTTTTTTCGCTATCTAGAGCCATAAGCTTTATATTAGCAATAAGTTTAAATTTCTCGTCTAGACGAAGCAGGAGACATAAGCTCTGTAGAATAATGTCTTGACAACAAGATTAATGGGATGATTAATATGAGGCGGACACGTGTGTTAACTGAAGTTTGATCGATTTTCATCAGTATAAACAGACTCCAAGTTGGGACAGGCAAGAATCGAATTCATAAACCCATCCAACTATGATGAGGTTCAGATTTGATTATCATTTTTAGAAAATGGAAACATGTTTTTATACAGAGCTTATGACATTTTTTTTTTATTGGTCTTTATTCAGCTTGTTTTATCTACATTTAGTGGATGACTTTTGTGATGTTAACAGGCTACATGCTGACTGAGTCTGAGTATCCCACTGTACAAAGACAAAATGAATGGGATTGTGCAGTGCAAAATTTGTGCTTCCGGCTGCTTCATCTGATGTTGACTTGGACAAACACGAAATTGCGGAGAAAGATCACTAAGCGCGTGGTCTATTCGCCGTCAGAATAATTCAACTCATTTTTGGAGTGAAACTTCTTTTGCATCGTTGTGATGATATGTCGACAAAATGGCCCTAAACACATTTTTGAACAAAATCCACAGGACACGTGAACTGACAAATGGAAGTCCTGAAATGCACAATTACTGCGCGAACTTGCAATTATGTATTCAACTTTTTGATGGACCGTCAAGAGATGCCATTTTTCTACCCAATCTATCGACGTCACGGAATGTCCGGAAGTAAAAGTAATTACACTGTGGGCCAAATTGAGTAAGAACATAGTTTGATCCTTGATAACTCTTTTGTTTGTTTAAAGATTTTGATGAATTTTGGATATGATATTGGTCAATATGTTCTGGATGTTCCTTCAACACCGAGCTTGAATTTTGGACGGGACCGGACTTACGACGTTTTTATGAAATTGGTGTGCATTCAAGCTTGTTGCAAAAACGAGCTTCGCTACTTACAGACCAACTGATATTTGTTTTGTGAAGGAAGTGAGTGGGAAAAGGTATCCTGATAATATCAATATTTTAGAACCATGAACCATAACCTGAGAAACATTTTTTTTTCTGTATGATGGTGATTGTCGGCTTTAAAACTATTTCACTTCATTTTGATAAAAGTTTCTTGAAATTTCATGGCAACGTGGATTGTTTGTTGAAAATTTTTTATATTTTTAAGATTCTAGAGTTTGCCTGTTTGATTTTAAATAAATAGACTAGACATGGTTCTATCTTTGGAAGATAAAATCTCGATTAAACGTGATTAATGGAAAAAAATATAAGTGCACGAAAATGTCACGGCTCCTTCAAATTATCGTGTAAAATTCAAAGAAGTTTATCAAAAAAAAAAAAAAAACTTATTTTTTTTCCAATTTAAAAATTCCAAAATGTCAATAAAATTGACAAATCTCTAACAAACAATTAGCATTCCTATAAAATTTCAAGAATCTTTGATCAAAATGAAGTGAAATAGTTTGAATGCCGACAAGCACTATCATACAGAAAAAAACATCGTTTCTTAGGTTATGGTTCTAGAATATTGATATTTTCAGGATACCTTTTCCTTCTTTTTCAAAAAATATATCAGTTGGTCTGTAAGTATCGCAGTTCGTTCTTTCAACGAGCTTAAATGCACCAATTTCATAAAAACGTCGTAAGTTCGGTCCTGGCTAAAATTCGAAAGACCAATTTCAGGGTGACATTTAAAACATATCGACTAATATCATATCCAAAATTCATCAAAATCCATCAACGAACAAAAAAGTTATCAAGCGTCAAATCATGTTCTTACTTAATTTGGCCCACAGTGTATACGCATTTGAAGGAAATTTTGTCTAGTTTAATTTTGTACTTCAAAGTCAAAAAACGCTTAGTTTTTGAGTAATACTTGAAGAAGTGCCGGAATTTTGAGGTTTTCTGTAATTATCGTTGTGAAGTCAACACCTGGCGAGGTAGCAAACCTAAGATTCGAATTCAGCAGACTTAGAAACATATAAGAACCAGTAAGCAAGACACTTCTACACTTTTGTCCTGGAAAAAACCTATGCTTACTGTAGTAAGGCGTGAATTGAAAAAAATGCGACGAATATGTAATGCTTTTCAAAAACACTGATCACATTCACCCGATCATCGGCTGTTGTGTTTTGTAAATTATCCGTTAATAAAAATAGACAAAACACACAGCGAATGATGGAGTTAATCGGAACAGGGTTTCCGAAAGCGCCTTTTTTTAGATTTTGTTACACGATAGAGAAAAAAGAGATAACCTAGTGAGAATGATAAGGAGAGTTATTTTCTGAACAAAATCTTGGAACTTGATTTTCACTCACTCTTAATGCCCAGATCGATTCGAAACTCTGCACACTTGTCAAGAAACGATGACAATACAATAATTTCAATTAAAAAAGAGCTGAAAAGTGATCAATACTACTTTTTAATTTAGCAAAATCATGGTTTAGGTTATACAGGGTGCCACAGATTCGAGTGCATGCATGGGGATCTCAGTTATTATAAGAGATACAGGGTCAGTTAAATGTTTGCAAAGTTGCGAATTTTTATGCTCAACAAAATGCCGTTTTGAAATTTAACAAATTCCGACTACTTCCGAAGATATTCGAAAAAAACCGAAATTTCGCAAATACGTTATTATTTTTTTCTGAGTTGATTTGGGAAGATATTGTAAAATGGATTACATTATCTCAGTGCCACTTTTTCTCCTCTACAAGATGGCGGTATCAAATTGAAAATCTGACGTTTCGTCTTTGAGCGGCCATCATCAAGTTCATTTTTTTAAATACGGACCTGGATTTTTTATTTTATTTTTTATCATCTTTTGACGTCCATAATGTATTGAGGTATCGCAACCGTCGAAAAAAATATTTATTTGAAAAATACCACCAGAGAAAATTAGTAAGGCAACCCTTGTCTCCCCAACACATACTTTGGTTCATAAATCCATCTTTATTCGACACGTTATTCTTATGAGAAAACCTGCACAACTAGACAAGCCTAATTGACCAAACCAAAATCGAAATAACATCCAATAACGATACATTTGATGAAATTAAATTAAATCCACAAATGACATGGAAAATTGAAAAAAAATTTTAGAAAAACTGAATCAATTTCCACAAGTGTTCAAGAATACTGCCATTTTAACAAAATATTGAAAATAACAATAATAGGTGAAAAATGATTGAAAATATTGACGTTGCTTAGGCAACCCATTGCTCTACACCCTCATCTAATCACCTCAATGCCTCAAGGACGTCAAAAGATAACTAAAAATAAAATGAAAAATCGAGGTCCGTATTAAAAAAAATTAACTTGATGATGGCCGCTCGAAGACGAAACGTCAGATTTTCAATTTGATACCGCCATCTTGTAGAGGAGAAAATGAGGCTATGAGAAAGGGTGATTCATTTTACAATATCTTCTCGAATAAACTCAGGAAATAATAATATCGTTTTTGCGAAATTTCGGTTTTTTCCGAATATCTTCGGAAGTAGTCGGAATTTTTCAAATTTCAAAACGGCATTTTGTTGATCATAAAAATGCGCAACTTTGCAACCATTTAACCGTCCCTGTATCTCTTATAATAACTGAGATCCACATGCATGCACTCGAATCTGTGGCACCCTGTATAACTGAATTTCGACACGTCAAACGAGTGGTTATTGATAGACTGATGATGATTGACGTTGGCGAGACTTGGTAGGTGCGTTCTTGTGGTGTGGCCTATGCAACGTTGCCAAGATAATTCTTCTTGTCGAAGCTGTACGTGTGCTGTGATTATTTTCCAAAGGATTTTGCTCAAATTAGGCATGTGGGTTCTATGTGGGATTTGTTCAAGAAATAAAAAAGATTTATAGTGAGGTAGTGTGTGCCTTGTTTTGTTATTTTTCAAAAGCTTTTCTTTATATCTTGGTATGTAGGTTCTATTTGGGACTTGATCAAGTAATTCAAAAGAGAATTACACTGTGAGGTTATGTTTGCCTAGTTTTGTTATTTTCCAATGGATTTTGTTCAAATTAGGTATGTAGGCTCTATTTGGAATATGATCAAAAAAATTTGGAAAAAAAATAGTGAGGGAGACAGTTCCACTTCTGGTACGTGTACGATGCTGCAATTTATTTTTTTTCCAGATATACCTTTGACACTTCTATGGAATTGTCACTCTGATTTTCAATTCTTCACTTTTCTTCACGCTGAATAATAATGATCGTTATTGGGACGGCGTAGTACTTATTTAACTGGAGATTTTTCTTGAGAAACTATTTGAATTTGTGGATCATAAAGAGCTACACAAGGCTGAATAGATCTGTTGAATTAAGGTTCTTGTTTTGCTTCTACAAAGCGTGTAGGCGTACGAAGACAAAAGCGAACCAAAACTGTGGAGGTGATGGACTTCAGGCAATCCAGCAGAAAGGCATGATCTCTCTTACGAAATCTTGAAAGTGGAAACGTGCCTATCCGTAACAACCATACCAAAACGCAAATGCTGTTGCTTCAACATCGTCTTTGACTCTGGAGCACCCATAGTTCAAGAGTATGAGTTGAGAGGGAGTCTAAACGCCTGGAGACCACCGTCTTACTACCAGAATACAATCATTCCTTCACCCATGATGACATTCTAAGGGCACTACAGGATGTTAAGTCAGGCCAAGCTTCAGGGTTCGATGACATAGAACCGGAGTTTCTGATGGATCTGGAAAAAACACTCGGAGCTTCTCACTCACATTTCACATACATTTGGAAACGTACGCTTGAATTGAAAAAGTGCAAGTTGATAGTACTCTAAGTCGTGATCTGGTGTTTCGATGGCATGGAGAGTTCAAGGAGGGGCATGAGAGTCTGAAAGACGAGGCGCAGTGCGGAAGACCAGTGGGGGTGCGAAGAGACGCAAATGCGCGGCGTGTGCGCCCCCTAATCCTGAAGATCGGCGTTTAACAGTTCGTTGTTGGCCTTGGAACTGGGTATGAACCATGCAACAGTCAGACAAATCTCAACCAACGATTTTGGGATAAAAAAGTTGTAAGCGAGGATGGTTCCAAAGAATCCTTTCTGAGAAGCAAAAGCAGCATCAAATGACCGCCACAGAAGATTGTTCACAATAAATGGCAAACGATCTCACGCTGCTTGATCAAGTTATTACAGGCAATAAGAGCCGGTTCTTCCAATACGACCCGGAAACCAAACGCCAAAGCTCACAATGGTTGATGATTATTGCCTATTTTCATAGCCGTGGAATCGTCCACAAAGAGTTTGTTCCATCGGAGCAAAACGTAAATCAAGTTCACTCTAGTCAAGTACTCAAAAGATTGCAAAAAACGAGTCAACAGGGTGCGCCCAGACATCACTCATGACTGGATCCTTCAGCTCGACAACGCGCCATGCCACACCGCCCTTAGCGTATTCCAGTACTTGGCCTTTAAGAGGATCGCCGTGTTGCAACAGCCGCCTTATTCGCGCGATATATCACCCTGTGACTTTTTTTGTTCCCTTGAAACAAATCGGTGGTCAAAGAAACCCATTTTGGGTCGATTACGGACACTCAGGCGGCTCAGACGAGGGTACTCGCAAACATCCCAGAAGATGCGTTCCAGAAATGTTATGAAGCATGAAAAATGCACTGAAATCGTTGTACAGCTGCCAGCTGCCCAAGGAGACAACTTTGAAGGGGATGGCAGAGTTGTAGAATGATTTTTGAATAAAGGTTCCGATTAGGATTAGGATGTTCCACTTTAGTTGAGGATTGGTATTTTTTGTTATGAATAAGGAAATTCACATTTTGTGAACAAAATGCACGTCAGTGTTTTTCTTTTTACAAGTTGGATTTCAATTTTGAGATGAATTTGAAACTGGGTTTTGCCTGGGCTGCTTGGAGATCGGGTAATTCAGCTAGTTTTGTATAAAATAAGATATGAAAAGAAATATATTTCAGGGTGGTAACCTAAAAAATTCTGGTCCAGTCTACGTTCAATTGAATGTACAGGGTGTCTATTTAAGAATGGCAAGGTGCCAGATCTCAGAAACTAGGCATCCGAGAGACTTGCGGAAAAAAAATTACTGGGTAATATGGAATAGAGAAAATGCTGGAAATATATCAGAAGTTCCCAAGATCGCCACACGATGGCGTAACGGTGCTATCAAAACACAAAATCCTTCAAATTTGTTTTTCTGATTTTTTTTTCTAACATGTCAAATAAGACAGGTATCAGCTGTCAAACCTTACAACGCAAGAATGCTCATATCTTTGAAACAACCCAACCGATTGACGCGATCTTGGTCTCATATGAAAAAGCATGATCAACACTTCAAAAATCTTTTTTGGTTTTGAATTTTTGACCTTCGCCGTCGCCGCTAGATGGCGTTAACTGAAATGGTAGCATGTTTTTGAGTTTTTTCCAAAAAAATCAAATGTGATGGTATGTTTATTTTTATATATTTTAAAAGGAGATACATTTTTCTATAAAAAAAACAAACAAATCAATGATTTTTTTTTGTTTTTTTTATTATTTTTTTTTTTTAATTTTTTCAATAGGAAAATGTATCTCCTTTTAAAATATATAAAAATAAATACATCATCACATTTGATTTTTTGAAAAAAACTCAAAAACATGCTACCATTTCAGTTAACGCCATCTAGCGGCGACGGCGAAGGTCAAAAATTCAAAACCAAAAAAGTTTTTTGAAGTGCAGATCATGCTCTTTCATATGAGACCAAGATCGCGTCACTCGGTTGGGTTGTTTCAAAGTTATGAGCATTTTTGCGTTGCGCAGTTAACGCGTTGCAAGACGGTGTAAACGGGCGAGAAGCAAGCATTCGTCCAACCCTACTATCCCCACACGCACTTGGTCCGATCGGACCGAACTAAACCAGTTATCGGTGTAAACTAGGCTAATTTTGTCACGAACGTGGTGGTATGAGGTTGCCTGAGAAAAATCGGTTATGGGTTACAGTTGACGGGGTTTGAAAATTGACAGTTTCAATTTGGTGAATATGGGCACCAGAGAGTGCGCATGAAATTGAAAAAGGGAACATCATTTTGAAGCAATTGGCATCAGACTTGAAATCAAAATGTATTTACACGAAAAATTATGTGGGGTGCGCCAAGGTTAGTAGCCTATTAAAAAATTTCGGGAAATAAATATATACCTGGCAACCTAATTGTTATGATCAAAAAATACTAGGCAACCTATCGTTTGCATGTTCCGTTGACTTCATACTCTCGTTTGGTATCTGATATTTTCAATAAACCACTGGGTGAAGAAGTAAAAAAATAACCCATTCTTGTTCTGTTAATTATTCATAAACTGGACCAGAATTTTTTTGGCAACCACTTCACGATACACTTCCTGATATATCAAATAAGATGCAAAATACTTTTCACCAAATGAACAGATCGGTGAGTGTCGTCTCCTATTTGGAACTTAGACTATAAAAAAAATCTCTTCGAAGCTGCAAAAGGATTCGAGGCTTGATTTCTGAATAACCCTGGGTAAGTAGGTTCAGTAGTACTCATTTAATTCTGCTTATTTTGGCTTCAAATGTTCGACGAAAAGAAAACTGAACGTCAAAGAAATTTTGTTTGTTGAACTCGTGAGGACGTGATGGATACCGGAAACTATTCAAGTAACCTTGAAATATCTCAGATAAGACTTCAATCGAAACGCATCGACCGTAGTCCATTGAAAGTCGTCTCTCGTGTTGTCCTTAAAACATGATCCGTTTGAAAGCACAGTTTTACGAGAAGGACATCGGCAAATGCATTCCGGACCATCTCACATTTGATTTTTTGAAAAAAACTCAAAAACATGCTACCATTTCAGTTAACGCCATCTAGCGGCGACGGCGAAGGTCAAAAATTCAAAACCAAAAAAGTTTTTTGAAGTGCAGATCATGCTCTTTCATATGAGACCAAGATCGCGTCACTCGGTTGGGTTGTTTCAAAGTTATGAGCATTTTTGCGTTGCGCAGTTAACGCGTTGCAAGACGGTGTAAACGGGCGAGAAGCAAGCATTCGTCCAACCCTACTATCCCCACACGCACTTGGTCCGATCGGACCGAACTAAACCAGTTATCGGTGTAAACTAGGCTAATTTTGTCACGAACGTGGTGGTATGAGGTTGCCTGAGAAAAATCGGTTATGGGTTACAGTTGACGGGGTTTGAAAATTGACAGTTTCAATTTGGTGAATATGGGCACCAGAGAGTGCGCATGAAATTGAAAAAGGGAACATCATTTTGAAGCAATTGGCATCAGACTTGAAATCAAAATGTATTTACACGAAAAATTATGTGGGGTGCGCCAAGGTTAGTAGCCTATTAAAAAATTTCGGGAAATAAATATATACCTGGCAACCTAATTGTTATGATCAAAAAATACTAGGCAACCTATCGTTTGCATGTTCCGTTGACTTCATACTCTCGTTTGGTATCTGATATTTTCAATAAACCACTGGGTGAAGAAGTAAAAAAATAACCCATTCTTGTTCTGTTAATTATTCATAAACTGGACCAGAATTTTTTTGGCAACCACTTCACGATACACTTCCTGATATATCAAATAAGATGCAAAATACTTTTCACCAAATGAACAGATCGGTGAGTGTCGTCTCCTATTTGGAACTTAGACTATAAAAAAAATCTCTTCGAAGCTGCAAAAGGATTCGAGGCTTGATTTCTGAATAACCCTGGGTAAGTAGGTTCAGTAGTACTCATTTAATTCTGCTTATTTTGGCTTCAAATGTTCGACGAAAAGAAAACTGAACGTCAAAGAAATTTTGTTTGTTGAACTCGTGAGGACGTGATGGATACCGGAAACTATTCAAGTAACCTTGAAATATCTCAGATAAGACTTCAATCGAAACGCATCGACCGTAGTCCATTGAAAGTCGTCTCTCGTGTTGTCCTTAAAACATGATCCGTTTGAAAGCACAGTTTTACGAGAAGGACATCGGCAAATGCATTCCGGACCATCTCATATACCTACGTCAAAGCCATTCACAAAAAAGAGTGGCAAACTATCGCGTTTGCATCTGTATCTGACAATTCTTGTCAATGTTGAAACTTTGTATAACATAGTTACATACATACTAGACTTGAAGTTTGAGAATTTGATAAAGTTTGCCTTTTTGAACTTCCATTGCGATGATGCAATATTGAATTTTGGCGTTGGAGGAATGAAGTTGGAAAATGTGTTTTTGTGATAGAAGGCATGACCTTCAATGAGTTATTCAAAAATTTGCAGGAACATGATTGTCGACTTACATAATTTAACTAGCAGTAAGTAAGTAAGGCATCGTACGTAGCAGGAGTAGGGTAGTTTCATTTGAAAGTCATGTCATCCAAGTCTCCACCATATACACTTATTATTTTCTGGTCGATAAACGCTACTACATAGGTTTGCAAAAGCTCTCAATCCAATTAAGAATAGTCGCAATCTTCTTATCGACAAGATACCTCCAGCACTATAATCATCACAAAGGCAAATAACGCAAAGCGGAAATTATAATCACGATTAAAATTCTTCTCACTCAGAAACTAGGATGTGAACTGAACCGTGATAGCCCATTTGGAATAATACCATCCCTTAAACGAACGTTTATGGTTGGTAACTGTGTAGTGATTGATTGTATGGTGTTGCGAATGATTGTCGGGCAGCACAAAACAGAGGAAAACATCTCTTTTAAAAAGTAGTGATGAGTTTTTTATACCGTGAACTGAATCCGGATTTTATTGCCAAATGGATGAACTGGAAGGAAATATTTGTCGTTTACAGTTTGTAAAGCTGACAAGACATGAGCCATTTCAAGGTGATACATGGAAACGATTTTAGTCCCAGTCCTTATGATTCAAGGCAACGTTGCAGGATTGATGAATTTGGGTTATGCAAATTGTGAACCATGAATTGCTCTTATTTATATTAGTTCTCTGTTTGTCAATTCATCATCAACATATCGGATGTACCTGAAATTTGGACAAAAAAATTTTGTTAAAAAATGTTGAATGTATTCAACTAGGCCTGCTCAAAGTCACCAATTGAAATGAAAAAAATATCACCTCAGTAATTTGTAATAGCGGAAAGATATGGATATTGACCCCTAAAATTGTGTTAGCCGTACAGTACCAAAAATATAGGCGTAGGCTATTCACATTATGTTCCCAACCCACAACTAAAAGACCACAAAATCCGACTTGCAAATTTATCATTCCTTTCTAGGACACCTCTCAATAAGCTTCTCGAACTTGACTGAAAGTGGATTGTAAGTTGTAATTGACTTCAAGAAAGTCAACCACAACCCATGTTGCCAACAGATTTTCGTCTATGCTAAAGTCGGCAATAAGTTTCTATGGCCTCTCTCTAATAGAGACTTGAGTGGCTTTATATCTTTGAGTATTCATGTTTAATGAGGTTTCACATAGTGTGACGCTGAGTGGGGCTTTATGATGTGACCATTTATAACCGTTTATAAAAGCAAGAAGTTTAACAGTGGAATTTCAACTCTCGAGCAGGACATAGTAGGGACCTACTTGGGCAGAAAAAGTCAAAATGAAGTTGGATCGAATATTCGAGTTATTCTTTTACCCCGCTTCACACTGTTGCGCGAAGATCATTAGAGCAGGAAAAGATCTAACAGACATATTTATGGTTTTCCTACGTGCTCATCGGGAATTTTTCTCCGTTCATGGACTAATGAACACAGTAAAAATATAGTGCTCGTGAAATGGAAAAATAGAAAAAAAATCCTGGCTTATTGGAATAGCATGCCGGAGGACAAGTTACTGTATTCAATATTATAGTGCAGCTTTGAAAATTTTCAAGAATTTTTTTTTAAAGGAAATGGCAGGGGTTCTGGTATTCTCTTTATAGGGAAGTGAATATGGTTTTATGCACTTGTGAAGTGGTGAATGTACCTAGTTGAAATAACGCAGATACAACAGATGTTATATTTGATGTATAATAAATACAATTATTGATGATGATCAGGAACTTCAAAAAACGCAGATGATGAAATATTGTAAAAGATAATGATGGTGAACATCACAGATATTTCTGAGTTTTTGAGTTTGGAAAAAAAACATCACTTATTCATGAGCTTGTGCAATGAAACCTATTTGTTCCACTTGCCTGAGAATATTTTCTTGATGTTTTTATTTCTGATGCATTACGTGTAATTGCGAAGTTCATCGATATCTAACATGTTCTTTCTTAGAAACTCTGTCATATTGTCACTCATCAGATTTCACAGAGTGAGTATCTATCCTGGCCACTCGACCTGCTACTGTCAAACTACGTGGTGAATGAATCTACCATCATGGTTTCTTTGAAGCAGTCATAGTCAAACGCCCTCACTGCATCAAAAAGATCCACATAACTTGCTTTTTCCACGTACCTGTACCTTCTGGATAAAAGAGACTGTTGTTCGAGTGAAGGTTCTTGCTTCATATGAAAATTGCTATCAATGTATTCTGCTTGATAGGTCCTGACTGCAAAATTTGACATTTCTGGCTTATTGGATTCGCCAACTATTTATTTCTATGTCCATCAAATTGAAACGTCCTGTGTACGTAGTTTTTATCAGCAATCAAATAGTTTTTAACAAGTGTTTGGATCTTTCTCTTTCATAACTAGTGGCTGATCATCAACTGTCAAATTATGAAATAGTTATTCACGTTAGGTACTATGACGGTAAATGGCTTTTCAAATTACGAGTCAAGATGTATAATATGAACGAGGCGACGGAGTAGCCAAGTCCGGAATTTCTAGACGAGTAGTTGAATGACATTTAACGACTGTCTATCGTACATTGTTTTGTTTCATGCAATAACAGTTTTTTTTAATCGGTTCAAGAGAAAAACTGCTTTCTTATTGTCAAAGCACACATTAAGAGGGTGGGTGGCAGTTCGTCTCACATTCTTACCATGAGATAGCGCTACTCAAACCATGTCTCCACTTGGGTAGTATAGATGGGTCACTTATGTAAGCAATATTTTATGTCAAGTTATTCATTAGAACTATGAGGTGACGCCACTTGAAGCATGCTACCATTCAGCTAATATAGATAGGTTACTCATGTTACGCGAGAATTTACTTATACCACTAGGCCGTTGGGACGAGTTGTAGACAGGGTGTCCGGGAAAATGTGGGAGATCTCTCGGATTCAGATAGAACATTAAAAAATAGGATGACAAGTTCCCATAATTTTTTTTCCTAGCGTTACTTTCACAATTTCGTCAAGAGCACCACTTCGTCATGACTTTTTTCGAGGTTTTGTTTAATAAAAATTGTTTTTTCTCGAAAATGGTTCATTTTATCGACAATGGTATCCAAGGTATCCAAATTTATTTTTTTTAACTCCTTATCATACAGGGTGCTAAAAATTTGAGCGTTAAAATGTACAATCTAGTCCGTCCCTGGTAAACTAAACAAGCTAATTATGTTTTAAGGGAAGTATTTTGAGAGGTCCTTACTACTGTTTATCATATTGAATTTTCATTGAATTATATTGAGTCGTTTAAAAGTTATTCAAGAAAAACCGATTTCCAGTGGGGTCCTTTAGGGGGCCGTATCTCCGTAGGGAAGGCCGCTAGGAAAAAAATTTATGGGAACTTGTCATCTTATTGTTTAATGTTCTATCTGATTCCGAGAGATCTCCCACATTTTCCCGGACACCCTGTAGATTCAAATCAAATCAAAATTGCTTTATTGTCGTAAATATGGAGGCATTTGTGAAAAAGCAGTCCTAACTAATATGTATAACTAATAATAATTTAAAAGAAGTGGTTGCGTACTAAAAATAAAAGTTTCAAAAATATAAACAGTAGTACAAAACATCATGGAACCAACAAGAGTATGAACAAAAATACATACCTACTTAAGGAAACATGTCATCAAAAAACTCGTTGATGTCAAAGTACGCTTTATCCTTCAACAATTTGGTGACTGATTTGCGGAGAAAAAAAATGTTAGTGGACAATTTAACAGCACTTGGGAGATGGTTGGGAGAGTGGGAATCTTTAGACAATGTGCGTTTGGGGATACCTAATGGAATATCATTTCTTCTCCTAAAGTTACAACTAGTCTGTCTGTCAAGATTTCTGTACTTTTCGTGAATCAGAGAAACTGTCTCTAAAATAAAGAGACACGGTAAGTTCAGGATTCCATGCATCTTAAAAAAAGGTTTGCAAGACTCTCTATTTTTGACCCTGAAAAGAAACCTTACAGCTCTCTTCTGTGGAACAAAAACTGACTGGAGCAGGGCACGACTGCAAAAACCCCAAAAAGGGAATTCCATACCTCATACGGCTTTCAACAAGGGCAAAGTGGGTTGAGGTGCCCAGCACCACACCAAGTTGGCTGGACACGATTCTAACAGCAAAACATCCGGCTGCCAAGTTCCTGTTCAAGGTTTCAATGTGCGAGTGACTTTGGAAACATAATACACGAGTGACATACAATGTTTTATCCAACAATTGAAGGAAATCGTTTTTCTATGAGATTATTATTAAATATAAATTTCAGCGTCAAAATGACTAGACAGTGACATGTTAACATTTTGGTCAAAATAGGTGATTGTTTGTTTGGTTGCCACAGAAACGTGATGGGTTAATTGTTTGTTTGCCACGGGAACGTGAGTTATAATAATTATGGAGGATCTATAACTCAATGGTGACCAGTGAGTAATGGATTATCACACACTAGTGTGTTATTTGACACTTTACTTGTCCAAAATGACATCAATGATGGCACCTATAACTATCATGTTGGATAAAAGTAATTTTGTTACTTTTTTACAGCAAAATTATTTTTGATAAAGTATTGAATTATTCAAGATGTTGAAAAATAGCTGATCATCACTTTTCAAAGTTGGGAAAAATATTTGGGTTTTTTTATCAATAGCGAAATTATGTTAAATACATAGTTTATAACATTACATTATTTATCAAGTTAATACAATCGTCTGATCATTTTCTCAAGTAATATAAATAGTTTTTTCAGTTCGGAATTTCGCGATACTCCATCAATAATTTTTTTGAATGTCTATTTTTTGTTGGTTAAGGAACAAATAAAAAAAATCACTTGTCAACAAATTCAATAAGTGATCGTTTTTTTTAAGTTAATCAGTGGTTAGTAGCTTCTTTGATTGTATATTCTCTGTATTTTTTACATAACAAATAACTTATCAGTGAATGATAAAACTCATTTCTCAACTCTATTTTCGAAAGTGACACATATTATAAAATTATCAGGTAGTGAAAATTCAAATGTATGTCTTTCCTTATGTGAGGGGATTTCTTAAATACTTGACAAATTTGGTAGATCATGGATGCGTAACAAAATTTCAGAGCATAATATGTACTTGAAGGAAAAATTTTTAATAAATATTTGAATAGTCCAAAATAAGGTATAATACTCAAATTATAGAGAACGATGTCGAGGTATACAGGGTGTCCAGAAATGATGAGCAAAAAATTCAAGGGAGCATTCTAGACCGAAAATAAATGCCATCTTTTCACATAATTTTTTTTTTGAAAATTGATTAATACTTTATTTGCAGTTTTTTGGCAATGCCTTTTTGCTACACTCATAATATTTTGAGGAGATCTTGTATCGGGAGCTTCATCGTGATGAGGGATACAAACTTGCTCACCATTTTGCCCTCATTTTGTAGAGGGCGCCACATACGAACCTAATCTTTGATTTGAATGGTCCCATATTTTGTTTGCTACACTGTATGTAACTTTCGAGTGAATATTTTCATTCTTTTTTTCTTCTATTTTTTTTTAAATTTATTTTTAACTTTGAACATAGCATATGCTTTGGGACAATGTGCTATGAGATGCCGTGCAAACACGTTTGGGAAGAATTAGTTTTGACAGTTGGTAATTTTGAACATTTTTTTTTTAATTATTTTCAGTATTTTTGTCATTGATCAGCATCAGCGTGACAACAAATTTTCAAAAAATCACCAACTTTCGAAACTTATTCTTCTTAAACTTATTTCTAGAGCAACTATAGCACATGTTTCCAAAGCTTGCTATGTGACAGGTTAAAAATAAATTAAAATCATTTTGTATATATTACACGGAAGCAGAGTTTGTTATTTTAGGGTTTTTCTCGAAAACGGTTAGTTCTATCAAAACATGTCAAAAAGTTAAGAAAATGAAATTATTTGATCGGGAGTTACATACCCTTTAGCACAAGAGAGTTGAGACAATTCAAATCAAAGTAAAAGCTTGATGTGGCGCCCTCTAGAAAATGTGAAAAAACCGTGAGCCATTTTGAATTCCTCATCTTGATAAAGCACCAAATATGAAACTTTGTCAAAATATTACTAGCGGGGCAAAAGGTATTGCAAAAAAACTGCAAATAGAATGTAACTTTAACACCCTGTAACTCCGCCAATAATCGTTTTTCGAGAAAATGTTATAGAAAGAGGTAGCATTTATTTTTTGTCTGGAATTCTCGCCTGAATTTTTTGCTCATCATTTTTGGACACTCTGTATTTATTATAGATAATCATTTTTATTGAAACACTTAATTTTTCGTATGACTATTCATTATTGAATGTATTATACATCCACTTTCGATTGGTCGATGCGACTCGTTACTTATACCAGTGACTTTTTTTCATCACTGAATTGTTTTCAAACAATGAAACAGATCTTATGTCATTACTCTACTGTTAAAGAGCCAATCAGAAAATTCGACAAGTTGTCAACATAAACGTCAACCATCACATCCATCATTTTGAAGCAGCCCATTTGACCGTCCATACTTGTCTTACAGTCATTGTGTTAACAATCTAACCTCACTTTACCCTACAGTAACAGTTGTCAAAAAGTGCCGTGCAAATGAAATTGAATATTGCATAGTTTGCTTCAATTATTTAATAATCATAGAAAAACTACACTATTCTACTCGTGGGAAATGTTTATCACTCACTCAGATGATTAAGATTAATAATAACCACTTATTCTCACTCGTTAAATAATATACAACGCATGATAGTTAGTGTGTTCTAATCCATAACTCACTAGTCACTAGGGAGTCATAGATTATACCTCACGTTCCCGTGGCAACCAAACAAACAACCTCTTTTGAATAAGATGTGAAAAATCTCTGTCAAGTCATTCTGATACTGACATCTATATTTGATGATTATTATCTCATAAAAAAACGATTCCACTTGTAAGATAAGACATTGTATGCCAGTCATGCTATATGTTACCCGAGTCACTCCAAATTTATACAATAAATCTCTCTTGCGTGACTTATTTTCAACATAACAAACTAGTACCATAAATAACTATTGAGTAGTTCTGGATGGATCATGGGAAATTTGTATACAGGTTGTCTCGAAATTAGACGGTGTTTTGGAAATATTTTTGAAACCTGTTGAGATAGGTACCTAGTTGAGTATAATATGGTATAGTTACTAAACTTTTCACACTCTATTGAATGAACGAAAACTTAGTATTGTATCACCTTCATGAGTTGAATATACAGAGACGGATTTGACAAAAATTTGCCAACATTATTTTGTTTATTGATTTTTAGTAGTTTTGCCTAGAAATTTTGAAAATCTGGAGTTTTCTACACAGATAAGGTACTCCTCTCGTGAGTCTCTGAGACGCGCCATTTTCGAGAAGAATCGATTTGAAAATCTTTTTACACACTGATTTTATAGTGAAAAATGTCGTGTGAATCTGATCAGGCTCTAGGGCAAATTTTCTTCTCGAGCTCATCCCTATATTCCCTACCCATAAAGGTTATACAATTCTAAGTTTTCCTCCATTATGTGAAAAGGTTGGTAGCTGTGCAACATTTTATTTGATTATGTATACAGGTTTGGAAAATATTTACGAAAATCTGTCATTAGGTCTTCACCTTTAACACCCCGTATCTTGAAAACGAAGAGTTTGTGGACACTTAATAGTTTATGAGAATATGAAGGTTCACTTCCATTTTTGGTTGCAGAATATGTGGTTCAAATATTGACGTCTAATTTCGGGACACCCTGTATAATATGGACAAATTTATAAAGAAAATAAATTACTCAAATTGCCCACCATTGATGATGAAATATATCCATTGACACAACTAAATGTGTATTTAAAATCAATACATACTCATGAATCCTTCATTTAGTTGGCTACATCACATGATAAGCCGTCATGAAAATACAATCTATTGTTCAGTACACTGCATACGTCCATTTACGTTTGTTTTCCTTTTATCGTGAACAATGCTTCTAAACTTTTCAGAAAATTACTCGAAAACTTTGAGCTAGCGCTCGTTTTTAATTATTCTTCTTTTATTTAAAACGCTAACTAGCGAGCAGCTCACAAACAATGGTGAACCAACAACTGTTGTAAAACTCCTTGGCAACTTGTTTGGGATTTACTCGAAGAAATAAGAGTGCAACTTGAAACTCATTTAATTGAAGTAGTAATCATTGCAGTCTAAAGAAGTAAAACATATTTTTTGCTGGAAGCTTTGTGTGATCTAATTGAAATTCTCTTGGGACCTGTATAAAGATATTGATAGCTAAAGACTAGTACGTGCCACTTTTTCAAATCATAAGTTGCTCTGGGCGCATGGATAAAAATGGTTTACAGACTTCCATCTCTCGCACAAATTATGCTGTTTAGCTTGAAAAAACTTCTCGAATAATTCACAACCCACCCATAATTAGCCTCATCTGAATATTCAACAAGACAAAATTCCAATACAAAACAGTAATAATTCATCCTGATGTATAAAGCCTAAATTTAAAATGGAAAAATGCATGATTTATTAATGTCTCAAAGATGATTTATTTCGCTCAGCTACTCCATTTCATGTTTTTTTTTACATAACGATTATTGATCAATTTATTCGGATTCTCAAAATTATGTATAGTAATAATTCACAAGGCTGCGAAACTTCCAGAAATTGTTGAAATATTTTGATGAACAATATTGAACTTGGATCCAGGCGATATCATTTTCTCCAAGTAGGTATCCAGGAAGAATGTTTCAAGTTATTAGTCTTGTGCCTGACAAGCTTTAAAATTATTTCTCGCGCTTTATTACTGAGGGCGCTTGACTAAAATATGCTGCGGAATAGAGTGGGGAATGTTGGAAAGTGAATTGGCAAAAAATTGTGAGTCGTGAAATTAATGTCTTGAAAGATTGGATAATATGATGGCTATTTGAAAAGAGTTTCTTGAACAGCACATTATCAGTCATCCCGATAGCTGTGCACTTGATATGGGCAAAAACCATAGCTGATGTCTAGGTAATTTAAATAAAAAAGTGTTGTTCTTATTCACTTCTCTATGAAATTTTTAAAATGTTTTCAAAGGATTTTGAAAGTTGAAAAGACATTTTTGTTCACGTTCTATTTTCAAGAGTGCTCCCACAACAGTGGCTCAAAGTATTAGCAATATGGCATGGTAGTCCGGTCAAAGCGTACATTGACTTTGCGTTGAGATGTCATGTTTGATTTTTTTTATCAATGGAAGTGCCATCATTTGAAAAGCTTGAAAACAAATTTGCAACCTCGTGCGATTTTTTTTCGCGAAGATATTTGCAAAAATGCGTTTTGGTGCGTGATTGTCGTGAAGCCAAAAATGACACATCTATGTATTCGTTATGATATAATGTATACTTTTTGCTAAATTTGTTTTTGTTTGAATCAATAGAAAAAAAGTTATTACGCGATTTTAACAAAATTTTGCCGAAATAAAAAGTATTTATAAACAGTGGCACCATAATCGTCAGCAAATGGATATCGGATTTTTTCTGAATGAATTATTTTGCCCTAACGGTCCAATTAAAGTGGTGAGGGAAAGTTAGATCTCATTTTATCCAAATGTTGATAACTCTGGACCAAGTAATAGGATTCAAACAAATAGCTCTTGTTTAAAAAAGGGATTCCTACTCTACAGGGTATCCCATAATTAGTGGACAAAACGTTCGTACAGTATTCATCTGTTCAAAATGACCAAACTTTATCCAATAAACTTCCTTCTACGGAAGCTATGCCTTCTTTAAGGGGGACACCTGAGGATTTTTTTCTAATTATTTCCAAGACGGTGCAAAATTGACTTTTGAAACTTTGAGATCCTTCTTATTTCAATATGCTGGATTTGAATGTGATGGAGGTAAGTATAAAAAATTAACTGCAACTTTTCATAAGAAACTTGTTTGTCTTTTTTCTCAAAATTTTGAAAATTTGAGCTCGAACTAACCAAAAAAGTGTCGTCTGGGTTTGTATAAGTTTCAGTCAAATCCGATGTGATCAATTGTACGAATTCATATTTTAATTTGGTATATTCAAATTAGTAGAATCCTAAAGAAATAATTGGAAAAAGACCAAGGTGTCCCTCTTTGGGGGCGTTTAACGATTATGATTATTTGATGGAGTACCGATTAATAAAGATCTGAGGTTCTAGCCACTATGGGACACCCTGTATATCCACATTATGAACAATAACGATTTTTGTTGCATTTTCGCCGCTTTCCAATTGGTGATCTATTTCCATTTTCAATTGCCAAAATATTTTTTGGAAATATTGTTACATTTGCTTCAACTTTTTTTTTCTTACAAAAATATATTTTTTAATTTTTGGAAGACTTCCTCTAAAATATTTGACTTCTTGGCATTGTATTACCCTCTGGAGTTATCTCTTCTCATTTTCTAATAAATAATTGGGTCTTTCTAGCAAAAATAAACATAAACGTTAATATAAATATGAGTCCGCGAGTCTTTTTTTTGAAATACACGGTGTCACAGATTTAACTTGATTTCTTCTAGGAGGCGACACCCACATGTCTTTTTCACTTTTTGGTACGGACCCTTGATTCTATAGACTTTCATGTTTATTTTTGGGCCCTGAATACGTACCTCACCACAAATTTTTTAATAAATGTCTGAATTTTTTATGATGAGAGCAAACGGCTGATTATCAGCTCTGATTATGATATGGAAAAACATTTAGTTGTTTTTCATCGACCACAAAAATAGTTTTTATTAAATATTTGAATGATAACAAACGCCTGATCATCTACCCTCAAATTGCGGGAGAGTGATTTATCCGTTTTATCAATAATTTTTTTTATAAACATGCATGAATCTCAATCATCATCCAGGATAACCATCAGCGAATCATCCACACCAAGTTTTTGTTTGTTTTTTCATCAACAAAATAATTTTCAATAAATACTTTGAATATTCAAGATTAGAACAAACGGTTGATCATAAAATCTCAGATTATGATCTCTATTTTTTTAACTAAACTGCTCATCAAATTAGAACATTGATTTTTTTGCCCATATTCAATAAGCTGTAGCTTTGCGAAGCATAAACGGATTTTCTCGAGTAATTTAGCGTTTTGGAGGTCGACTTTCGTACATTTGATTGAGTTTAGTAGATTCTGTATGAGATGAGGTTTTCTATGATATACAGGGTGCGGAAGAAAGTGACAAACCCGATTTTCAATTTTTTCACGATACTTCCAGTTATACCCAAGGGTATAACCAAGATTGGTACCTCGGGGCGTATTTTGTATTTTTCGGATAACTCTTTTGACACAAGAGATGATTTTATTCCTTTTCATATTTTGCCATCTTGTTTTGAGTTTTGCGGATTCAACTTCAAAATATCAGGATATATGATACTCTTGACACAATATAGAAGAAAAAAGATTATTTAACTGGAGGGTGATAAACAGGGTCCCTTAAAAGTACGACAAACATTTTTTTTGGTATTGGTAAATTGATGATTGGTATACCTACAAAGTATTTTTCCGATAAAAAAGTTCACCTCATCAGGTTATTTCATGTTTTGATCTCGCAATACCAGAAGAAACTGGACTCAATAATTATTAGTATTCAAGGGTCAATTCTGGAAACTCTTTTTTTTATTGTATACACCGCAGATGTTCTGAGATCCCCTAAATATTGCAAAGTTCAAGCATTCGCGGACGATACTCAGCTATATTGTCACTTTGATATTAATAATCACAATTTCACTATTGAAAACATAAACAGGGACCTTGAACTAATAACAAACATATCTCAAGAGCACGCTTTGAATCTTAATTCTGCTTGATTAAAACTTATATTATTTGGACGCAAGAAGAGTCAAAGAACATTTTCTACTGTTAATAATATAAAGATTCAATAAAAAAAGCTTGAAATTTGCAAGTGCACGCGTAATTTGGGAGTGTTGATGGATAATGAACTTAACTTCGAGGAGCATGTTAAAAATTTGAAACAGAGAGCATATATTTCTTTAACCGTTATATGATAGCCGTCACATTTCAAATACTGATCTGAGAAAAAAAATCAACCGAAACACTTGTACTGTCTCACCTTAATTACGCAGATTTCATCTATGGTCCTTGCCTTAGGCAATGTGATAGCTACAAAATTCAAAAAATTCAAAATATGTGCTGCCGTTCAATATTCTACCTGAGAAAATATGATAGTGTTTTCCATAAAATAAACGAAATTCGATGGTTAAATAGGAGGTTCCTTCATCTTTACATTTGTCAACGAAATTATGAATACGCAGAAAAATATCTCTTCATCATTCAGAGCGAAAATCAAGTCGATGTCTAACATCCACTGAATAAATACCAGAAATAAGAATAAACTGATGATTTCCAACTACAAAACAGCTTTTTTAAAATAACTTTATGTAAAACTCAGTTGAAATCTACAATTCTTTACCTGATAATGTGAAGGGTTACGCACCGAAAAAGTATAAATCTGGTTTGAAGTTCATAATATTTAACAAACAGATGGAGAAGTATAGTCTCGCCCACCCCGCTAGTCTCGTTGCGAGCTGCCCAAGTTGGAAATTTTTAGATGATAAGTATCAGTTTTTTTAACAGAATATTTGCACTGATGAGTCTATTTCTTGCGCGTTTGTAGCGCAATTTTGTTATTTTTAAGTCGTTTCAACTTTCATGAGAGGGTTGAGAAGAATATCCATTGACTAGACTCCGCCAACTTATGGCAAGAATGTCTTTTTTGTGTTACTTGCAACATCATTGAAATTTGAAATAAAAGTCATTAATTATTATTATTATTATTATTATTATTATTTTTAGGTTACCCTGTATATTACCGCTCAAAGTAAATCATCTTTTTTTCTTGTATTCCACCAACTATAGTATATCCTGATATTTTGAAGTTCATTTTAGTTGGATTGCTATACCCTTGTGAAATTAATTTAGTGAAGAATCATTTTTTAGCATAATAGCAGTATCTTGAACTTTTCAAAAATTGCATCAATTCCTTCCGCACCCTGTGAATAATAAAAACCTCATCCTACACAAAATCAACCTCTCCCCGTATCTCTGCCTTGACGTAGTCAGGGTCACCTTTCCTGACGGGCGAGAGGGCTTGTGATCCTCAACGAACCTAAGAGCTATACCGCCGGTAGCGCAAGCTACTGACAAGGTCACCTATGCCGGAAAGACCAAAGTTTAGAGGTCAAACTTAAGGTGATACAAAGGCTTAACCCGTCGGTGTTATACGACCCGTGCTTGAGGGGAGGATGGCATCTGAGCCGTAATCAGGTGTTTTGAACGGAGCCTTCAAGACACCGGGCGCCCTCCCAAAGTATTAAATCGCCTAGTGGCCAAGGCGGGCACTCCTTGCATCCGTGGTCGCTTTATTTTGACCCATACTCGTGGAAAGAGAATGAATGAACACAAAAACGAAAACATTTGTGAGGCAGAGAGGAAGAGAAGGAAGAAGGCCAGACGTGAGCGGGAACAGCTTACAGCTGGTCCTGCATCTGGCCATTATGGCAACACCGGCAGGCAGCGACACATCGACGCCACGATTCATGTCATCCAGATTGAGGCGGGGACCGGTGCTGGTCACAGCTGCAGACCAGCAATGGAAGAAATGGCTTCTTAGGGCCTCACCTAGCGTGACACTATGGGATGGAGTATCCCTCCTGGCATCTGACTCTGCCGCCTTCAGGCTGACACCTTTCAGCTACCTGGAACGATCTAACTCCGGTTAGTCATCATCCAAGAGGAGGGTGTGGAAAAGGACGGTGTAGCCCCGGGGCCTACGGCTGATCGTTGACGTTGATCGTTACTCGATCAGACTGCTCACGGGACTGGGCAACCGTCCATTCTATGGCTTGGGGAAGCCTCTCTTCTCCACCGGCACCCAAGCCAAACCAAAGCTGAAATACCAGGTGGCATCGGCAAAACAGGGTCCAAGAAAGGGGACAAGGAGCAATCTCTCACCCCGACCCAAGAGGATAAAGAGGAGGGCGACAGTTCGTGACTGTACCCGACGACGCCCAACGAGGACACACAATTCTCCTCAGGTGAGTCTCATGTCATTTACCGTTGTTTCTGGGAGCTCAAGACCGGAGTTATGACTGTCATCAAGATAATCACTACGGACAATGGTCTCATTGTTGCATCAACCCACCTACCATATGAGAGGGAAAGCCTCACAACCGGGGTGATCGATCTTGTGAAAAGAATCTACCTCTTCTTATTGCATGTGACCCAAACGCTCATCACATTATATGGGGTGGTAGATATCAACGCACGAGGTAGAGATTTAGCCAAATACCTCAGCTCCACGGACCTCCATATCCTAGACAGGGGTGCTGCTCCTACATTCTTCGATGGAGTAAGTCCATCATGGATTTAATGATATGCTCAACCAGCCTTTATAGCAAGGTAAAAGAGGCTGGTGAAGTCACATTGTCTGACCACCCTCACATAATGTTCAAACTTGAACAAGAGTGCTTTACGGCACAATCTAAGGTAAGAAATAAGAAGCTCACCAACTGGGAGCTCTTTAGAAAGGACATAGAAAGAAGTTCGATAAAATTCTCACCAAACCAAGAATAGAAGAGGATATTGAGCTGGCTGCAAATCAGCTCCAAGAATGCTTCACTTATTCATTTGAGAAAGCATGTCCCTTCAGGGAAAAGCCAATCAACTCCAAGATGGTGGAATCGACAAACGGAGACTCACCGTCGCAAAGTTCGCAGGCTCCTCACAAGAGCTAAAGAACTGCGTACTCTGGAAAGCTGGGATAACAATGAGACAGCCCAGAGAAACCACAAGAAGGTCATAAGATCAGCGAAGAGATATAGCTGGCAAAGCTTTTGCGAAGAGCTGAACGACCTTCCGTACACGCTCCGCCTATGCAAGATCTTAGCACCTGGGGGTCAATTCTTGAGATTCAGCATTTGAAATAAGATGGTGATCGCATTTTTGCGTATGCGTTTCAAATTTGCGAAGGGTCAAGGATTGACCCCCTGGAGCTAAATAGGATGCCTAGTTGAAGCGAATCGGAAATTGACCATGTCCAAAGAGAAGACGCTCAACAGGCTACTAGAAGTGCACTTTCCTGGATCAGGGCAAGTCGCTGTACTTCCACACCAAGTAAGAGTCCGCACAGCTCTCGACTTTGAAATCGCAAAGAGGATAGTCAACTTTGAGAAGGTAGAATGGACTATTGAGTCCTTCTCTCCGTACAAAGCTCCAGGTAAATCTCTTTCGTTCATGCCTAGCCATGGGCTATATTCACTCTAGCTGGAGAAAAGTGAAGGTGATATTTATCCCGGAACCAGGAAGATTAGACTTCACCAACCCCAAGTCCTTCCAACCGATCAGTCTATCAAGCTTTCTACTCAAGACACTAGAAAGACTTGTTGGTAGATCAATCAAGGAAACGCATATGTTATCCATAACACCGCATAATAACCAATATGCCTAGATAGAAAAGATCAGCATTGGGTGCTTTTGAAGACATCTAAGGCTCATATTTTGAATAAATCTGTCCAGCATTAGAGGCAAGAGGCTCAGAAAGAACACTGACCCAGTGGATAGCAAGTATGCTATCACAAGAGATGATATTTGCCGAACTAAACGGCCAACCTGTCAGAACTATGCCCGCCAGAGGCCGTCCCCAGGATGAAGTCTTATCCCCTTTCTTTTGGAGTCTTGTGGTGGACAACCCGCTAAAGCAGCTGAACGATTCGGGATTGTATACACCAGGCCTATGCTGATGATCTGGTGATCGTAACGAAGGGCTGCCACATTCAGGAGCTCAGGGCCCACAATGCGAGCCCTGAGAATTATGAAAGAGTGATGCTCCCTTGTAGGACGATTATCTGGCACAGGAAATACAAATCTGGACTCAAACCGCGGATATCCCTCTCGGGATAAGTAAGCCTTGACCAGAAAATGTCCTGGATAAATCGAAAAGCGCTCTAGAAAAACCATAATATCGTCGCCTTGAAGTGTTAACCTGCTAAGTCCACTTTTTAGCAAAAATGGGTCTTTACTATGTCCACTATTTTGAATTGCTTCCAAATCGTTCTTTGTCTCTTCTGTAAAATTAGGTAAAATGGATTTAGCAGGTTAACACTTTAAGGCGACGATATGCTCTTTATGGACATGTGGAAGTTTACTGGATCTATTCTATGGTTATCAGACCTCTGATCACATACGGAGCCATAGTATGGTGACTCGCAACAAGGAAATAAGAAAGCATACATCCAGCGGCAACTGGAAAAGGTCCAAAGGATGGGCTGCATCAGTATAACTGGCGCAGTACGGACCACACCAAAGAGAGCGTTGGAGGTAATCCTGGAGTTACCCCCACTGCACTTGTTTATAGAGAGAGTTGTGTAACGTAGTTACTTTAATTTCACGGTATAAAAACAAGGTTAACCCAAACGTATGCAAAACACACACATGGCCTGAATGCGTCCTGCCTGATTAGGGAAGCTTGGGGGTGCAGCGGGCTGGCTCATGTTACAGGGTTGCAGTCCTTTGTTCCGCTCAGACATAGAATGCTACGGTGGAGACAAGGGCTGATCGTGCTGGCTTATGTTACAGGGGTAGGCTCATGTCTCTACTTAAGGGTATGAAACGATGGGACCACCTGTATCGACACCATAACCCGGTACGCGTGATTAAAATCCAGAAAACCTGGACTCTTAGAGCTGAAGGGTGTTGGGAAATACACCTACGAACTACATCACAAACATCCCTGGAAGCTTTGTACCCTCATTGTCTTAACTGCGGTCCTGCTGAACAGACCCTGATCATGCGACGGCAGAAAAATCCTGTCAAAGCCCCGGACGGCTGTATTTTTCCTGCGCGTCGTGATAATAATAAAGGGGACGCGTAATCCTGAACCGCGTTACACATTCCCTCTGTCTCTCTTTACTTTTTCTTACGAAATGTTGTTGATTTGCTTGAGCCGTTCGGAATTGGTTATTGTTGACACATTCCAATGGGATAAGGTTTTTGAATACATGCATCGGGTATGTGCGAGATAAGTTATGTTTATTTTCGGACAAAAGACGGAAATGCTGTTTTGGTGAATTGATGGTTTTATTTCTGTCAACACTATGACCCATGGGCACACCCTTCACTGTTTAAAGGCTACTCGGAAGGCATGTGGGCCCTCTACCACATCAATCCAAAGGGTGGCGCTCGAGTTTACGGCAATTGGAAAAGTTTAAAGAAGATCAACCAAGGAAAATTCGAAGTAGCGCTACAGTTGCACTCAGGATAGCATACCATCTGTACTGTCTAAAACATCTGAAGCTGGAGAGTGAGGGACACTCGGTCATCATGAGTGAACCCCAGCTAAGGGATGATGGAGTGCTGCTGATGCACTCTGATTACATGACTCCAATCTTCATTGCTGGTAGCTTGCCTCGGCCGACTATTGCTAGACCGGAGGATTGGACGGATCGGACCAGATCAGCTTGGATACGGGAGGGGTCGTGGTGGTTTACTGATGGCTCCAAGCATCAGATAGGCACAGTGGTAGGACTTTGCAATTGCAAGGGGACAACAAAATAACCTTCTCGCTCGGGATTCACGCTTCGATCCTACAGGCTGAGATCTTTGCAATGTGTATATAGCATTCTTGAGAGCAGCACAAATCACAGAACATTGAACATTTGTTCGGATAGCACTTCAGCATTAAAGGTTGTTGTGAGAAGACAGTGGACTCCAGAGCAGTCCTAGAATGCAAAGAGGTTCTGCATAAGATAATTCAAAATATCAACAGAGTTAGGCTACTTTGGGCTCCAAGCCATAGCGGTATAGAGAGAAACATTAAAGCTGACAGACTTACCAAAATTGGTTCATCGCACAGGCCGATAGGACCCGAACCAATGATTGGCATCACTAAAGCAACAGGAATGGGCGAGGCGAAGAAACTTCTACTCGAAAAAGCCACTCTATTCTGGAACAATGCCCCTGGCATGCTACATGTCTTGACAATGATAACAGGAGCTGATACGGGTAACACCAAAGGGCTTTTAAGTATGAGCAAGAAAGTCCCCCTACCAATGGTCGGTCTATTAACTGGTCACATGAGCCTGAATGGTCGCCACCACAGGATCGGAATCGGGCAAGATCAGACTGCAGGTGGTGCCTTGAAAACGTAGAGACCGTAGCCCACATCTTAATGGAATGTCCGACTTTTCGTAGCACTAGGATTTATATACAGGGTCTTTCAAATGTCCCGAAACGGTCTTAAAAGATGTAAACTTGGCAACATTGCCGATATTACCATCGGATCAGGCATGTCCTAAAACCACCAAGTACTGATTTTCACTTTTTTTTTCGAGCCGTTTATGAAATACAAGACCGTTCTGTATAATTATAATATTTTTAAGTGCGCTTGAGCTTCTTAAGAGGTAAAGCTCAAAAAATGTAGAATCAAGCTTTTGAAGTGGACGGATTTCTTCAATCACAGGATGTATTTTATACAATTAGAGTTAGGTCCGATACTTTCTTTGACCATATACGCTAAGCGTATATGGTCGAAGTTCACATTCAAGTAGTCGATTTTATTCCGTAAGAATGACCTGAAAATAGGTTCCGCCATGGTAACGCTGCATTTATTATCTGACGGATAGCTATTTGGCAGAATAATTTTATTTATTTGAATGTGTAAGTACCGGGCGTTAGAGTATCAAACACAAATGGAATGGGAACTTGTACCCTTCTAGCAAGAAAGTTCTGGATTTAGAAAATATGTATGATATAGAAAGTTACACTAAAAAAATCAATCATTTGTTAGTTTTTTGAGTTAGGAAAACTTTGAATATACAATATTCTTTGGATACTTCCCTCTCACGCTCCATTTATGCGTTGTTGCAATTTATCCGAATCTCAGGGCCAGAAACTTTGTTATTTCGACTCAAATATTGTTATTGGTTACATGGCAGTGTATGCCAAAACATCTACCAAGCATGAGAGTTGCATTTTTTTGAGTGGTTGCTATGCTGCAGGAGAGCTGTTGAATAGGACCAGTATGCATTGCACCAATGTTTTTCTCAACATTATTTATCACGACTCTGTAGCAATCATCATTGTTTCAAAAATTCATTTTTCTTTTATGGATTAATTCATTTTGTTGAGAGTCTTGTACCTATATTCGGAGTCATTCAATTTCAATAGGCCCATTCAGAATATTTTTTTATTACAAATTCTGAAATAGCGTACTGTATTCAGTACTTTTGCAAAATTTCATGATTTTCTGAGTCTGAATAAATTACCAAAACTTAGCAAATTCGAAACGCTCCGAGCTCGACCGATTACGTCACTGCTCTCGTTGTGTCTAACCGGTGCTGAGTGGACACTAAAAAGTGTCGCCGGTCAATAGCAGTACTGCGGAACGATAGAATTGTGACTAAAACAATGAACTATACAATAAAACAATTTCAAACCTACTCGTGCCGTTGCTCAACCGAAAGCGGGTATTGAGGCGAGAGACGCAGTGACTCCACAGCGACGCTAAAAATATTTTGATATTTGACGGCCCGGCCCGTAAGTTTGAAAATTTTCATGCAATCAAGCTGAAATAATTTTGTTCATGCGTTATTGGTGTGTGATATAACATAATAATGCCAAAAGCATCGTTGTCAAAACTGCTCAGAACGAGCCTAATCTTTCATAATGAATTTATACAGGGTATCCCGGAACAACGTCAGAAAACTTGAGGGAGTGATTGTATGTGACAAAATAATATTGGTAAGTCATATAATGAAATTTTAAAATCTCAATATGTTTCGAGTTACCGGCACTTGGAACTCATTCTTTTCCTAGTTATTGATATATTTCGGACATTTCTTATCGATTCAAAATAAAATTTGGTACCAAGTTCCAACTTGTTTATCTGTGACGTTCTGTTTCTCTACTCTGCCCCCATCAGAGCCAGAGTGCGCTTCACCTGAAATCCAAACTTCATATTTCGCATACCTATCAATCTTTTTTGGCCTGACAGACTTCTCAAAAACAAATACGTCGTTTTAAAGATTGTGAAAGATTAGACCAAAAATATTCTCTGTACGAGTCGATAAGTCTCACCGTTTGCCCGCAAATCGACATTGAAATAAATCATGTCAAATATAATTGCTTTCTGTAAAATGATAACAAGAAAAAAACAACACAAAAACAACATTAAACAACACCAACAACAACAAAAACGAAGAATCATCAACAAAAACAACAACAAAAACAATGCAAAGACAACACAAAAACAACAACAAAAACATGAAAAAACGAATTCTTGGTTCTGTTGTCTATATGTGGTTTTCGTGCTGTTTCTTGTTGTTCCTGTTGTATTTGTTGTTGTTGTGTTATTTTTGTTTTGCATTTTATTTGTTATCATGTCATTGAAAGCAAATTATTTTTCAAATGAGTTGAATTGATATCGATTTGCGGCCGGTGAGATTTAACGACTCGGACTCGGACAAAGAGTACATTTTTTGTCTGGTCTTTCCCAATCTTTAGAAATGCATATTTATTTTTGAGAAATCTATCGAAAAAAAAAGCGGAATATGGAATTTTGATTTCAGGTAAAGCGCCCTCTAGGAGCAGAGTAGAGAAACATTTTTCCACATAACGTTACAGATAAACAAGCTGAAACTTTGTACCAATTTTCATTTTGATTCGAAAAGAAATGACCAAAATATATCAATGACTAGAAAAAAAAAAGATCATTGAATGCCGGTAACTCGAAAAATATTGAGATTTTGTCTCTTTGTTATACAGGGTGGCGCATTAGTGTGTGGAAGTCCATTTTCTCCCTTGTCAAAAGAGATTGGAAAAAATTTTCGAGACAAAACTTATAGGGTTCCAGCAGGGTCCCAATTTGAAAATATTACTGAGTATACAGAGTGTTCTAGGAAACCGTGGCATCAAAAAATACACTTTTTTTAAATAGCAACTCCAACTTTTGGTTAAAGATTTGGATTCAGCGTAAGATTCTACGTATGGTACAGTGGTTTTATTTGTCAGAACGTGCAGTGTTGTCAGGCTATCGACCAAAATTTAGGAAAAAACATCATGTTGGTAAATTAGCTACAAAAACAAAAGATTTGAAATTGAATCTTGCAAATATGCGTATTTTTCAATGTCAGAGTCATAGTAATTGATTTTTGAAAAAAGAATCGCTATAATTTATATAGGGTGTTTTCTACAGCAGGCCCAACAACTAAATGGAAAACCCTGTTCGCTGATATCTAGTTTTGTGAAGCACTCAAAACACTGCAACTTTGCCATTAGAACACATGTCGTAAAATGTATCGTTATCTTACAATCTTTGATTATGTCAAAATAGTACTCCTTAATTGAGATTTCTGGTTCATTCTCTGTACAACACACGTGATGAAATTATTGATGAGCTCCTTTTTTTAACAGGGGGAGCGGGAGGAGTGATCCAGGCACCTGGCACCTCGATCTCTCGATATTACTGAAACCGATTTACATTTGTGAGGCTGCATCAATAACGATCAAGTTTACCGTGTTTTTTCTAAAACTCAGGACGATATGAAAGATTGGATAAGAGAAGCAATCAAGAATATAAACAGTGATAATAATATGCCAGTTGAAATTAGTTTGGGTGAGTTTGGGAACCAGAAAAATTAATTAAATTACAATAATTGGACAATGCAGTTATTGGTTGGCAGTGGCATATACAAGACTAGTCAAAAAATATTACTTTCTGTGTCTATTGATGAAAAAACATAATCTCTAAGCACCAAAGCTTATCTTATCGCCAAGTTTTAGCCGTGTACTTTGAATAGAAGTACTGCTAACACGGGGCTAAAAATTAAACATGGGAATCCCTATGTTCCGTCTTGAAAAAAAACGCACTGTGTAATACTCTGGCGCTCATTTTGTGTAAATCAAATTCTCTGGTTTGAAAAAAATCTATTCATACAATCAACTCGATTCACCGTTTTTGTGACCTTAACCATTCAAGCGACTCAAGCGCCCTCCAGCAATTTGATCCAGTATTTGAGCACATCGATTGTAAAGATAATTACTGAAGTTTCTCAATAGTTTGAGTCTTTCGTTTGAACCCATTTCCTACAATCTCCGATGATGATATTGCCATTTTGTATACAGATTGTATAAGTTGAAACCAGCAGTGACTTGATGGAACAAATTTTTCCTATTCTCCCCATACATTATATAGATTATAGATAGAAGCAATCCCTCATATTTCTTGAAAAGCAAATATAGTTGGAAACCTCAAATCACCGTAGGGTGCATCAAATAGTTCACGCGCGGCAAGTAATTAACTCTACTCTCGGATTGCTTGTAGGTTACTCATAACCAGTATTTGCATAATCATTACACGCACATGAAATGCTGCTCGTCTATATTTACTCTTCCCAGGCAAAAATAAAAAACATCGCTAGGCTTTGCTTATCTGCTAAAAATTTCAAATATTTGAGAATGTGAAGATTTTTTGTTTCTTCTCATGGGATCTTTTCATAAAGTTCAATCAGGCTGTCTCGGAAAAAAGAACTTCAAATGAATATAAGGTAGTCGAGGGTTGAAATTCTGAACCAGAAGCCACTCCGAACAAACCAGCCATTTCAAGAAGCTGGCTTTATAAGACAGCATGGAAGAATTTACAGCTACACCCCAAATATCTGAAAACCAAAGAATTGCCAATATCAAGCTCGGGTGACTACCGGTTTTCTCCATACTTGAGTGAATCTCACAGTTGGATACGCACCTCTAAAGTGTGTAATAAAATTCACTTCCAACAATGACAAATAAATAATTGACTTGTTCACCGAGCTCAACTTCACTATTGATCATAACAAACGCACCTGGAAAAAAAAATTAGGCTGAATCACTTTCCTTATAGATGTTAACATACAATGAGGTGTTTGACAAGTTTGGGTTCTTGGGGTGTTCTTGATTGAAAAGGGTCAAATAAGAGAAACTTTGTGATTGCTAGATCCATTTTACCGATACGACAGTTCGTACTTCACACGTGTAAATATGATAATCAACCTCAACCAGAATGCAGGTACATACAAAATATTGGATCGATGGTTGACTACCACAAAACACAAGTGTAGCATTCTACACTCCAAACAAAATAACAAAGATTGGGCGTCCCCCTCGTAGGCTAGTCAATATAACCCGACACAAATAGCTTTCCTCTTTATTCAATTTTTGATCAACTCTAAATGTATCAAACCACATGCCTAAAACCCACCGTATGCTATCACATGCTAGCACGTTAAAATCATGACAACAGGATAGCATATGAGTTCACGTGATGTGAGCTCAGCCTTTTTCCGGCATTAAAGTCATTCTATCAATTCATTTGCTGAGAAATATGAAGCGCTGGCTGGAGCTTGACAAGCGTAAAATTCTTCAGACCATTGGTAAGACATTTTAAACCTTAATCACTTGTAAGGAGGAGCCGTGGCAAGATTTCAATCTTATTTTTGATGGTTCACAAGAATTAAAGTCTCTAACCACCGGTATGACATCGCATATCTTCATTTGCAAGAAGAAGATGTAAAATAGAGAACACAACTACAATTCTCAATTTGAATAAAGTGAGGTCACTCTGTGAGAACACTCACCATAATCAGTAGAATCGGTGTCTGGGCGCAAGTAACACTTTATGACGATCATATTATTGATCGAAATGTGTAAAACGAATAAAACTGATAAGATCAAACGAACTTACCTTGAGTAAAGTTCGATCTTGATTATACGGTGTGTCCACTCTGAAGTCGCCCACCCTGTATTAGGTATTGATGATTTTTTGTTTAAAACCCACATTCTGGGATTTTATTGATATCTTATTAATTAGAACGTACAGGAAGACTCAATGAGCAGTATAAGTATTAAATTAACAAATTAACAAAAAAAAAATAACCAAAACAGTAAAATTTTTTTTTTGAAAATGTGAACAGGGAGGTTCTTGGTTATTCTGATTGAGATTGCGTTGTCAGTTTTTTTAAAAAAAATCCCCGAATACGATTTTCTGAAATTTGACCCACTTTCAACCCCTATAATCACCCAAAAGTACGTCCCTGGAACTGATTTGGTATAATGTTCAAAAACGGTTTGACGAGACCTAACAAACAAAAAAAAAATAAAATCGGTTGATAAACAAAAATGTTACAGGGGTGGGACACTTCAGAGTGGACACCCTGTATGTAGGCCTTGTTGAAATAAATAAGATGTTGTAGTACCTTCGTCTTAGCTCGAGTCGATCACTATTTTAAAAGATGAAAAATAGAAGAACATACCTCAACCTACCCTGAAAGACATCACACACACCTTCGATTAAGTCTATTTTAAAGATGTTGTTGCGACTATTGAATTGAATCCCAGCGATTTCCAGTTATAGTGGGTGTGACGGAGCATTGGTTGAAACCCAATGAAGTGTTTTATGTACCCAAATATGTTATGCTTACTTCAATGTGTAGATCCGTCGCTAGTCGTGGAGGGTCTTTGATTATGGCCAGGAAAGATATTGCTGAACAACTCCAATGGTCCTCTGTGGACACTTTTGCTGATTCAGTTGAGGAGTTTTTTTTTGAGTTGTCTGTCGTCAAGTCAGAAATCTGCGATCTCTATATTTTTTGCATTTATCGTAGCCCTTCTTCTTCTACAGCATTGTTTGTGGAGAAAGTTTGTAGAGACAGCATTGTTTGTTTGTTTGTGGAGATTTTATTTTCTCTGCTTCCTGAGAAGAGCAGAATTGTGCTTGTTGGCGACTTTAATATTAATTTTCTGGATTCTACTTCTAACTTCACCAATGCGTTGGCCAGTTAACGGAGTCGTTCGATTTCAAAATGCACATTATGGTGCCAACTCGAATCACTAAGGATTCAGTCTCACCCATCGATTATTGCTGTTCAAACCTGAATGACCGTTTATTTAGCAACACCAACTTTAGCAAGTTCAAGCAAAGTCGTTCATCGGCTGATTGGCCTTCAATTTTTGCTTCGTCCTCTGTGCACTTAGAGTCTTTTCACGGTTTACAGAGAGATTGTTTCTGTAAATCTTTTCCTCTGCAGAACATTAAGTTTAGGAAAAGAAAACCTTGGTTAACTAGGGGTCTGCGTATCTCTTCTAGAAATTTGAGATGTCTTCATCAAATGAGAAGATTTACCAATAATCCAGCCTTTTATTCTTATTTCAGGCGTTATCGTTCACTCTTCAGAATCTTGTTAAGAAAAGCCAAGGACAGGTATTAGAGTGAAAGATTTGATGGTTCTCTTAATATTCAAAGGGAAAGCTGGTCCATAATTTATGAGATTAGGAGTAGGAATAGGGCATCGACAGTGCCGAAACTAACTCCAGACTGTCTCAATACTTTCTACTGCTCTGTTGCCGGAGCTTTGACTGGGAGGATTCACACAGTAAGTGATCCTCTGTTATACTTGAATGATCGGAATTGTGGTGATACCTCCTTTTTTGTTCCCACCTATGACGGGGAGGTTCGTGAATGACTTCTTGAGATCAAGAATAAAAGATCTTCAGGTGATGATGAATTATCCGCTGATGTCATATTGTCCTTGCCTGATCATGCTATTATTGCCTTAGCTGAGGCAATTAATCATTCCTGGTGCTCTGGTCATTTTCCCGAATGCTTGAAGATCGCGTGTATTATTCCTATTTTCAAGGGAGGTGATCCTGATGATCCTAGTAGTTTTAGACCTATTGCGCTTCTCTCTGTATTATCTAAAGTGATTGAGAAAGTAACCAAGAGGAGAATGATGACATATCTTGAAGGTAAAAACATTCTGCACCCCAACCAGTTTGCCTATCAGGATTCCACCGGGACCTCTGATGCCATATATAACTTCTTGGAAGAGGTATATTTAGGTGTAAATAGTAACAAGGAGTAGCAGCGGTCTTTTGCGACCTATCGAAGGCTTTTGATTGCGTAGATCATGGATTCTTACTAAGGAGATTGGAAATTTATGGCTTAAGGGGTGTGTTCATTAAGTGGTTGAAGTCGTTTTTGTCCGATAGGTTTCAGAGAGTTGTAGTGGGCCCAGCTTCTTCAGATCTGGCTGAGATGAAGTGGGGCGTTCCTCAGGGTTCTGTACTTGGCCCTCTTCTATTTCTTTTGTACGTGAATGATTTGCCTCGATTGCCGATTCAAGGTACTATAACACTTTTTGCGGATGACACATCTATCGTTTGGCGGCATAGGAATGCTTCTGTGTTAAATGAAATAATTACGACTGATATTGGTTTGATAAGGAGATGGTTCAATGATAACCTTCTCACTCTCAATGTGGAGAAGACGCTTATAATTTCTTTCAGGGGCTCAGTTGAGGAAGTTATTCTTGGCTCATGTCCTTTGGAGCAAAAAGAGCATGCACAGTTTTTGGGCGTCATTGTTGACCGGTATCTAAGATTTGGGGAACACATTTCAAAGATTTGCTCAAGGGTGTCATCTGGGTGTTATGCCGTTAGGGTTGCAGCTAAAGAATTGGGTCCTCAACATGCAAGAACCGTTTATCATTCTCTAGTTGAGTCGCACCTGCGTTATGGCATTGCGTTTTGGGGTAATGTTGATCAGGGGTTATTGAGCTCGTTGTTTGTTCTTCAAAAGAGGTCCATTAGAGCATTGTATGGAATGGGTCCTCGTGATTCCTGTAGATCTGTGTTTAGAAAGAAGAACATTTTGACACTGACTTCTCTGTTTATTTTGGAGGTAGTTTCATCAATTTTTAAGCTCCAGGATAGATTGCCTTTTTCTGGACATGAGCATTTGACCCGTCAAAGTAACAATATTACCCTTCCTAGACCTACATCATCTCTAATACAAAAGTCCGTTTTGTTTGATGGTAGGAAAATATTCAATCATCTTCCACCCAAGATTCGACAGTGTAAAGATATTCGAAAATTCAGGGCTAGTGTGAAGAAAATTTTACTGACTAGAGCTTATTACACCTTGACTGACTACTTTTTGACCCCGTGTAGTAGTATCACTTATCTGTCTTTTTTAATGTGAAATTCAATACTATTCTATATTAATGATTGTTGCTTCAATTTTGTTTCATGTAGGTTGATGTAAAATATTTATGATTGATATTTATATTCTGATTTACTTACTCATGCTTTGTCAATTAATGTTTTTACATTTTCGACAATAAGGTATTTTTGATTTGATTTGATTTGATGTAACGGGAATAATAATTGAAGTTATTAGAGACTTTTTGCACCTCTTAAAATAACATCGGTTATTTCATCCGTTATGGTTAACTTTATTAAAAATGACATTCACTTCATCCGTTATTAAGAGAGGTTTTGCTCCACTCTCCACCACGATTTTACTTTATTCGTTATCTTGCGTCTGACCAACAGGCGAAACCGATGACAGTTCTCGTAATTAATTCTTGTTAATTAATTATTTCGTCAGTATCTATTTCTATATCTATAATCAGTTCTTTTTAAACATCGGACATACCTAAACGATACCATACCAATAAAATTGGGGATTGATAAAATTATCTTTAAAAAGCACAGACTTTAAACTACACACCAAGGCCGTAACTAGACTAGTTTGCGCCTGTGGCAGTAGTCAATGTGCGCCCCTATGAAATTAAAAGTTGCTATAAAAAGCGCCGCAGGCAAATATTTTTTTGAGACGCATTCACCATTTTATTAAATTTTGCCCAAATCAATCAATACATTATAAGTGGTTTCAAATTTTCAAACAAAAAAACGAGATTTGTTCTGGAATGTCATCTATGACTCTTATGCGCTCTTGCCCATAATGTTGGGGTATTGTGTATAAAATATAAAAAAACAAAAGAATCTTCCGACAAAGAGAAAAGAAGGGTTCTCTATGCCTATGAATTATTCAGTAGAAAAAGTATTTATTGACCTCAACAAACCAAAAAATCACCAAAATAATTCTTTGTAAAAACTAAACGTAAATAAATATTTCTTTGGCAGGTCCCAAGTCTTATTGCAGTAACAGTAAAAATAAGAGCAAACATGAATAAATAAAAGAAGAAACATTAAAAATGTGATTTAGAATTATTAAAACATGAAGTAGAGAAAGTAATGAAGCGCCACAAATTAGCTGAACGCGCCCTCAAGCTTAGAAATTGACAGTATGCAAGCAGAAATTCTATATCGGCTTTAAGCACGACTTTGAACACAAATTCAATGTAGATGGTAGCATAATATAATTCTTGTTTTTTAAGTGGAACTCTGTTAATTTACATTACGCATACGTAAATTGAGCTGAGTAGGAAGGGTAAAAATACATCGATAGATTTAAAACATCGATATATTGAAAATGAAAACTTTGGGCGTTGAAATTGATGGTCGTGCTCTGATGCTGTCTCAGCTGTTACGTCCGTGGCAAATAATGCCACCTTCGCCACGCCCTCGATACGGCACTGCTACACACAGCACCAGTGCTCAAAAACGAGATCTTCCTCCGACTTTCAACTATTTTTAAATGATCTATAAAGTACACACACACACACAAATTAGTGTTACAGAGCATATACATTAAACAACAATAATATTTAAAAGATAAGACGTCAGAAGCAGAGAAGTGAGGTTAGGTCCGAGTTAGATCGTGTTCCGTGATTGAGTTCGTGACAAGATGTGTCAGATTGTTGAGAAGATCAATCCGGAAAAGAATGAAATAAAGGAGAATATTGTAATGGGTTTATTTTTTGTATGTAAAACATTCCATTTTGGTTTTCGCGATCGTTTATGGTCATGTATAGTAGTTATCTGCACCTTATTTTAATCAATTGCTTGAGAATAAATTAATATTAGCAGTAGTATCCATTTAATTTTTCACATAACGGCAACATCGCTGTTGAAAAATAAGCATTACCATAACGATAAGCCCTTCCTTATCTCTCCGTAATTAAAGGAATCTGTTATGGTTAATAACGATAAAGGATTGTGATTTTGTCACTGCGCATGCTAAGAATAACGATAACCACAACGGAATGAAAATTTAAGAGGTGCAAAATAGTTATTTACCTAACAAGTGTGGAGAGTGATACTTTACCGCACGCAACGGCAGTGACCAACCGACGCGAAGCGGAGTTCGGTCACAACGTCAAGGGCGGTAAAGACACTTTTCACATGTGTTAGGTACAAAATTTTACCTTTGAGTTGAAATTTCACATTTTCTTCAACATAGAAATCTGCCTCTCCATAATTTTGTCATAGTAACCACCAAAGAAATGTCATTCATATTCAGTATGACACGATGGTTACCTAGAGACATTAGTGGTTACTATGGCAAAACAATTATTTGCGTGCTGTAAAGTACTTTTTCTACGAGCGTGCGCAAAGTAGCCACTTCGCACACTCATTTGCGTGTGCAAAGTAGCCTTTTGCGGGAAAAATTTTTCCCGCACTCAAATGTCAAATCAAATAACTACCTACCAATTTGTTGTTTTAAACTTCGTTTCCATACCAACCAAACTGTAGATAATGCACTTTGTTATGCACAAAATAATGTTCTTGTTACTTTTCCCTTTTCAGTCAAAATCAAAATGAAACACACAATTCTTTTTTTGCGTTAAAAACGCATTCGCCAGTAACGTAAACAAACATTGATAATGACGACTTTCAATCGGCATTTGTGAGTGGTTCTTGCTTGATTTTGGTGCAAATTACTGTGTTTATCGGAGATCTTCGAAAGATTTGAGCTGAATACTGGCATCAAAAAAACCTGATCATGTATACAAACAAACGGACAATCAAATTTATAAAAGTATAAACGATTAAACGAAGACTGACTGACGCAGCTGTCTAGAGTGTCATGTCAAATCAAAACTGTGTTGCCAATAGCCGGGAATTGGGCGACAAAAGAGGAAATTTTATGAACAGTGATCGGACATGCCCTTGCATTTCAAATATAAAATAAATCAATTATGATTTCGATTATACCCATATTATCCAATTTCCAGCTGCCGCCACAAACTGTTCTTTCAATATAAATATATTGTTAAACATAAATAATCATTATTCTCAAGTTCTATGTTTTTGAGTGCGTTCAAATAATATATTATTAGAAAATATATGGTTCCTAAAACGTTCGCAAAGTGTCTTTCCCGTCCATAAAGCATATCCGAACTCCGCTTCGCGTCGTTCGTCTAACTGCTTTTGCGTGCGGGAAAGCATCACTTTCCGAACTTGTTAGGAAAATAACTATTATCACACTCCGTGCGGAAAATAACTTAACCACACGGAGTGCTGTAAAGTGCTACTTGCCACACGCAAATGCGTGCTGTAAAGTACACTTTCACGCACGCGAGTAGGTAAAGTCTCTTATTATAATTGGGTGGGTTAGGGACTTATTTATTCCAACGAGGCCTACTCGAACTTCACTCAAGGTAAGTTCCTCTGATCTTATGATTATATTTCGACCTCGTCTCATAAATGAGATGTTGTATACGTTCAAAGACATACAAGCAACAACTTTTATGCTTGGTCAATGAAACAATTGTTTAGTTTGAGATTTTCTAAATCCTAAAGAGCAATTATGGTCAATGTCAAGTTTACAAACAGTAAGAAGTTATTGTTATTATATTGAGACTACTCAACCTTGGAAGCTAATACAGTGTGAGCCTATTTGTCGATTTTCAATCAAGGGCCTATTGTGAAACTGGACAAATGAATTTTCTGGTCAGACGAATAATCGTATCGAAAGTTACGATCTTCTATCCTGAATTATCTAGGGCATGAATTGCTCACGCCAAAACCTGCTTAGACCTCCTGCCGCACTTGTGAATTCCTATCAGTAAGCCCCCCCAAGGCATAATGAAATGATGTTTTCATCATTAAGTTCTAAGTCTAGTGGATGTAAAAATTTACCATCCTAGGCAAATACGTCTCTAACACCATACTACCGAATGGTGAATTCCTATCAACAAGTCATCCTAGATAAAATGAAAGATACTTTCACCATTAGGTTCTAAGCATAGTGGATGTAATGTTTACCACCCTAGGCAAATACATCTTGAACACTCTACTAACGAACTTGTGAATTCCTATGATTATACCACCCTAGACATAATGATATTATGTTTCCATCGTTGGGTTCCAACTTAACTACCCAAGGAAAATACATACATCTTGAACACTATACTACCAAACTTATGAATTCCTATCATTATGCCCCCTGGACATAATGAGATGATGTTTTCATCATTGGGTTCTATAAGCATAGTGGATGTGAAGTTTACTACCCTGGACCAGTACATCTTCAACACTATACCTACAATTCCTCAAGTGAATGTTTATCATCAAACTACCTAACAATAACGCAATGATAATTCCATCATTGAATTCTATATTCGATGTGAAAAATAGGTACCACCCCAGGTAAATTTGAAGAATTTTTATCATAAGACCACCCTAGGCATAATGTTATCATGTTCACATGATTGAATCTTCAGGGTGTCCCATAACTTAACCGCCATAGAGCAGTCGGTGATAATATAAATGAAAATAAAAAGATTTGTCTGCTAGATGTGCTGGCAAATGCTAGTCGTTAAAAAGATACAGGGTGTTGAAGTTTTTATTTTATTTTGTTTTTTCTGAATAGTATTCAAACTAATCTCGATCTTTTGATAAAAACTGGTGTTTGGGGGTTTTCTATCATGTGAAATTGGAATTTGATCTTAGTATGGCTCTAACTGTTTGGGGGCGCTATCTACACTTATTTTTATTATTATAAACAGCTTTAATTTTTTTTAACGTACACGTGTTATATTTTCAAATTGAAAAACACATTTCTTCAACATTTTCACACAGAAAAAGTAGACCAGTTGAAAGTCGCTAAGTGCAACCATTCTCGAGATATTTGGATTTGAAAGAGTAAACATATTATTTTGAGATAATGGTAAGGCGGGCTTTGCATTTCCATTGATAAAAAAAAGGATGAGTTTTCCTGCATTAAAATAAGAAGAAAACTTCCCATGAACATGTGTCCGGAAATGCTTCGTTATTGAGCTACAGGGTGTTAAAGTTTGTATTTTCTGTTTTTTTTTTCATTTTTTTTTTCTAATAATACTTGAATTAAAGTTGTTGTTCAGATCACAAAGTAGTTGAATTTTATGATTTTACTGGAAATATGTAGCAATCATATGAAATATTTTATAACTTCTAGCAGGTTGCCTTCGCCATATTTTTGAAATCGCATGTATTGATTATTTCAAATCCGGATATCTCGACAATGGTTGAACGTAGCGACTTTCAACAGGAATACTTTTTCGAAAAAATGTCGAGGAAACCTGTTTCTCTATCAAAAAATATAATACAAATACGCCCAAAAAATCACGGCTGTTAGTAATAATTAAAATTAATGTAGGTAGCGCCCTCTACCAGTTGAAGCCATACCAAGATATAATCCAAATTTCGCATGACAAAAAACTTCCAAACACTAATTTTCATCAAAAGTTCGACATAAGTTTAAATACTATTTAGAAAAAAAAAATGAAACTTCAACACCTTTCTAACGACTAGCATTTGCCACTACATTCATTGGACAAATCATCTTAATTTAATTCACATTATCGCTTGCTGATTTATGGCGGTTAAGTTATGGGACACCCTGTATAGTGGATTTGAAATTAACAACTCTAGGTAAATAATACATGTTTGAAAATTTCTCGCACGGATGAATTTTGATCATGAGACCACCCTAGGCATAATGAAATGATGTTTCCATCATTGAATCTATGGTGGATTTGAAATTAGCAACTCTAGATAAATACATGACAATTTATCGCAGAAGTGACTTTTTATCATATCACCATAGGCACAATGAAATCATGTTTTTATCGTCCAATCTATAGTGGATGTGAAATCAACAACCCTGAGTAAATACATTCACAATTTATCGCACAAGTGAAGTTTTATCATTGGACCAACGATACATTCAACGTTTCCATCATTTGATTCTGAAATTAATGTAAAAATGTACCACTCTTGGTGAATATATATCGAACACGTGAACAGGTGGTTTTGAAATATTAGACTACCCTATAGGCACAATGAAATCCCTATAGGCATCATTAAATCTATAGAGGATGTGAAATTAACATGTGAACAATAGACCATCATAAGCATAATGAAATTATGTTATGTCATCATTGAATTCTATGATTGATTTAAAATGTATCAACGTGGGAAAATCTTTTACATTAAGGGGCTGTTTAGCAATTGAGTTGACCCATGGGTTGATGCAATAATCTTAGGATAACCTCAAAATGTTTGCCATCTGTCCATTTGACAGGGGCTAAGTTGAACCAGGGTCAGCTAACCAATGAGTTAAATCTCAATTGATAACCAGCCCCTATATCACACAAGTGAATCTGTATCAATAGACTACTCTAGGTAAAATAAAATTATGTTTCCATCATTAAAATTCATAGTGGATGTAATTTTTTCCTCACAAGTCTCAAAAATTATTATTTCTAAGGAGGAACTTTTTTTATTTATTTGGACACGTACATCATTTGATGATATCATCATAGATTATTATGATCTTACCCTCGCTGTGAGTACAATAAACCAAAAACCAAATTTAAAGAAGCAGAGTCAATCGAGGTGGAAGGATCATAGCAGCACCGGCATTTGTTTTTTCATTCTTTCTGATGCTTTTCTACCTCAGAAAGTCCGCTTTCTATACTCCGTAGCACCACATATATGTCATTGTTAGTAGCACTTCTCTACTTCATCGAAGTCTTTGATGAAAAAAAGGAGATAAAGTGTAAAAACAATTTGAAATTTCACGTTAAACGCAAAACGTGTTTGGACAGATAAGCACTAAAATAAAGACTAGATCGAAGGTGTGTGTGACGCGTGTCAGGGTAGGTTGGGGTACGATCCTCTATTTTTCAGATTTTAAAAAAGTGATCGATCCTAAGACGAAGGTACCACAACGTCTTGTTTATGATACGAGGCCTTGATATAAACAATTATTTTATAGATTCATTACCTTTGTTCGAAAACTCAAACTGCCATTTTTCGAATAGGAATACGCTCAAAGCTGGGATGATTATGAAAAGGATCAAGCAAATCATTTTCCGATTTTTTTCTGTGTATGTGGTCTGAATATCTTGAATTTATTTCATTTTCATATGATACGAACCAATTAAAATGGTGGATTTCTTCTTTGGGGCAAACATGTCTTATTGAGGAGAAATCACAACACAACAGGATGGAGCGCTATCTTTGATGGTGCATAATACGTATCCTCAGTGACTAGAGAGAAAGTCATTGAGTAGGATGTTGAAAGAATTAAATACGAGACAATGACAGATCACAGCGGATGAGAAAAGTTAGCACCTTTTGGATACACAGATCCTAAACATTGACATATTTTTCTGTTTTCCAGTTTCACCGTGGAATCTGATGTAGTGAAGTATCCCATTCAAAAGAGTCAATAAAGATTCAACAAATTGCAACCAAATGATTTTCGGTGAATATTTTAACTCGAAAAGATATTTCCATGTTTTTTTATAATCACCAAAAAAAAAACTATCAAATCTCCCATTTATTTTAAATGATAGCAAAAGGCATGACTACCGGGGAACAACAGAACACTTTAACAATTAGCACTTGAGCACGTCTAAAATGTTTCTTTTTTTTAGAAAAAATGAAAAAGTATACTAGATACGGTATACAGGGTGCCTCCAATTGAGTCGGCACTACTGCTAACTTCATTATTATTGCAGCTACGATGATGTTATCAGAAAAATAGTGGGATTTTTTCTGCTGATAAAAAATTCATCGCAACCATTCAATTGTTTCTTTATTTGGAATTTTATAGAGACATTTTCCGTGAATGAATTGCGGTCATAACTTCTTCATTTTAGATCAATGCCGGCAGTGCAGAGGAACTTTTACACTAAAAAACTGATTTACCATCGATCTGTGCAAAAAAATACGCAACATCTCATTTTAAAAAATACATTTTATGAGATAAATCGAGAACGCAATGTTCAATTGTTTTTCCATTTTCACCATTTCTATCAGCAGAAAAGTTATCACTAGTTTGCTGATTTGAACATTGTAGTAGCTGCAGTTATGACGCAGGAAGCATTGGTGCTGACTTGATCGGAGACTCTTTCGTTGAAATATAGAGCATTTGAAACTCTATTTCTGCCCTCCACTCTAAAATCCTGTTGTGTTCGCTCTCTTTGCAGATCTTTTGGGAACTATATCAAGGTATCATTTGTTCCGGAGTCTGTCACTGAATGGAGGTCTATTACAAAACAAATCGCATGATTGAAGAGTTCTCAATCCAAAAAGGAACAGAGCTGGAAAGTGTACTTATACAGGGTGTACCGAAATAAGTCGTCAATATTTCAACCACGTATTCTACGCGCCAACCTAGAAATAAAACTCCATATAAACTAGTATTCACAAAATCTTTTTTTTCAAGATACAGGGTGTATCTGCCGATCCAGCGAGGTAAAAGAAGAGTACCTTATCTATATAAAAAACTCCAGATTTTGAAATTATACACACAAAACTACTAAAAATCAACAATCATCTGGGCACATTTTTCCCAAGCCCGTCCCTGTATTTCGTAGCCATGAAGGTGATAAAATACTAAGGGCCGATATTTCAATGTTCATTTAAGATTAAGGTTCACTCAAATGTTATTTTGGGCCGTGAATTTTTCTTCCGTGAGTGCCGTATTTCAATTGCGACACTCACATTAGATCCCCAGCTAAATGAAAGGAGTGGCGCACTGTTGTGGCCAATTTTGAAATTCACATTAACTTTATATCGGCCCTTAGTTTCCGTTCATTAGGTGGAACGTGAAAAGCTTGTTAACTGTATAAATTTTTATCCAATTATCTTCATGAGTTTCGAAAATATTCATGAAAAACCGTCATCAGGCCTTCATCTTCAACACCCTTTATCTTGAAAACGAAGAGTTCATATTGGTTTGGTCTCAATTTTTTTGTTATTTATTCTTTGGAGTTTCTGAAAGCCATGCTCCTTTACCCAGCTTGACGTCGAGCAAGTTGCTTGAACGATTTGAGTGATCTCCTCTGGCTATCCTTGGATTACATGATGCTCGACTGATTCTGAGCTAATGAACAAATAATCGCAGCTCATTTGATACTCCAGAAGATCCTGCACATTGCTATCCGCTTTATGAGTGAATTTCACGTGCTCCCAATTCCAAACGGCCCTTTCCAAGTTCCAAGTCTCAAACATCCCATTTTCTAAATAAACATTCAAGATTCTTCAGACACAGCAGTTTCCTTTTCTTTTCCAGAGTGTTCACATTCAACTGCGTACATTTTGGTGTAATTATTATTAAAATGCTGTTATTTTCCAAGCTAAGAAATAGAATCCATTATATACATGACAATGTCATCTTCAAATGCCATTACAGCTCCAGCTCGTTAAGTTGCGTCCCAGTCCTCTGAGAGAATGAAGGAATGTTATAATTATGATTTTCACTTCTCGTTGTATACAAGCTAAGTGCATTAGAATTAATAAACTATGTTTAAGTTGTAATGTACTGTATAATGTCTTGCTAATTCCATTTACATAATAATTTGATGACAAGTTCTGCTGCTGGGAAAATGTGCATCTTTCATATGTTTTTTAGCAAATGAGGGTGCATGCAGCGACGCCAAAAATGATTTTCCATGCTAAAACGAGTCCTAACGACCCTTTCCAGAAAATCAAGAATGAGGCGCGCATTTTTCAAATAGGTCTGCACCTCGTTTGCAGAATATCCTTTAAGAAATGGGCAACTGTCTCATCTCATCTCAGATCAAAGAAATTCGCCGAAAGAGAAGTGGAATAATAGTAGACGAAAAACATCGCTGTCACATTACTTTAGTCGCAGTAAAGAACGCGACTCTAAAGATTTATATATTTCCAGATGCGGCTGGAGTGGAATATCTCAAGATTGCAAAGCCGGGGTGATGACTAAAGTGAAAGAAATAAATACCTCTGGGATCCATTAGTTTCTGGTAAAGCCGCAGATTTCACTTATTTGCGCTCGACGAGATTCTCGTTATTTTGCTGATTTTCACGTTCCAGGTTTATAATGCTTTTGTGATGACGTGTCAGGATTGAATGGACTTTGGACGGTGCACTGATGATAGTAGTTCAAACAGCATAGAAGTGGTTCAAAAACCTCGAGAGATGAAGAATGACTCAGCACCCTTAACAGTAAAAATATTTCATTTATGTTATATACCTACATGGGCAGAGTGATATTTTATGATCAACACCTTTCCTCATCACCATAAAAACAATACGAATGAATTTTCAACATAACCTCCAAGTCTCCAGAAAATTACATTTTGTTTAGTCGGAGCTTCGTATGCTGCTTAAGGAAGCTTCTTTTTGATGAACTCATAATTATGTGTGTTGTCCAGGCCGCTTGAGACTTCTACTTTCTACTGGAAATAATTGGTGTGAGGTTCTCAATCTATAAGCAATAATACCAAAGAGAATCAAGGGTTATGAGGTCTGATGTATTGCCAGATCCCAGACCTCAATTCCTAGTCACCTAGCTTTTCATGATTTAATTAAAATAACTAGTGATGCAGTTGAAACATTGCCCATTAGAAATCAATCAAAGCACTACCAACCATCAAAATTGAAAATTGTACATCTGCTAATTTGGACTAACCGACACTATAACGATCAAACGTACATCCACCAGTTTAACGAGGTTGCCATGGATATAAATTGAGATGGACAGTGGTACAGTTTCGAATATCCAATTTGTTTCATAAGCAAACGACCCCAATTTGTAGCTGGTGCAGTAATTAGAATACGTAATTGTTACCATAAACGTGAATACCAATCATACATAAGCGCTACTATATCATTTCCAGAACTGAACAAATAGATCCATGTACATACATCACAATGATTACCTTCAACTTCGAAAACCATTAATTCCTGGAACCAAATTGGATCTTCTTCCCATAATAATGTTTGCCACTGATTGTTGTCGCAATTCGTTGAATGTCGAACATATGCAAATATTTATGTCGCGTTTCATATATCGGCACAAATTTGCTTCGTCGTGTGTCATGGAATTTATGCAGATGCAGTCTGGCTAGTCTGCCGGATGCATCCAGACACAAATAAAAATTTATGATCTCATTTTCCGATGTTCAATTCGGCAAATGTAGTGGAAATATGTTTTGGCTTATTTATTGGTTAGATGAAGGTGTTTTTGCTTACAAAATCATATGTTTCATGCCTTTGTTACGGAAAAGTTGCCTGTTGACCTTTTTCATAAGAGCTTCATAAATGTTCGTACGTCATATAAATAGATATCTTTTCCTTAATAGCGCTCATCTCTTGCTTTTCGATACATCCACAGAACAAAATTTAATCTTTATTTGGAAAGGTGATACCTTGCATTACACATTCCAGACATTCCAGAGTTGAGAATGTTGATGTTCTTCGACTTCAACTCTGAGATATCAGCTTAGTCAATCATATTCAAAACAGTTCACCACTAAAGATCTTGAAGCACTTTTTCTTTTAGAGCTTCTTTATGACCACCTCTCGCAACAGATTTATTTGGCGTTTTTGATGTTTCCGGTCGATTTGATCTTTGAACAAGGATGTATGTTGAATAAAGGCACACAATATAAGTATGTACATCACCCAGCGACCAGTTGCCCTGATCCAAGCGCATGCGCGGCCCGAGAAAAATAACTCTATTTTTGATCAAACCGTTTTACTTTGATTTAAATTGAAACTAATGAAAACAAACTGCCTTTTTTCCGTGCTGGCTTTTGGTACTACAATTATTGATGCTTTATGCTTGCTTTGTATTGACTGAAATGATTGACTAGAGTTGAGTAGCCTCCCGTATTATGGGACCTCATGTATAGGCTTTAGATTTGACTGATTAACATTTTATCACCCTGACGAGTGAATATCCTAGTAAAACAACAAACCTTCTAGTCACATCTAAAAATATTTATTTAATTTAGCAACTATAACTAAGTAGCCTCTCATATGGGACCTCAGTATCCTCAACGAACTATCTAGAGATATTGACTCTATTTATCTAAGTTGCCTCCCGTACGGTACCTCAGTATTCCCTGATTTCGACCCCATGAACTGTATATTATTTGCTTGAGCGTGAAACTTCAAGTTTTGATATAGAAAACGAGTATTTTATTGATTGCAGTCAAAATACAAAACAGTTGTACAGCATGGTTCGGTTTTTGGAATTGAGATTGTTGGTTTTTCCGACGTGCTCTTTCTCCGCATGAATTCCAGGTTGAGTACGGCACTTTTTCACCATATTTTCAATGAAGTAGGGTTTCTTACAAATGCGTGTTTGATCAAAAAATCCCACCTTCTTCAACACACTTCCCAAATTATTGTTTTGTCGGGCGCATTCTAGGTAAGTAGTTCTATGCAAATAACAACGTAGGTGTCTCTTCTCTTGATCAAACTTACCTTATTCAACTTTGTTGAACGGAACCGGGGTTGTTATACTACAAAGATATCGAGGGAAAAGCAATACTCTCTACTTCCCCCTCTTTATCACTGCCTTGACGTAGTCAAGGTCCCCTTCTCTGGTGGACGAGAAGTCTTGTGCGTGCACCCATAGAGCTATACCGGCGGTAGCACAAGCTACCGGCAAACTCACCAATGCCGGGAAGGTCAGGGGATAACGGTCAGATGAAAATTGATATGCAGGCATCGGAGCCAGTTGTTGCGAACGGTTCCTTTGAGATACCGGGTGAACTCTCAAAGTATTACCTGGTGACCAGTGGGTACTCCTTGCGCCCGTTGCCTTTTTATTTTGATCCATGACCATGAAAACAGAATGGACTTACAAAACACAAAAACACTTTGATGAAGGATGAAATGGAACACCGTCAAAAACGTATCAACTATAGGAACAAGCACAGCACATGACTATGAAAAAGAAAATCAACTTTGGAAAGATGGAATGGAATGGACTGTTCAGTCTCTTTCTCCATACAAAGGTAGGGGCACGATTTTTCTATGTATGCTGCAAAGAGTTCGAAATAGACCAATAGCATTTCTGCACTGGAGCAGAAGAAAACATCTAGTCTTGAACGAGACCATCACTCCTGCACTGCCAGAGAGCTGAAACGGATACTTCCCAACAACCAAGAAACAATCGGGATTAGGCAGAGCTACTATGCGGAAAATGGAACAGAGAAGAGACATGAGTAATGGAGAACTGACTACTGCTGAAAAGCTTAGACGAATGAACAAGGAAGTATCAAAACCTATAAGACGCGACATCGGAACACACAACCAAAATCAGATCAAGCAAACAATAGAAAACAATAAAAGCATGTAGGTCCTATGAATAAGAAAACTGGAAAGCGGAAAAAAAGCAGATGACGAAGGTGAAGGACAAACAAGGGCAGGTAACAACAAACCGGAAAGGCAGTCTATAAATAGTTGAGGACTTTTACCGTGTTTTTTTAAATAGGAATAGGGGTCATGTGACACCCCATTTTGAAGGACCTGCTGAGTACTTTATAACCCTAGAATATTGAGTCGATACCTTTAAGTACTACAAAATGGCGGTACCTTCAATTACTACATTGATACATACACTTTTTGAAAAAAATCGTCAAATTCAATTCAAAAGATGCTGGAAATATTCTTGACATAGAGTTTGAGTTAGGAATAAATGACAAAAATGTCAAAAAAGCATCTTTTGAATTGAACTTGACGAATTTTTTCAAAAAATGTATGTATCAATGTTGTAATTATATGTACCGCCATTTTGTAGTACTTGAAGATATCGACTCAATATTCCAGGGTTAAAAAGTACAGGATCTTCAAAATGAGGTGTCACATGACCCCTATTCCTATTCAAAAAACCATTTCAAGATGGCGCACAGCCGCCATCTTGAATTTTTCAAATGTCAATTTTATGTCAAAACATAGTAAACATGATTGTATTTCAGCACCTAGAATTTGAAGTCTCTTAGTTGAGCCGTTCAAAAAATGAAAGGGGGGGGACATTAAAGAAAAGCACTGTGTAAAAGCCACAATGGAGCAAGTTTGGACTCAGAAACAGAACTAGAGATATTGACAAGAAAAAAAGGCATCGTTAATCAAGGGTTAGGATCACTGCCTGATGTTACTCTGTACCAAAGTGAGCTGAAACTGAAAAAAACAAAAGACAACAAGGCCACCGGACAGGACTGCGTGGCTGCCGATGCAGTTAAGATAGGTGGCAACTGTCTACTCAAGAAAATTCGCAAAACTTGTTGATCTTTGTCTTTTACTTGATTCACAAAAAACAGGATAAAGTCGAATTGAACAACCATCTGCCAATAAACTTACTCAGTCAACTCTATAGACTCTTCACGAGAATAGTTAATAGTACAGGTTTGGAAAACAAATTAGATTTTCACCAACTAATAGAACAGGCCACGTTTCGCAGGTGATTTGGAACCAATCACCATCTTCATGGCATCAAAATCGTTATCGAAAAATCAATCGAATAAAATAGACCGCTTGTCATTGTCTTTGTGAACTTTGACACAAGGCCTTTGACATTAGATGTGTTTGTTATCCTCCACTAGTGCACACGAAACTGCACTTTTCTACCATGCGGCGTTTGTTATGCTGTTTGTACAAGTAGTGTAGAGTGTTTGTTATATCAGGGTAGGTTGCCTATTACTGCACTCGCTACCCCAGGTCAAGAGTAGGTGTGACAAGTGCAGCGTAGTGTAGAATAGGGTGAGGAGCCTATCTCGTGTATTTTGTAAACAAACCATGTCTTAAAACCTGACTTATATTAAAGATAAACGAACAAAAAGGAAAATTTGTAGCGAAGAATCAGTGTATATCTTATCAAATGAATTGAAATGGGTGATGAAAATAGTGAAAGTAAATGTAAACAGTCATACGATGAAAACTCCGATCAAACATATGAAATCGTTTCATCCACTCGAGAGATACAATTAGAAAGATGCGAAACTGGTAAACTTTGTATCCATTTATATTTTTTATCCTTATTCAATTTCTTTTTCTGCTTAGATTTGGAATTCGCAACATTTCTCATACTCTCAAAAATCAAGCAGCAATCTCGATCATGATCCCAAGCCAAGCTGCAGTGGCTTATCTGGTAGAGCGATGCTAGCCTAAATCCAACCCAACCCAGAACTGTTGATAGAGTATTAACTAAATTGTAGATATCAAGATAATTCATTGAATAAAGCTCTGCCAATGCGAAAATGCTTTTTGAATCCAATATCCAATATCCGCATAGGCAGGTACCAAAAGCACTACGTCTCAAAAAACTCTCTCTATACAGTTTTGCTTCTTCTGCGGTAAAGTGTATTTACAATATTATTACGGTTAAGCTGTCTTCAAAATCATAACTTCTAGATGAGATTCATCATCATCGTCGCAAACTTCAGAAAATAATATAGTCCCAAATCCATAATACTTTATTTTACTATACAAATCATCCATCGTTCACACAGTTGTTTTGTTTGTTTATTTTTTAGGTTAGAATATCGGCAGAATCTGCACAAACGCGTTTGTTGAATCTCCTTTACACTGACAGGCATGACTTACACCAGCAGTCTTCACTACTCTACCCTACACCAGAATAACAAACACACCTATTGTTGAGAAAAGTGCAATTTTAGACTCTTACAAGAATGTCTTGTCGACTATCGTTACACTGAAATAATATATAATAAATAAATTCTACCATGATGGCAAAATTGCGCGAAAACACCAACCCCATAAGAATCGATACAGGAGTATGGCGAAGTGATACTAAGTCACCCAAATTATTTATCACCATTCTGCAGTACGCATTCGGAATGCTCAAATGGAGCGGAAAGGGTTTGAATATAGATAGCTCAAACCTAACAGATCTGTGCTTCGCGATATAGCTTTGTTGTCTAACAACCTACAAGATATCAAGAAAAGGCTACAAGATCTTTGGGAAGTATGTGCTCGGGTCGGGCTAAAAATCAATATATAAAAAACAAAATTTATGACGAATCTGGTCCCTATTGCATCTTGGTCATAAAATGAGGATCTCGAGGGACAACCAAACGTGTGAATCAAAAAGAACAACTACGCTCCCTTGGGCTGTATATGGCAAACTGGGGGACGCGTTTAAAAGTAATCTACCAATTTGTCTGAAGCGAAATGTTTTTAATCAGTGCATTCAGAATCAGAATCAGAATATGCTTTATTATCAAAGAACCAATGGTTCAACAGACAAAGCACAATATAACAGTGTAAAAAGAAATCACAAAAATTAAATTTGAAAAAAAACAGAAAGAACAATAACTAAAAAAAAAAAACACCTAAAAGTATACAACATATTTAAAATAGAACAATGATTACAATAAAGATACCACATTAAACAGGAGAATGAATTTGACTAGTCATAAAGTTTATCTGTATAAAATTCATCCAACATATAAAAAGCTTTATTCAATAAAATATCACAAACAGAGTTCTTAAACTTAGGGAAACTAGATGAAGATTGCATACTTTTTGGTAGGTGGTTGAACATTTTGATTGGCTCGTATATCACAGATATTTTGACATTTGGGAATTAGGGATTGGCAAATACAACATATGTTGTTGACGAGTGGTTATGACCTCCAGCGCCTAAACTTTAACTCTGATAGGCACATCTACCAAGAAGCTTAGAATAACACAACACACGATTGAAAGATCGATGCTCGACATGTCACTTTGTGAGCACGTTGGAAATGAGGACCCACGGGCGAGTACAGGAGTCACGGATGTTATCAACCAGGAGCCTGATTCTTGAGTGGGGAACGGGTGAAAATTTAAGCGAACGATCACAGACCGATCAAATACTTGTATTTCGATACTGCGCGATGATCCCTTCTCTCATGGACGGCGGGTCTTGAGTGGGTTCACTCCTATCATTTGTTGGTTGCAACGGGCTCAGGAGGCCTAAGCTGGTTTTGGCCACTTATACATCTACATCTACATCCACCTCTTACTTTCTATCCTCTGTTCGTCACAGAACTATTTTTTGTAGTCATGATTTAATAAAAGTCTTTCTTGCAACAAATCCCGACAAATACTAAATAATGAATAGACCAGATCCCATTTATATGAATTAGAAATAAACTTTGTATTACGGAAATTACCTTATGAGCTATGTATTCTTAAGTACAAGAATAATTTGGACGTAAGGTAACAAATAACAAATGTTAATGAGGGCAGGGTCATTTCTGGGAAAATATGACTATCAAGGGTGAAAAGTAAAATATTAAGGGTCTTTTACCATAGCAAACTTGATTAGTGCTTATGGCTCCGTACAAGGACTTCTTGGTATAATTTGTATGATTGTGTCTTTTTTTAATTGGGTCATTCTGCGTCTTCAAACTTGGACATCGCAGGTGAGGTGGATATTATGTAGTTTAACAAATTAGCCCCTACCCTTGACAAAGATTTCGAAAAGTTTGAAGATCACCCTTGTTCCCCTGTGGAAAAAAAGATTGAACATCGGAAAATCTACTCCAAAGCAAAAACTTCGAAACTGGTTATGACTATCATAGAACCAGAATTGATTTTGGATCATATTGGTAATAATATGATCCGATCTTGTTATCTTGATCATATAATTATCGATATAACTTGGAAGCTCCAATTCCTCATAAAATTATTTATTCAATCATGATCCGAGTTATTTTTAAACAACCTAGATGTTTCTTATTAATAAAGTCTGTCTCCACAAACATTTGTGATCTAAATTTGGATTAACAAGCTCACCAACTAATGATAATAATGGACGTTTTATATTATCCGACTATATCTTTTCCATTATCCTCTTTGTTATTAAACCGTTGTGTGTTCATTTATTTTGGGCCTATATATACCTGACCCAAGCTTTACTAATCTGAGTGGATGATTGTCATGAATGTGAATGCTAATGATTCCGCGCGTCATAAACTACGACAAGCACACCATTGAATATTGATATGTTTTTGACTGGAGGGTTATGAGATTTGCATGATAGCGTTGATAGTTGACTGGCATTATGGAAGTGTCATAGGGTGAATCATGATTGATACCATCGCTTCACCAGTTGATACGCTACATGATAAGGAACCGTAACAGGGATAGATGCCCGCACGGGTACCAACACGTTTCATCATCCCAGTTACAGAATTATTGTGAATTCACCTGCAGTTCAATGGGCCTAAGACACTATGAGGGCGGAGCATGAGCGAGGGAATTTTTCAGACGATGTTTATTTCTTCGCTTTGATATCAGCATAAGTATTAACAATAACATCGAGAAGTATGTTGAATGCTATAATGATCCCCTGTTATACAAATTCATTGTCGACTATGTTCCGCCCATAACTTCTAATCTCCAAACTAGGTTAATTATGTTGATTTCGACCCTCCAACATATCACGCCAAATATTGCCCTTCCCAAGGCAAACAGGTGATTTCTCCCCTCTGAACGTGACGATGTGTGAGCTGTATAAGATATGTTCTAAACTAAACATCTTTGTTGAATTCTCATCAAAACCGTCTTCGACATGTTAATGGTGCGTGTTAATTATCCAAGTCTACGGTATCAAGTACAAGAATGATTCAATCACTAAACACCTTGAGTTATGTGTTTTCAAATACAGCCATCTGTGAAATAGGATTACACATTGTTGACACACATTCCGCTTCGCTTGTTCTGAATTTTGAATTATATTCTTTATCGGATTATGAACAAAGCGAGCAGGCATATTTGAAAATTGGATTTTCGGAATTTATATTGGGTTCAACAAATTCAGAAATAGCATGAGAATGATGATATATGGATGATTGTCAATGTAAGGCTTGCACTGTGCGTTCTTTTACAGTGACTGTAGTCGCATCGTTCAGCTTTGTCCTTATGGTTGGTGGCGACTCGGGTAATATGATTTTAGAAAGATCCAGATCCTGTTTCCTTTCCTGTTCATCCATTGTCCTGGTCATCTCTACTAGATTCTGATGAGATAATGCCTGCAGAAACTGATTTATAAAAGGCTTTCTCAGGATCCATGCAAGCGTATCATAGTTTCGACGTGCTGTCTAAACGTCACTGATTGAGCCATATCACATCAGATCTTTGACTGGTGTGGTGAAAAAGATATTAAATCTCTCGAATTCAACATGACAATATGATACAGTATAGTTATGAGTCGCTGTCTTGATCTTATTATCCTATTCAAGCAATCATATCACGAGCCTTCAAAGAATACTGGTCTCCAAATCAGACAATTATTATTCTGGATGATGCACTAGTCAATTTTTCATGGTAGAACTAGTAAGTTCAATTCAGTCAGATTTTTAAAAGGCAGATATTGATAATATCAACGGTAATTCTGATTCGTCGTCAAAATTCACATTAAAAATAATTGTTATAGTCAGAAGAATTCCAAATTCATTGATTTGGCCACTTTTATTATGATTAGAAAATAATTATCACCAGACAAATCTTATTTGTCATTCATCAGAAGCCTTGCAACTAAATATTAGCAAATGATTAGCCTAATGAGTAAATACCGATATCTTCATACTGATTTATAGTATAATGATTTGATGACAGAAGTAAATATTCTTGAAAACATATTTTGTCGAACCATCAAAACATGACCATAGTATACAGGGTGTCCCAAAATGTATCTAAGATATATTCAATTACGCATACTATTTTCTAAAATGAGAGGCCTGTGTACAAGCGAGCGCGCCATCTGCCGGAAAAGAAGGGGAACTTCGTCATAGTAACAATACTGCCAACACGTGGCAAAAAACAAATGTTTCCCTTCACCTACATTGTTTATTAACAAAAAAAAACATCCACATGCATCTCATTTGAATAACTATTGCCGTGATTGAGTTGTGCCGTTCTTCAAATCGCAAGTACAGGTTATGTTTGCACAATTTCGTTATTTTTCCAAAGGCCTGTTTATCAGAAGCGGGATAACTCTAACCCTGGGTCAACTTGGCCCCTGTCAAATGGACATGTGTCAAACATTTTGAGGTTATCCTAAGGTTATGGCGTTAACTCAGGGAATATTCAATTGATAAACTGGCTGTAAGACTATCTTTCAGATGTGCAATATATCATGTTCTATTTTGAAAATCTCGAGACATTTTTGACAAAAAAAAAGATCAAGTGAGGTTACATTCGCATAATTTCATCATGTTTCAATGAATTTTGTGAACACTTGGTATATTACGCTACATTTGGGTTCAGTTTTGATCTAGTGAGGTTTTGTTTGCTCGATGTAGTTATCTTTCGACGGGTTTTGTCCAAATTAGATGTAGGTTATATTGAAGATTCAAGAAATTTGAAAAAAAATTAATTGGTGTGGTCATGTTTGCATAATTTTGTTATTCTTCAAAGGCTTTTGTTCAAATCCGATATGAAGGTTCTACTTGAGGTTTGATTTGGAAATTAGAAAACATGTCTTGATGAGGTAATGTTTGCTTCAAGTAGTTGTCTTTTAACGGATTTTGTTCACATAAGATGTAGGTTCTATCACAAATTTAATCAGAAAATTAGGGGAAAAGTCAATTATTGGGGTTATGTTTGCATACTTTGTTACTTTCAAAAGGATTTTGTTCAAATAAGGTATGTATGTAGAATCTCTTCAGGATATACCTACGCAATTTGTTTTTGGCGCTACTTCTAGGCAATTTGCCAGCTCATTGATATCTGTAACATTTGAAATGCACGATAATATCGACCAGACACTCACAGACAACCAACAACAAACAATCACGCCTTACATGGGACTCGAACCCATACCTTCCGGGTGAAAAATATTTATTTAGGTCATGTATGCTCAATGTTGTTATCTCTTAACGGATTTTGTTCAAATTATACAGGGTGTCCAAAAAGTCGGGAAACGGTTTAATATCTCGCAAACTACACATAAAATACAATAAGAACACGTGCCTATTTATTTTTACTACTTTTCATCACCCACCCCCCACCCAGTGGGTGGAGCGGAAGGCAACTTAGGAATTTCAAATGAAAACCCCCATTTTTCATTGCAGATCCTGATGGTATGGGAAAAGGTTTGTCCAGAGCATATTTTTCGATTATGATTAGATATCGTTGTAATAATCAAGAATCAAATGAAATATTAGATTTTTTTTTTAGTTGCGTTATTTGGTACTCATTGATATTTTCAAATTGATGTTTTCCTCGGGTGTGTGCGGAATTTAAGTCAATTTATTGAATAACCAGATAATACCGGAAATACAACGCATTGCTAGTATAATAGCGATCGACAATGTTTGGTTTCAGCAAGATGAATGGGGGGCTCAATGTCATTTTGCTTCAAATATACAGAATGTATTGAACAGAACATCTCCTGGTCACCGGATTGGTAAAAGGGGCTCGATTTAATGACGACCAATGTCACCTGATCTAACATCTCTGGATTGTTACTTTTGGGGCCATTTGAAAAACAATGTACCTATACATAGCAATACCCGAAAACATCAAACTAAGGAAAAGAATAATATAATGTTGTGATACAAGAGCACCCTAAGTTATAGAAAATGTAATTCACAACATGTACACATGATTGATGGGACAGTGCCAAATACCTGAAGGACATCGATTTGAACTATCATTAATCCAGTTTTTCAATTCAAAGTTTGAATAAATTTAATTTGAATAATATGATATTTCATTTAATTGTTCACAATAATTACAGTGACATATGCCGATAATCGAAAAAAAGTTCCAGACAAACTTTTTACCATACAATCAGGATAATATCTTCGGCTTGCTGCAAAACGTCACTAAGTCAAAATTTCCATTATTTCAGTTTTTGGAAAAAATCACTAGGTCCACTGTTGCTCCATCTCTAGACCTCGTTTGAAAAGGTAAAATCTCACTAAGTTTGGATAAACGATGATTCTAAAATCTCACCATCTCACTTAGTCATTTAAAATTCATTGTGTTCACGCAAGAACACACTAAGTGCCAATTTAGAATGAACGTGATACGTAAAAAAGACGTAACGGAAACGTAATCTGTAAAGATAAATGTACTGTATTGGTATGTAGCTGTTCACAATTATATGCTAAAAGGAATAACAGATGCAAGTACGCGGCTCACGTAACGATCTTACGAATCATGTTTATGTTTGATGTGAACACTAACGTAATATTTGCTGTTATGTTCACGGTCACGTTTACGGTTGTATTTCGCTCACGTTCTTTGGGAATTGGCACTTAGTCACTTGGTGAGTTTTGAAAATATTATAGCATAGATTATTTTATTAAAAAAATCGCTTATGTTGTTTATCAAAATTCTGCATTTGAAATGTGGACTGGTAAAGTAGGCCTTGAATTCTGTATTAGCGAGGTCATTTTTGGTAAAAAGTGAACAGTTTGTCGAGCTCCATAATTCATAAAAAAACTCGTGGCAAATCGGTCCATTATTAAAGTTTTTCAAGGTGACCCGAAAACAAATGGGTCAAATTGTCCATTAGTGCATAATGTTATTTTCCAAAGGATTATGTCCAATTAAGATATGAAGGTTTTATTTAGGATTTAATTGACAATATTGAGTTATGTTATGATTATATAATCTTGTTATTTTCAAAAGGATTTTGTTCAAATGAGGTTGTTAGTAGAGATGTAAACTCTTTTCTCAAACCCGGGATTTTTGATATTGGAAGACGAATACCGGGATATACGGAGTTTATCTGTTGTATCGATAAAAAATCGGATATCATTAAAATAATTTTATCGCTTCTTGAAACCTACAAAAAAAGAAAAATACCGTTAAAATGTTGACAGATATTCAATCTATCCATTTATATAAAACAAAGTTGCGTTAGTTACACTATTCATAGGGGATTAACCGCTGGAACGATTTTTGATTTGTAGGATTTGTGTCCGCCCCGAATAGCAGAATGATTATCAACACATCGGGAAAATTCTAGAAAAGATTGATTATGGTGAAAACTCATTTTACAACATTGGCCCTATGAAATATACCGGGTCAGCTAGATTAATTATGAAATGGTTTGGAAAAATTGACCAAAAGTCGTTAATAATGAGGGATTATTATTCTGGCCCAGGTACACTTCTTAGAACTTTAACTGAAAAATATGAGATCCCACCGTTCTTTGCGTATAAAAAATACTGTTTCCACAAGCGACTGACACCCTCTGTATTGACTTGATCTACTCACTTGTTTATCGTATTCAAACATTTCTCTGAAATCCATTCTTCAATAACCTTTGACTTAATATATTGTTTGCTCTGCGATTTGATCTTTGTAAACTTCATGAACAAAGACATCATAATCTTCAAGCCTTCTTATAAGTACGTACAGTGAATTTTCAGGCCAGTTCCAGTGAAATCTGTCAGTGTAATACTAGTACTATATAAAGTTATTTTGGGTGAGAGCCGTGTGAAGAAAAACGCTTCTCCTATCAAACAATCAAATATCCATATAAAGTGCCTATAATGAGTTCTGATGATCAAACCAATCAATCACAGCTTTGTCTTGATGAAGAACTTGAAGCATTTTTGATTGAGTTAATTGACAGCTGCATGACGCAATCAATAGACTTCGAACTATGGCATGCCGCAATAACTTGGAGGAAACCTGACGATACTTCCTACTTCTATACCAGTCAAAGTGATTCAAGAAGTGTTTGAAATAATATATGAGTATATTATTATATGGTCATAGTACTCGAATTTTTTTTTAATGTCTTTTGATAAACTATGGATTTTTATAAAAAATAACTATTGTTTATTTCAATGCTTATTTTTTGCACGCTTCAGCTAAAGAACTAGAGGTAGGAGAACGAGGTTGACATCTGCGCGAACTTGGAAAAACGTAGACAATAGACACCAATACGAGGGCCGATCAATACATTGTATTTTGACTACAAGCGTACTTGAAAAGTACACGTGGTTCGTTAAATTGGAGAGAATTTGCCCACTTTAGGAGTCGAACACACGAACACTTACTTCTGGAAATATTCGGACAAACAACTTCGTTTCCATTTTATCATTTAAAAAGATAAGAAAACTGAAGAGACATCCAAAAAGTCCCTTTATTTCTCTACAAGGCGTATTTTGATTTTGAAATAGAAAAAAACCTGGGAAGAAATCATTAAATGAATCAAAAATTACGTATTCAATAACCAAGATGATAAGTAGGACTTTCTAAAAATCATCGATGCTCTATATAGAATGATAATTTTCAAGTTTGTCTATTGAAATGTTATTTTTGAATTCTCACAAGGGAAAGTGTTGAAGAAAATGTTTCATAATATTCAAAAATACACGCCAAGTCAGAACGTGGAGAGACTCAATAGCTCTTTCTCTTCCAATATCCATTGTTCTGGAAAAGTTTGGTCTCAATATCGACGGAAAAAGCATAGGATGGTGTGGCGCTCATCTTGCGATGGTTTAAGAAAAAAAATTTAGCTCTTATCAACCCCTGAATTGGCTGGGTAGATGGTAGCGGTGAAAAACTTTGGGGTTATAATCTACATGAAAATACCTTTAAAATAAGGTTTCACTCGACCCCTCATGCCATTTGAAATTTTGAGGGATCTTGTCACCCACGCTAAGGCTTTGCCCTTCATAGGGTAAAAATGCCGAAAAAATGGTTCCCCCTTGAATCAGAAATCGACGAGTCCAAGGGTTTTTTCTTGAATAACTCGGGGCGCCCAAGATTGGCCCTGTTTTCTTTTCAAATGGCCACACTGTTTGTACTGTACATTGGCAACACATGACTAGAAAATGGATGCCCCGATAGTGTCTGCTGAGGAAATTCGGATGCACAGTCTTTCAAACTCATTCTTGTACCTGAGACGAACTTTCTAACACGCGCGTGTTTTGGAGTCGTCATGACAAAAAATGAGAGAATCAACAAGCCGAGAAAAGTGGAGGCCAAAGGACCACTTATTGATCTGACGACAGGATTAACGTAGTCTCAAACATTTATATTTTTCTGTGGCGATAAAGCATATTTGATTTGATTTGATTTGATTCAAAATAGCACAAACAACTGTTTAAAAAAATTCAAATTAAAAAAAGTGTATCTATGATAGTTATAGGTTTCATTATTGATGTCATTTTGGATAAGTGAAGTGTCAAACTCACGTTTCCGTGGCAACCAGACAAACAATAACCTATTTTGACCAAAATGTAAACATGTCACTGTCAGTCAACGATCTCCTCCATTTGTTGGATAAAACATGGTATGGCAGTCATGCGTTATGTTCCACAAGTCACTTGAGAATTTATCAGAATAGAATAGAATCTTTACCTTGGACTCAATTTCAACACAACGCACTAGTACCATAAATAACTATAAAAACATGAGTGGATAACGAGGTTTTTAAAACACTTGCTCTATTTCTAGAGCCAGTCATGCTCTAGCTTGTTTAACGACATATTGTCATTATGAAGTGATTTTTACTAAGTTGCCTGCCAGTCATAGAAAACAATTCCATTATTAGTTCTTATCAAATCAATTTATAAACATTAGTCCAAAAACTCTCGAATAGCAGACTAAAAGACAATATAATAAAAGCTTTTGTCAAACCTCCCCTCAAACTTTGGAGGACTGTAACTAGGAGACTGATCGAAATGCATAAAAGTGGCCCAGGTTTCAGATCGTATACTTCAGCTTCAATTGTTACTCCCAAATGGCGAAGAGTCGTTAGCGATTTCATGTCAAACAAAAATGGTACCTAGGTAACAAAATTGAAACAACGTTACGAATACTCTATCAAAATGCAACAAATTTTATTGGCTAAGTTGCATCAAAACTCTCACTATTTAATGATAATAGGTAACTATGAATATATTTCTTGTTACACATTATTCTGAAATTTATTTAATTTTCATATTTTTTTGTTCAATTGCATTAATTGATAGAGTAACTGAGTGACGTCATATCCTTCATTGACAACAGTCATCATTGAACAAACCATGGACTTGAGACGCGATGCTGTGACGATTCAACCTCAATTTTTTCCTTATAGAGAATGCATTGCATGTGGAATGTGGAGTGGAAATTTGGAAAAAATGAATGAAAATGTGATAATAGTATCTTGACAAATTATTGACAAGCAATAAACGTTACCATGACAATGAATGAATAAAAGCGCTACTAGCAACAGCGCCCTCGTATGAACTAAGCAAACAGAGGGACAGATTTTCAGGGATATTCGTATGTCGATTCGTCTCCTAGCTATATATAGTCGTCCATACTTCAAACCTTAATCTAGAGTCAATCAGTCCCTTGAAACTCGCGGGTTTTTATATTTAAAACATCTTATCTAAACAGGGTCGATAAAACTCAATTAGCAGTCGGCACCCCTTCAGAGATAAAAGCTCTCTTACTGATAAATCGGAATTCTCTCTAAAATAAACTTGGTTACGGTTAAGTAGTTTACTTGCCTCTCCAACTAGAAGTCCCAAAAGTAACCTATTCGGTGAACAGAGCGCTATTTGCCAATTGGAAATACTGTTTTAAACGTCCCAGCAGTCCGTTTGGATGTTTGCCTCCATATGTTTACGCTGGGCAAATGGAAGACAATTATTCGGATATTCTTAAATATGTTTTTCATTGTTTTCTACGAGTTCGGTTGAGGTGAATTTATTTTTATTCCGAAAAGTACTTTGGTGGTTGTATTTTGAATTTATATGTTGATTGCTCCGGAAATTAGCTTTGTGCTGCAATAACGTTATCGTTATCAATATCGCTATCGTACCAACCTTTCCGTTTAACGTTATCTCGTTTTGCTGAAATTTACATACTTTGGTAGTTTTGGAGCTAGTCATATTTTATGTATTAATTGGAATACATTCTCTGACCCTAACCTTCCGACAACAACAACTGTACTCGTTAATCTTCAGGCAAGGATGTCTGTCGCTCCAACCAATCCAGCTCAATCCGCATGACTAATGTGAGACTTGAGGACCAATTAACCTGTCATCAAAATGGCAAGCCAAACACATCTTTCAATTATTCATCAGGTGACTTGTTGATCCTTTTGGCTCTTCTGGACTCTAGCTCAACCATCATATCATTGGCATGATCTCCTGATACCCAAGTTGAACTCTTTGTGGTTTTTGAAATATTTTCTACTTATGAAGGTTTGATGAATAAATATTGTCTTCCATTCAGTTATACACCCTTGCAATGTAGTACGACTGGAAACACTTACCATAGCTTGAAGAAAGTGCGAATATGGCAGCCTTGCGTATTTTCACATTTCACAGACTTACAGTCTTATGAGACCAACAAAGCCAGATTGCCTTTGAATTTGGATATCGACAGCATGCGGCTTCTTGTAGAGCTATAATTATAATCAGGTTCCATACTGTATTCACGCAAAATGATTATATATAATTGACGAGCTACGCTAGACCTTGTGGGTGAGTTGATTTAACAAGCGAGGTGACAACTCATGTGAGGTCATTGTAACAATGATGAATAAAAAGTCAACTCTTACAATTCCAAATGGTAAAATGTAGAAGGACTACTAGTTTTGGGGTCTAAACATTGCACCCCATCTTTAGGCCCGTTACAAAGGTTATATGAAATAGAAAACATGTTTTTTCACCTAACCTTGAACAAAAACAAAAAGAATACTCACATTACCATTCACAAGGCCATTACTGATTACTAAAGTACAGGCGCTACGAGTTTCGGGCTGTTGGCCCCGACACCGCAGCCTCTAGTTGGGCTTATTGTATCTTCTCTGTGCCTGTCTCTCAGTCGAAGAGCTCCATTGCCCGAATAAGGGTTATGACTCGTTCTACTGTTTCCCTGTCCGTCCTTTGAGGAGAGGTTGTGAATTCTCCGTTATCTCTTCTCCAGTACGCCAGCGCTTCACATTCAAATACAATGTGGGAGACTGTTTCCTCCTCCTCGTTGCACAGCCTACATATGGGTTCCTCGTTGTAAAGACCCATGATATGCATGTACCTGTTGCTTTCTTGAGCTGATTCCTGCTGAGTTTCAGTAGACTTCCAAAAAATGATGATTCAATCTCGTCTGTCCTCATTGATTTACTGTGTTTTAGTCCTGGTGATTTGCACCATCTAGCTTTCTGTTGTTTTTTGGACCAACAGTTTAGCCAACTTCTCACAGAGGATTTTGTAATACCAATGGCAGGTTCTGGACCCAGAAGTTGTGTGTTTGCAGCTTTGCGTGCTAGTAGATCCGCCCGCTCGTTCCCAGCTATCCCTGTGTGTCCTGGTATTCATCCAAGAGTAACATCGTTAGATGCTCCCAGTGTGACAAGGTTTTGCTGACAGTCCATCACTTGTTTGGATTTGGTTTCCTGAAAGGAGATGGTTTTGATTGCAACTTGACTGTCACTAGGGATAAGGATTTTTCTTCCTCTGTAGCCTCTCCTGAGATTCTCTTGCACGCATATATTTATTGCATGTACTTCTGCCTGGAAAACCGTAGCGTTTATCCCAAGTGGTTCATATGTTTCCCACTCTGGATTTTTTCCTATGATTCCGGCACCAGTTCTCCGGCATGTTTTGTAGCCGTCTGTGTACCATATTGCCCCATTTGCCATCCGGAGTTGTTTAACCGTTTCCTCTTCCCATATTAGCTTGCTCTTGGGAGAAGTGCTGAAGTCAATATTTTCCAAAATGATATCACTCCTCATTGTTACTAAGTGGTTCGTGATTGTGCCGGTTATCTTAGTGTGTCCTTGGGAGTTTGAGTAGCTCCAGTTCCCGGTGTTGCTCCCATTCTTGCTTTCATTTTGATGTAGATATCTAGAGGAGGTAGGTTAAGCATGGCCTCCATGGCAAGTGTTGGAGTAGTTTTCATGGCTCCCGTTACACAGAGACATGCTAGCCTCTGAACTTTTGCGAATTCCGTGGCTGCTTGTCGCTGCTCGATTTTGGGCCACCAGACAACAGAGCTGTAGGCAAGGGTGGGTCTTATCACGGTACAGTAGAGCCAGTCTGCCATGCGCGGATTTATGCCCCAGTTTTTTCCTATCGCTCTTTTTGTTGCCATTATTGTGGCTTTACCTCGATTCACTATTTTCTGTAGGTGTGAACTCCATGTGAGTTTGTCATCCAGGATGATGCCTAGGTATTTGACTTCTCTTACCACCTGCAGTTCTTGTCCAAAGAATATGGGTTTGAATAATTCCGCTATATTCCTTTTTCTCGTAAAGCTGACCCGGAATGTTTTCTCAGGATTGACCTTCAGGTTTACCTTCCTGCACCAATCTTCTACGATGGTCAGAGCTGTCTGCATCAGTTCTGATATTGTCTTGGTGTGTTTACCAGTGATAAGTATTGCTACGTCATCGGCATAGCCGTGGGCATAAAATCCCTTGCTGTTTAACTTCACCAGTAGTTCATCTGCGACTAGGTTCCAGAGGAGAAGGGATAAGACTCCACCCTGAAGGCAGCCTTTAGCTGCCTCTATAGTTACAGTTCTGTCAAGCATAGTTGCTTGGATTCTCCTACCTTTCAGCATGTTTTTCATCCACCTAGAAACTGTGTCTTTGATTCCACGATTCACAAGGCCATAGTAGAAGGTGAGTAATGCTTTGTCAAATGTTGCATTTTTGGACAATAAAGCTTTATTTGATTTGATTTTGATTTTGATTTGATACAAAATCAACAAAAAACATTGATTCGATCGAAAAACATGTTCAAAAGTGACAACATTTCAGAAACTTCAAAGACATAAAAATTGTTCTCCACATATGAGGTGCCCTTCTCAAATGTCAAACTCAAAGAGCATGAGTTGGTGCAATAGGCCATTTCAGAACATAACCTAAAAGTCAGCGGATTGTACCGTAAACAAACATTAACCTCTAATGGACAATTTGCACATTTTTGAAAATATGAAAAATATAGGGATTAGTAAGTACTGATGCCATTGATGTTTGAAAAATCAACCTACGACATCTAATAATGTAGTAATCACCGACTAAAGAGCGCCAATCAACATCCACTACGTCACAGAATACACTATCTATCTCCGTCTGACGTATTGACTGAGATGACTCTCTCTCTTTCGGGAGGGTAATATGGCCCCACCACTTTTGCGATCATGCTGTGAAATTCGCGTCCTCTTTTTATTTATTTAGTATATTTTTGGGTATTTCCGAAAAATTTTTTTGCAGGTGACTTTCAAATGATGTCTAGAATACGTATATAGAATTTCAAGTCATTTGAAAATGTATGCAAATTGTCCATTGTCACTCTTTTTCTTCACTTTCTGAGATATTTTTCGTGATGCTGAGTGTGCAATATGATTTTGTTGAGATTCTGATCTTGACAAGCTGTGGAATAAGTGATTATCTCGCCATGTTGGAAGCTGGAAGCCAACTGGGAACAAAGAAATTTTGATTTATTACAAACACAAAATTTCGATCGAACAACATAGATCTTTTTAGTTGAAGTGATCCAGACTTTTGGTAAGACTTTTTAGTTTAAGTGATTCAGACTTTGATGTAGGCCCTCATCAGGGGTTCCCAATAATAACCAACATGGACATCATTAGCTATTTGGTGCCTACCACAAGTTATTAGAATGCATAGGTGGTTGAAAACTTATAAAAGTTTAAATTATGCTTTCAAAAATTTAAAGTTCGGGTTGGTTAGTAACTGTGAAGTTGCAAAGTTGCAGACCATATTATCAGAGCTAAAGAGAGTGCTAACCTTTTTTTCTTGATGTTATGATAACAATATAATCATTTCTTTTTGTCATATATGTATCGTTTTTCAATTTTGACGTTATCTTGACAGGTTTCTGAAATTGCCTTGCAATTATTGACAAATGACATAAACATACAACATAACCAAAGTAATTGGGCCATGCAACTTCCTAACTAAAAACCAATAATACAGTTCGAAAATTGAAACAGTCATAAACGTCCATGAAAAATTACAAAAAACCGCATGAATAAGGGAAAAGTGTTATGATGTGAGTTTGGAAAAGCCGATTGTAACAGAAATAAAGTGAATAATGGAGATGAAAGTTGGCGAATAATCAAGATCTATTTGGTAACTAAGAGATAACGTTGTTAAATTTTTTAAAGATTTATGTATTTCTAATAATTCTTAATTGTTGAGATTCTAACCTTTATTGGCTTGATGCAAAATCCTGAGATTTTTAAAATCAATGTTTTGGCTATTTTCCAATAAGTGGGATGCGAAATGTGGAAAACCCGTAGAATTAAAATTTAAACATCTTGAATTTTCTTTCAACCGTATACCAAAACTTTTATAAGTTTCACCAATATACTCCGCTTCGCAGTCGTTACATTTGAGTTGATAAACACCACTGAGATCCATAGAATTTACTTTGTCTCTATTATTTAAGAAAAAATTACCAAGAGGATTAGAGGCTTTGAAATGGGTTTCAAGATATTTGATATTTTATTTGGGTGAGGTTTCTGAGAATAATCAACAAATACATTATGTGTGTAGGTTTGTTTCTGTATAATAAGATTCTGTTTTGTTGTATTCCTGTCCGTATGCCACGAAAACCCCCTTCTTTATTTTGTTGTTTGTTCAAAAGTTAGTTATGAGACAGTGAGAGTATCCATTAAGCTCTGCAATCTGAAAGATAATGTCAAGCTCTTTTTGGAATTCAATGTCGTTTAAGGGAACTTTGAGACGTCTGTCTAGGTGACTATGAAACGCAGCCAATTTTTGTTGAATAGGATGTACTGATTCATTATTGATAACTATACCCGCGTGGGTCAGTTTTTTTAAAATATCAAACTCAAAATTATTGTTGACAAAGTCAAATCGACAAAAATTGAGTTGTTTATTTTCATTCTGTATTTCCGAAGTTAACTTGATTGATGGGTGCAAATCATTGATAAAAGTGAGGCATTGGTTTCAGTTATTGGTTGATAATTATCAGAAACCTCACAGATCGTTGACTTATATTGATTATTTATGAAATAAAATATCAAATATCTTGAAACCTATCACAAATATCTCTTTCAAAGCCTCTAATTCTATTGGTATTTTTTTCTTAAATAATAAAAACCAAGTTATTTCCATGGACCTCAGTGGTGTTTATGAACTCAAATGTGAAGATTGCGAAACGGAGTATATTGGTAGAACTTATAGATATATTGGTAAACGTTTGAAAGAACATTTAAGATGTTTAAATTCTGAACCCACGGGTATTTCACATCTCGCATCTCACTTGTTGAAAAACAACCCAAACTTTAATTTTGAAGATTTCAGGATTTTGCATCGTTCCAATGAGGGTTTGTATCTTAACAATTTAAAATTATTAGAAATACATAAATCATTTAGAAATTTGACAACGTTAACTCTCATTGCCAAATAAATCTTGATTATACGCCAATTTTCACTTCTATTATTTAGTTTATCTCTGTTACAATCGGCTTTTCCAAATTTACATCACAACACTCTTTCCTTATTCATAGGTTTTCTTGGTAATTTGCGTAAAAGTTTATGACTGTTTCAATTCTCGAGCTGTATTATTGGTTTCTAGTTAGGAAGTGACTACTGCACTGTCTAGACAGATTCTCAATAAAAATTGCTGCACTGTCCAACATGCGCAGTGCGTTGTCGAGCTAGACGGAACCGCAAGATACCGACAGTGCGGGAAGATAATATTGCTGTGCTGTCTATCTTGAGGAGACAGTGATCATCTACATACAGCATGATTTTCTAAAAGAAGAAATAGGCGCAATAAAAATAAGACAAACATTTTCCATCAACATGGGTCCAAAAAAGCGTCGTTTCGTAGATCAATGTGTTTGAATCTGAAAGTTTAATTTCTATTTTTGTCAAAAAATGATTAAATACTTGTCTAATAGTCTAATAATGGAAGTCTTTTGGAACAGGTTACTTATTATAATTTGATATTATTTTTTAAATTCCCTCAAGAGTTGGGAGAAGTTAAATGGATATATTTTTTTGTTTTATTGAGCAATTGCTAATTATTATTACATACACTCATTGACTTTAAATACTATAGACTGGGCATCCCATTCATAAAATGGTATTAGTCTTGACGCCAACATCACAATAAGTGCGAAAGAGACAACACTATGAGTGGAAAGAGATAAAACGAGGAATCCGAACCCATCGGGCAACACCGCATGAGAACATGTGATTCTTATAATACGTACGTTCGAACTCGATTTTCATCTGGAACAGCGGCGGCACATTTCGAGTCTCTACCGTTTTGTATGAAAAATATAAATGAATATTAATTTGGGTAGGTACCTATGCCGTTATTGTTATATGACAGTACATCACATTTTTGACTTTCTGAATCAATAAAAATTGAAATTTTCATAACATTAAAAATTAAATCTCCTGCTGTTCTTCCGACAATAATGAATTACGGTTCCGAATAAAATGACAACCAAAATACAAAATATATTTTGCCTTTCTTACATAACTCTAAGGTCATTTTACTCAATTTGCCATATGATTTTTGTTTTTGGAGACGGGAAACTGTATGGTCTGCCGGTGAGTCATGATTGGCAAGCTTCCCGGTTTTAAATATTTGATTCCATCAATGTCACGTAAATAGTCTTGTGGGTTAAAATGGGCCGAACACAAAAAGGGAGGTTTGATCTGAAGTCGGTCCTCGTCAATCCTCACCAAAGAACACCAAATATTTCGCAGCTCTTCATTTTTTGGAAATCTAAAATTGGATAACAAGTAAAAAATATAAAAAATAGGAAACAGCAACGTTTCACTTTTCTTGTTTCTAATACATAAGTATATGTACAGGCGAAAAGTATTATAAATAAATGACCGAAAAACTATTTTTAACTATACCAAAATGATTATCAGTGCTGGAAAGTGAGTGGAGATAAATTCAAAGAAATATGGTGCAGGAGTCATACTAAACAAAGACCGCAAATATTGGTGTACCTGCAAATTGAAGCAGGTAAGCAATATTGTTTATTGGTCTATGCTTCTTTAAATTAATGTCTAGACATAAATTTAATTTTGTATGTTTAGACATAAATTTGGCCCAAAAACATTTATGTCTAGATATACATTCAAAGAAGTATGGGCAAATAAACAATACATAATGCGTAGGTACCCTGCTTCAATTTGCAAGTACCAATATTTGCAGTTTCTATTCACTTTTCGCATTCTCCAGAAAATTAAACATTTTTTATATATCCTATACCTACCTTAAAAACAAAATTGCCATTTTTTCTGGCACGTTTTAAAATGTAAAGGTTTATTCGGAAGCCTTGGGAACAGGGTAAATATCTATTTTCAACCATTGAACTTTAATTTAAAACTTTTTTCCAAACGTCAAATTAAAAAGTGAATTGCGGGGTCCATTTAGCTGTGCCCTGTACAAGGTTTTTTTATATTTCAATTTAGACCCCCTTTATCTTTTTTATTTGACGTTTCTGACAAAAATGTCCCTTCATAAAAGTCTATTGATTGGTTTCGAGCAAATTGTTGGAAAAACTATATTTCGCTTTTACAGGAAGAAAGACTGGGCGTCGTCAAAATTTTTATTTCCAATTGAAAGGTACAGGCAAAGAGGGCGATATGTCAAAAAGTTAATTTCGAGATAAACGCGAGGTTTTAAGAGCTCTAAAAAGTGATTATAATAATAATAATTGTAAAAGTAAGCAATGTTACTGAAGACTTCAACCTTATTGTAATAAAAAAAACGAAAATAAGACAGTTGAGGAAGTATCCAATAAATAATTCATCTTGACTGTGTATGAAATAATCGAGGAAATAATGGAATAGGTATTCAAGTAATATGAATATCCTTTCTTATTTGAGAACAATCGGTTCCTATTGCATAGAACACTACCATTCAGGCTTTTTTTTCCAAATCAGTTTCATTTTTTTGTTGTTACCTATTCACGAATAAAAACAAACATTCAAACTTCCTGAAGATTGAAAAATCCTCATTTTCATGAATGAAATATGATGATGCCTACACTCTACACCACTGGATCCGTCTCCAGTCAATGCTCAATGCAAATTTGACTCTTACCTGTGAATGGTGATTTCTGGATCCGAATGGTCCAGTTTTTGACACAGGAAGCACAATCTTACCATTTTTCACAAATAAAGTCACAATACAACACTTCACAAGCACGAAAGTAGAAGTTTTCAAGTTGAAACCCCATGGCATCACCGCACTACCTTCAAAATCGAAACCAGCTGTTTAAAGGCAGCGTTGCCGTGTACTAGGACCAATATTTACTATGTATCGCCTGTATCCAATGCACAAAAAATCATTATTTAATGAATGTTAGTAATTAAGCTTTGAGTAGCACAAAAATTTTTCACATTATTTATGATATGAAATAATATCATCATTAGACACTATCACCGTTGTTCAACATTGAGTTGATTCACACGAAATCATGGTTGTAAATGTGTCTCATTATGCGATAATCTAGAATAGTGAACCTTGTTGCACCTTCTTGAAAAATGAACAATACTCAATCCTCCTTAATTTTCATTGTATCATGTCTTATCAATCAATTTCGTACACAGAGGAATTTTCATTGATGAAGATTTGCCCAAATCGGCAACCGCGTCCAAAGCAGGTGAGTTTTCGGCGACGCAGATAGATATAACTCGACAAGGATAGCGATACAATGAATGTCTCAAGACATACGTCCAAAATTGGATGATGGTGCCATTATTTTTGAAGGTTTCCTTCTCTAAAGCCTTATAAAACTCAATGCATACACTCAATTACCAAATATTTCCAGCTCATCAATTTTGTTCGTAATAACAACATAAATATTTTAAAGTTTAATTTCAAGTTTGAGTTTCATGCAATGACAATTAAGAGTGTTTTGTTTTGTTTTTGATATGATAGTTGAAAAATATTTTTTTTAAGAAACAGAATAGCCAAAAACTATGAAGACTATTACTGGACTGCAGCAAAACTACCAGTAAATGAATTCTATGGTGTAATTCAAAATTCACTTTTCACACTCTCACTTGACTTTCGTCCCCGAAAACTTATTCGGTGCGTGGTGCGTGCAAAGACGGACAATGTGTGACAGGTTCAATCAGAATAGATTCACCATGACAAAACCACCGAACAAATATATGTTATTTGTTCGGTGACGAAACCTTACAAAGGTAGATGTGAGAAAGGGCTATTGGAAAACTATTGTTGATAGTGCATTGGCGTTTCTCATACATAAGAGAAAGTTATCAAGAATTTGAAAGAAAACCGCTTTATCTTGAAGAAAAATTTGTCTAAATATTCTTTCATTTAGGTATACTGTCTATGTCAAGTTCAGTGGTATCACTTTTTCCAATGGAAAATGTTTTTTCCAACAACTATATTTGCTCCAGCGAAAAATGATATCACAAGTCTTGTGTTTTGGGGAGGAGTTCTCATAAGGATTTTTTTTACTTTTGCATACATGTTTTCAATCACCTTAACATCAAATTCATTAAATGGCATATTTTCCAAATGTTAACGAATGCCCTGATAAAAGATATTATATTCTAAGAAAACTAAAATAAACCTGTATCACAGCATTATTTTCTGCTCAAAAAACCTCAAACAAAACCAACTAAAAGAAATACTGATATATCTACTATTTTTTTATTTATTGCTGATTGAATGGTACTTGCATCCTTTTTGAAAAATTGAATACATTTTGAAGCGCATAACTTTTTCAAATTGTTTTCAAAGTGTTCCAAATCACGAAATGTATTGCCCACTTTGATGTCTATAGCAACTTATTTAGCGGTAAATCTCGAAAATCTCCATATTTTGGAGATTATTTTGCTTTACACAACATGAATAACATTATAGGAAATAAAAGGAGATTGTGAACAAACCGAAGCTGGAATTTCGAATTTCGAATCAAACTTTTCAGGTTATATTTGTATTATATTCATCGTGAACTTGACAACAAGGCACTGCGCATGTTGGACAGTGCAGCAGTTTTTATTGGGAATCTGTCTAGACAGTGCACTAGTCACTTCCTTCTAGTTAGGTCAAGTTGCATGGCCCAATAACTTTGGTTATGTTGTATGTTTATGTCGTTTGTCAATTAGGCATTTCCAAGTCTGACACGATTGACGTATGACATCCATCACTGAACAGCTGATCGGGGTCTTGTTTTGTGCTATTGTATATGGAGAGTTTTGTATTTTCGGGCTTTTTGTATTGTGTGAAGTGAATTGGACGTATTATTATATTATATTGAGACATAAGTTACTTTGAACAAAAGAAGAAAAATAATAGTATGTATCAATTGAGGTGGGGAGCTTTATAAAAGTAGTCATTTTATTCAGTTTTAGAAGTGCTGCAGTGTTCAAGGAATTTTTCGGAGTGTTTAGGCAGATTTCAATAATATTATTATTGCGATCATGTTCGGTAATCTGAGTGCTTATGCTCGTCACCTTGGCAATGAAGAAAAACAGAGATATGCAGCAAAATGTGCAATATTAGGAGGTATTGACCCATATTCCATGGATCAGAAAAACTTCATTTTGCCACTAGATGAATTGCCACGGATTACATCAGAGGCAATTACGAATTTTCTGATATTCAGAGTCAGTCCTGCCACACAAGCTGAAATCCGGGCTTATAAGAGTTTAGATGCTTTCACGCAATTTGCGTCCCGGTGGATAGAAGACATAAAAGCTCTTGAAATTAATAATTTATTTTTTGTTATTGGCAAGGTAAGATTAGACACGTATAATTTATAGTTGATAAGCAAGGAAATTTGCAGGTAATGCACTCACAAAAAATTAACAGCCCAAGCCTAAATATATGGCTCTCGCTATCAAGCAATGGGGAGATTTTACATTCTCATTGCGATTGTGTTGCTGGCTTAGGAGAGGCCTGTACGCATGTAGCTGCCGTGTTATTTGCTTTAGAATATGCTAGCAAACAAGAAGAATCTGTGACTGATGTTCTTGCTTATTGGATAGGGCCAAAATCGAAGAAAAATTTCCATAAAAAGATAATGGATATTGAGTTCGGCCTACCCGAGAACTTACTTCAACCATTTGTGAAAGAAGACATTTCTATTCCGATTGAAGAAGAGATAATGCCTGAAATACCGGATGTGAATGTGGAGGAATTTTTGGAGGCATATAAAAATAGTGGAACAACATGTGTATTACATGTTTTACTAGAGAAACCATCAAGTGAAACCTGGCCTTCATATCTTGATCATTTTGACGAAAATATGACAACCCGGACAATTGAGGAACTTCAAACTGTGGCTCAAGTTATTCCCATGGATGTGTCCGAAGAAATGATTCGTAAGGTCGAAAAGGCTACGCAGGATCAAACTAAAAGCAAATTGTGGTTCTCACTCAGGGCAGGAAGAGTTACTGCTTCCAATTTTCGAGCGGTCTGTGGCACAAAGGTCGAAAAACCTTCACTTTCATTGCTCAAGAGGATATGCTATCCTCACTTACATAAAGCAGTGTTCCGAGCAGGTATAAAGTATAAGTAAATTTATTATGAATAGTACATACTTGACATTATCTTATTTTAGGTATTTACGGGTGCCAACACGAGAAAGATGCGCTCCAAACATTTGAAACACACCATAAAAACATCCACAATAATTGTAAATTGGTTCGTTGTGGTATGTTTTTAAACAGAGAATATCCTTTTTGTGCTGCAACCCCAGATGCTCTGTTAGAATGTGAAGAGTGTGGTACATGTTGCGTAGAAGTGAAATGTCCTTACTGCGCTAAGGATACATCGATATCGGAACTGATTGAGGCGAAAAAAGGGTGTATTGTTAAAGATGGGATACAAGGGCCTATTCTCAACAGGAAACACGCGTATTATTTTCAAACCCAAATGCAAATGGCCATTACGAACTACCATAGATGTTGGTTCGTAGTTTGGAGTAAAAAAGATATTTTTATGGAAATGATCTATTTTTCGGAAAGTTTTTGGTTGGAAAAAGTTGAGGAGGCCCGAATTTTCCATGAAAAAGTAATATTGCCAGAGATTATAGGCAAATATTACACCAGAAAAGAGAAGTCTTGCACAAGTAGTGATGTTCCACCTTGCGATAATGCAAAATCTACAGAAAAGGTAAACGAAACAACTTATTTCTAACTAGATTCATATACTAAATACACACATTTCTATTTCCAGACTGCGGAATTATGGTGTTCTTGTCAAATTCCTGATGATGGACGACAAATGATTTTATGTGCTAACAAAAAGTGTACTGTGAAATGGTATCACGTTGAATGTGTAGGCTTGGGAAAGATTCCAAAAAAATGGTTTTGTGATCATTGTAAATAAAAAAAATTTAATTAGTCGTATACTTATTCTTTATTGGTCTAATCACTAGGAACAATAGGAGGGCACAAATTTACAAGAACTGCACAAACCGTTAAAATTTGATCGATAACGGCAACATCTCTAGTTCTTTTTTTAATCAGGTAAATAGGCATTATATTGTGTAGAATTTTAAATTTTTGTTTCAAAACACCTATCACTCTTTCTACGTGGATTCTAACCCGTGCTATGTTTCTAGTCTCCTGAATTTCTTGAGGATCCAACTGTTTTTTCCCTTTTAAAAATGCTGGCACCTTTACTTTTGCCATTCTCAATCCAACACTTTCACTGATCAAAAAGCCTCGATCGGCTAAAACCACATCATCGGGCTGTAAATTATCCAAAATTCCGCAACCTTCAGTTATTTTTTTGTCGCTTATGCGCCCACCGTATCCCTGCGAAATAAATGAAATGGATCCTGCAGGAGTTATCCCAATTAATACTTTCACAGTATTATGAGCCTTATATGAGGACCAAGTAGAACTCTGTGCTTCAAGGTTTCTTGACTTTTCTATTTGTATCTCAAAACAGTCAATTATGACAGTAACTTTGTTTCCAAAAGCTTCCTTGAAGCACTGGGGTGTACTTTGTACATTTTGCTCCCTTGAGGGCCAGATAATTAGTTTTCTAAACCTAATGTACATTATCCTAATTGTAGCGCTAAAAATTCTTGACACAGTTTGCAGACTTACATGGAACAAATGGGCCAATAAAGTAAAATCTAAATTCAGTCTTAATTTTATCAGCGTAATTAGAAAATGTGTAAATTTATCTTTTATAATTGTTTGAGGAGTTATATTGATAAATGGCTCTACCAGGATTGAAAATATGCTATTTAAGGCAGCAAAACTCGGTACTCCAGTGAAATAAAGAGTTTTTTTACCATTGTGCCGAAAAGTTTCAATCGAGAGTTTGTAGTCTTCGACCAACTGACGGAGCTCATATAATTCTTTATGAAGCAAGATGTCTTCATCAGTTGTGTCTGTCTGTACAGACTTTTCAAGGTACAATGGGCCAGTAACTGCTGCTTCTTCCTCTCTATATACAGTCTCATCTTGTGGACCTGCATTTTCTGGTTCGGGATTGTCCGTGTTTTCGTCACAAGACTTGTGAGTCTTTTCTTCCTGAATAGATAAACAAACAATAAAAAAATGCGATAACATTCAAAAAAATGTTCTCTGCTAAAAAGTAAAAAAAAAATTGTACCTACTTTATAAAAAAATGTAAAAATAATTCGTTAGTAGCAGATGAGTGTAAATTTCATTACGTATTTTATGTTTTAAAGATCTTTTCTTAGTTTTAAACATGATAACTCATATTTACCTGTACACTGCTCCTTCGCAGCCTTTTCGTTGTCCTGTTGTATCTATCAACAGCGGTAGTCTGCACTAAGGAGCTTGTTACATAACCCAGCTTCTGGGTTGGAACATAATCCGGATGGTTTACTTTACCCTCTGGAGATGGGTAGCCTATAAAACATGCACTTATCAGTACTTTTCACATTACATAGGCAATTAACATAACTAATAGAGAATAATTATTTTGTAAACTGAGAATTACCGTCGAATTTGTAAAATAAAATAAAAATAACACGTCGATTTGACCTGTTCTTCTTACCTGTTATGAAATGGTCTGAACATACAGTTGCATATCGTAACTTTTCCTCCGTTAAGTCTTCGCGATGAATTGCCTTTAGCCAAAGGGTTCTTCTATTTTCACCCTCCGGTAATTTACGACCTCTCCTGTCTTTTATGCCGGGAAAACCAAAGAATCTCTTATTCTTTTCCCGATTGCTCCTATTAGAACACCCATACACGGCACAAGAACGAGTCATTTTCACAATTTTATTTGCGGATACAAACACACTAATTGGGTACGGTCAACCCAAAACACTTAATATCAAAAATATCTCCAAAAGGCCACTCAAATCAAACTATAAAACGTCCAATTTAATAAATCTCATCTAATTTACATATAAATGCCATGAGAACTAAGACCCCAATCAGCTGTTTTTTGACAGTCGACATTTGTCGTGACGTCACATGGAAAAGCTCTATTGTAATCTCAGCAACTCATGCTCTTTGAGTTTGGCATTTGGGGAAGACACCCCACATGTGGTGAGCGATTTTCATGTCTTTAATGTTTCTGAAACTTTGTCCCTTTCACACCGGTTTTTCGATCGGATCAATGTTTTTTTGTGAATTTTGTATCACCTTCTACTATGGCCTTGTGACTTGTATTGTGATTATTATTCTTCTAGTTTTTGTTAAAGGTCAGGTAAAAAACATGTTTTCTATTTTATATAGCCTTTGTAACCGGATCTGAAGATAGGGTGCAATGTTCATGCCCCAAAACTAGTAGTCCTTCTACATTCAACTATTTGGAATTGTGTGAGTCCATTCATGATTATTGTTGATTTGTTTCTTTGATAGCCATGGAGTCGTCCAGAAATAGTATGAGCCTCATGGTCAGAGAGTGAATGACCTTTTTACCAGTTAAAATACTCCTATATCTCACCAGCCTCCTAATTCATGCTTTTTAGTTCTTGTGACATTTTCCAAAATTTAAAATAAATCTCAAAAGACATCGTGATGATATACTCGAAAATATTCAAAAGCCCTTAATCGATCAGCCAAACGCTATTTAAGTTTCCGAGTTAAGCACATGATGAGTCTCCATTGCTATGTGGTATTTCAAGGGAGAAACTATCGTGATTCAATTAAAAAAATTATAGATAATAAAGCATTGATCTCATATTACTACATGTTACATGACAGAAATTTTGAGTTGATTATAATCGCTTGTGGTTGAAGTGCGGTGATTATGGATTGCCATCAAATTATCAACTGTCCTAGAATGGATTGGATACAGCCAACGAATAGTAGAGATAGGTTGATTTTGAATTAGTATACCTATCATTTCACTACAAATATTCACATATCAATCTGTTCTGTCCCAATTTTAACAAAACATGCTCATAATGACGGAGTTGGAAGAAATCACAATATTCAGCAATTCACTATACTAATTCGCATCGTTGAACGGTTTCATTTGAAAATATTAGTTTTATCCTGTCAAAACATCACAAGTGGGACTTCAATGAGCATTTATACTGATTGTTTTGTCACTGAATAGATAAATGGATCATGAATTTGTCCACATCGCATTTGTGGGAGTGGATATATGCTTTTTGTTCATTTCCAAAAAATTGGATTTTCATAATCCATCAGTATACGACTCACACATTCTTAACATGTAGGTGAAGGGAACATGAAGAATTGCTACAAGAGGAAAAATAACGAGTAACTAGGTGATTTTTCTTTAATTCTGCGACGGGTTTTGGATAACCAATCAATCAAAATAAACTCTATTGCCAAGATTAAAAATCTAGACAAATCATCCTAAGCTAAACGTAAACGTTAATCAAACAATAATATGTACACCTCTACATCTGAATGGAGAAATAAAAGAGGGATATATAACATCAAAGCCAAAAAGAACATAAAAAGTGAAAATGACTCCAACCTAGATGATTGTATTCATTCAGTGACTATAAAACGACTACTCTGAGCATCGAGTCTGCATAAAATGGACAGTTTGCACATTTTTTGAAAATATGAAAAATATAAGGATCAGGGAGTACTGATGCCATTGATATTTAAAAAAACAACCTACGACCTCTATCAATGTAGTAATCAACGATTAAAGAGCGCCAATCAACATCCACTACGTCACAGAATACATTGTCGATCCGTCTGGCGTATTGACTGAGATGACTCTCTCTCTTTTTCTCGAAAAGGTAATATGGCCCCTCCCCGTTTTTGATCATACAGTGAAATTTGCGTTTTCTTTTTTATTAATTTGGTATATTGTCACGACCCTACTTATTAAGGGTGCGACTAGGGACGTAGAGGTTACTGGGAAATAAACTCATTGTTAACAACACAAAGAACTTATTTATTAACGAAGAAAAGTTTATAAATAAAATATAGTTAGCCGTTCATTACAGTTTTATTTCAATGTAATCAAAATGTACTTACATTAGAATAAACATCATGTCACACAAACACCAGCCGGGGAAGGACCAAGGATCCCGAATTCTCGACGCGACTAATTTCTTTAATGACCCACGATCGACTACCTCCCTCGAAACAATTTCTGTTCGAGGTTGGTTCCCTTCAATCTTGTCAAGTTTGCACAAATCAATAATTGAGTTCATCACGGAAATCCATAATTTCACAACCATTAATTTGTTTTACTTTTGTTGTGAAATATTCAACATTCTGTGTTCGAATTGCGAAATGTAAAACATTACTGCAATTCCGGTATTGCTGACTTGACAATATTGATTAAGAATTCGACTTTTATATTATTCTTGCGAATAATTTTTTCGGAAAATTCCATCCTTGACATATCCCCCGGGCCTGGGAAAGCTGGACCCCAGCTTTAAAGCTCTAACTAACTAAAAACGTGTACAATATCAAAATACAATGTCCATTTACCCATATAAAAGAAAAATATATAAATATATTTATACAATATAAATTACAAAATATATAACCTTGCCACCGTAAACGCAACACTTGAGAACGCACTTTACACTGAATATCCATCATAGTTTGTAATATCGTCCGTAATGCACATGAACCAAGTGGTACTGCTACCGCTGGCGCCATGGGTCTTCTTCGTCGAAGCGAGCTGTGTTTGTGAACTCGCTGAATAGAATGGAATGGTCATCGTCGCTAAAGGCTGTCGCGCGTCGCAGGAGCCACTGCAGGAACCACATCTGCCATTTAATTGGAGCTTGTGTTCGGAAAGCGCACTTTCAGCGTAAATGTCCTTTCAGCTGTTTGTGACTTATGGCATGTAGTGTGTTGATGCCATAATGATGAAACAATGGGGTTACTTCTTCAATTTTCTGTTTCATCCTTCTGTCTGATTTAGTGCCTAAATCGACTTCGGGTTGCAGGATTTTAAGATAACTATCGCTGCAGCAAGCCCTCCTCAATTGCAGGTTGAGGTTTTTTGGTGTCGAGTTGTTTTTATTAGCCAGGTGTTAATTCGGGCTGACTCATGCTCGACACGACCCTTTTCCCTTCATATATTGAGTAGGTACTTAGGATTCTTAACCACCTTGTAGGAACGTCTTGCTTGCTATTCATAGGCGGGATCCCTCGGCAATCTTGTTGTCCAATTAGACTGGCTAGGACTTATCAATGACTGGGCTCCCCGTGGCGTGGCCAAAAATTGTTGGCGCTGACTGATTGTTGACTAACCATAACATAACATGATTTTGTTGGAGTTCTTCTTCCATGGGGAATGTGTGCATTGGATGATGGCATCTTTTGGGCGATGTTGCGATGGCAGGTTTTACATGAAACAAAAGATACAAAGGGTAAGTATATGCTCCTATAATGCCCAATATCTTAATTAAATGAAATTAGGAATGCTATCCATGATCTGCACAATCAGCAGCATGCATTCCTAGAGTAGGTGTATATTAAAACAAGGTTAGGACAAAAAAAAAAAAAAAAAAAAAAAAAAAAATAAATAATTAGAGAGAAAAAAAAAAATATTTTGTCCTTGTTATTATCAATGTAGGATTTGTCGACTCCCCTATCAAAAGTGTATGCCCTCTACCCCCTACCTCCAGGTGAATTTAATTTCCCAACTTTATCATAACATTTTAATCTCATCGATATAGCAATTTCTTCAAAATTCGACATTTATTTTACTCATTGTTCGCTTTCTACAACAATTCACTTTCTTGAGATGACCCCTGCATCTTTACTCTTTATTTAAAATATGTCAATAAGGAATCTAGAGTGTAACCAATTTACGATGATATTTATCCTAAAATTGTTTTTAGTAGCTACACAATTTAGGCTTAAATAACAAGGCAAAAAGCACACTAGAGGAGCTCCAAGGGGTATTACTACTTGCTTTCTTAAGTTTCTGTCTACTATAAATGAGTAACTAGGGCATACATTAGTAGTTTACTCGTAGTAAGTGCATCACGTAAGAATTTCAATACATTCTACGCTTGCACTTAATTTTTCACCAGGGGATAGTGATAGGAGGTCCTGTTTGCCTGGTAATTCTATCTTGAACCTAGAATTATTCCTTTTTCCAAAATTGTGTGACCCTTCATCACTTTCAAATTTAGCTTCAAATATTTCACTTTTCTCTTCTTTGCTTCTATGTAGATTATCTAGGTCAAGCTGCTCATTTTTTTCTCTGATATTTTTAGGTTTACAAAAGTACCGAGAAATGAAATGGAGAATGGAGTAAAGCATGAAAATTCCAAAGGTTATGCACACCAAGCTGAATATCAGGTCATGAGTGGTGCTTGACGGCGGTGACGTGTGACACCGAGCGGATGGAATAATTGTAGCTGCCATGACCATTCTATTGTGACTGAATATAAGATATGCCACTAGAATAGACAAAGTAATGTTCCAAATCAAAAACAGTGAGTCAGTGTGAAGTCCGTAAGTGTCGCTATACGATCTTATATGGTACACTGATTGTGCTTCTTCCATAGAATCCAAGATGTTCTGAACCATGCTGCTGCTAGACGTTAAATTTAAATGAGGAATTTGGAGCGTCCAATTGCTGTTCAGGCACTCCGACATGTTTTTGTACATGGGTAGTGCGTGCTTCCCCTCTGGATTAAGAACAAAAGATTTCAAGTTTGACCAGATTGCTGGGATTGTATGGACTAGAACTGTGTCCTGTGGGCCCAATTGGTCTGAACATGGAAATCTTTTTGGAATCAAAGTGTCCTCTTTGGTATGTAAGTAGCAGCTGCATGGAAGTTTTATTTTGATGGCACCCTGTCTCGAATGAATGGATGTTACGTCCGTCGTCGAGTTCTTCTGGCATGTTATCTTCAGATTCTTTTCTGGGTGAGTGATGACGTAAGTCTCTTCATATATCTCAGATATTATCATTGATGTTGCAGAGTGACAAGTCATTGGGCAGTATTCACTTAGCTTCTGAACGGTTGTGCCTTCATAGAGTTTCTTCGCACATTCTGGCCCCTGGATATTATCTCCAGAGAATCTAGGCACAAAGCATAGCTTGTCATGATATGGTTTGCAGAGATGTAAACCTGTTCCAGAAATCTGCCTGCTGCGATCTTCTTTGTTGTTGGAGGAAGAAACTGCCATATACAGGGGTTGGTGTGGTATTGAACACGTCTGGTTGAACCAAGCAAACGGGGTGGTAATTAATTCGAATAGCTGCCAACTTTCATTTTCCCTTATGACTGGAATTTTAATCTGTACAAACATTGTTGTCTCCGTGAACGAACAATCACATATTGGAAGTTCAAAGTACTTGGAAATTTCAGACGTTGGGATGGCCAGTCCTTTGCCCGAAACTTGTATCCGTTGTTGAAGTTCCTCCAAGTCCTTTGTTAGAATACGTGGATTTATTATTTCAGATGGAACTTTGTGATGTTTACATGAATTCACTATTGTCTGTCTTTTCAAAGCTCTTGTCAACATTATAGACCTCTTCAAATTAGAATATCCAACATTGAATAAGTTCAAGATGGCTCGTTCCTGTTCGTCTGTGGACTTCGATATTCTGCTCTGCATCTCCATCGTGTACCTTTCCATGTATTTGATTTTTTCCTCCGTTTCTTTAAATGCTATTTTCACCGAATGTTCGTATTCCTTGAAATGCTCTGAATTTTCGGTCACCTGTTTCAAATCCATTGACAATCCCTCTGTTATCTTATCCAGCCTTTGTTCTACATATTTCTCATTATCATCTACTAATTTAAGTTTTTCCATCGTAGCCACTCCACAACACCAAGTTAATCCAGACCCTATGAAGTCCAGGGCCCTTTTATGCCTTAATGGTTGACTTTTGCCTATTCTCATTGATGATGTACTCCAACCGTCACTAAGTATTTGGAATTCCTTCGAGAATGCTTTAGACAATTCATTCATGTGACCAATTCGTATACACTCCTCACTGCTCATGTTATCGCATTTCTGCTGAATTTCCTCCGTTTCATGTACCCTGTCTTCTGTCCACATTGTTTTATAGTTTAATGGAATCGTGGCCTCATAGACCACGGTTTGTGGTAACGGTTTCCAGTAAGCTCCTGCGCTCACTTCAACGTTGATGTCCTCCTCATAGCACTTAATGCTATTTAGCGATATGAACAACCTAAGGGAATGTACTTTAGTGATGCTTGACCTTGAAATATTATCTCGTATGTTTTTGTACCTATATTTGTCTTTATGACCATGTGAATGTATATTAATAAATTATCCTACTCGTACGCATGTGTTCCGATTCTCACGATTATGTCCAATATTGAAGCCCATCAATTTTAAATTACCTAATTCTAATTTATCCTAATCTTTTACCCTTGAAATTATTGATATTATTATATGATTATTATTTTATCTTATTATTATTTGATTATTTGTTCAATTTATTTAAATTTTAAGATGAAGTGTACGGGGTTGCTTCGGGTTGCCATGGGTCATTGTAGGGTAGAATTCTGCTGACATGTATTACGTCCTTTTTAGATTTTCCATTCGGTCCCTTCTGTACTTCGTAATCCACATCTGAAATCTTTCTAGTTATGTAATATGGACCGAACCACCTCAGCAAAAGTTTTTCACTTCTCCCCACTTTCCTAACAGGCGTAAATACTTTTACTTGGTCTCCGTCCCTGTACTCCACGTGTTTATGTTTGGCGTCGTACCGAATCTTGTCAATCTTCTGCCTACGATGTATGTTTTGTACAGCTAGGTTTCTAACCGCAAGAGCTGTATTGCGAATTTCTGTACTGTCTAAAGGATTGGGTGGTGGCAAAAGTGTTGACTCTATTGGGAGAATAGGTTCCCTTCCATATACCAACATGAATGGTGAAAATTGAGTGGTGTCTTGTTTTGTTGAATTATAGGCGAAGGTAACATGTGGAAGGTATGTGTCCCAGTCTGTTTGGTTGGTGTTTGTATACACTGAGATCATATCGACTAATGTCTTATTCAATCGTTCTGTCAGGCCGTTAGTTTGTGGATGGTATGATGTAGTAAACTGGCTAGTAGTGCCCATCTTCTTCAACAATTCCTTGACTAACTCGGATTGGAATACTCTTCCTCTATCACTAAGCAGATGTTTCGGGGCACCATGTCTTGTTATAATTTTTTCCAGCACGAATTTGGCTACTGGTCCCGCTTTTCCGCTTGGTAATGCCTCTGTTTCCGCCCATCGAGTTGCGTAATCCGTCGCTACAACTATCATCGTTTTTCCATTTTTACTTTTCCGAAACGGCCCTAGAAGATCGATTCCAACTTTTTCGAAAGGCGTACCTACAGCTATAGGATGGAGTAGTCCAATTGGCTTACTTTGTTGACCTTTCCTTGCCTGGCAGTCTGGACAGCCCTTCACAAACTTTTCTACGTCCTTCTGGAGTCCTTCCCAATAGAATCTTCGCCTAATTTTGCTTAATGTTTTCGTTGTACCCAGATGTCCGCTTAGAGGTTCGGAATGATTTGCATACATTACTTCTCCGACCAATTTTTTCGGAATTACCAGAAGCTTCTCTCTACCCTGTGCACTGGAGTTTATTTTGTATAGAATATCATTCTCGATCCTGTAGTTTTTTGCTCGTCTCCTTATTCCTATAGGTACATTGCTAGGATTTTTGATTGCCTCTAATACGTTGTTAATTTCGTTGTCCTCTTGTTGGAGTTTTGAAATGTCGTCCAGCTCTATTGTAAATGTGGGAACGTCGTTAAGTTCTTCGACATTTTCAGGTTGTAGAACTGGGTAGCGGCTAACACAGTCGGCGTCTTTGTGCGACACCCCACTTTTATGTACGATGGTGTGTTCGAATTCGGACAGTTTGATAGACCATCGTGCAAGCCTTCCCGTTGGATCCTTTAACGATTTCAGCCAACAAAGAGCGTGATGATCAGTGACAATCCGTACAGGTTGTCCATAAATCAAGTGTCTTAAATAACTAAGTGCCCAAATTGCTGCTAATCCTTCTAATTCTGTGATGGTGTAGTTCTTTTCGGCGTTGGAGAGGCTTCGACTGGCATAAGCCACTGGATGAAGTTGCATGTCGGGGCCTTCTTGAAGTAAAACTGCTCCTATGCCCACGCAGCATGCATCCGTTCTTAACTCACATTCCTTATTGGGATTGTAATGTGCGAGGACCGGCGTCGTGATGAGTTTTTCCTTCAGGGTCTCGAATGCCAATTGTTGTTCCTCTGTCCAAGTAAATCCAACGTCTTTCTTAGTTATTTTGTGCAACGGCTGCGCTATTTTCGAAAAGTTTTTTATGAATTTGCGATAGTAGTTGCACAATCCTACAAAACTTTGAACATCCTTCACTGATTTTGGTTTAGGAAAATCTCTGATAGATATGATTTTCCCCTCATCCGGTAAGGTTCCATGTTGCGTAACTGTGTATCCCAATAGGTTTATTTTCTCCTTCATGTATTCACACTTGCTGGGTTTTAGAGTTAGTCCGGCCTGCCTCAAGCGTTCGAATACTTTCCTTAATTTCTGTAGGTGCTCCTGGAACGTTTTAGAAAATACTATGATGTCATCGAGGTAAATGAGGATATCCTTCCATTTCAGATCTTGAAAAACTGTGTCGGCTAGTTGTTGGAATGTGGCTGGTGCGTTGCATAGTCCAAAACTCATGTAATTAAATTCCCAAAGTCCATGTCCCTGAGCTTGAAAAGCGGTAAGAGGTTTTGACTGTTCTTCTATTTTGACTTGCCAGAAGCCAGAAAACATGTCCAGGGATGAAAAGTACTTCGCGTCTCCTAGGTAGGTTAAGATGTCGTCGATGTTAGGAATCGGGTAAGTTACCTTCTTCGTGACCTCGTTTAATTTTCTGTAGTCTACACAAAACCTTGTCTCCCCAGACTTTTTCTTAACTAATACCACAGGGCTGGACCAGGCGGACTGGCTGGGTCTGATGATGTTGTACTTCGCCATTTCTGCAATTTGCTTGTCTATGATCTCTCTTTCCTTTTGGGACACTCTGTACGCTTTTTGTTTTATTGGACTGGCATCTCCTACTTCAATGTTATGATGGACTAGATCGGTCTTTCCCATGTTTTTTGGCGTCTTTGAGAAGATGTCATTGAACTCATCCAAAAGACATTCCAGCCGTTTCCTCACCTCATTGTCATTTATATGCCCGGTTTTATGGTCGGACATTGTGACTTGATGCTCCACGCCTTCCCCCTGTGCCTCATCTATGCAGAACAATGCTGAATCCATGACTAGGTTGTATAAATGTAGGTTCTCCAAGTATCCCAACGTAGTCCCTCTGTAGATCTTCACGGTCTGGTGACCCTTCGTCATTGCTCTGATTAGCAGGCTGTTTCCCATGAAACTCAGCGGAAAATCCAAAATAATACTTTTCGATCTCAGTAACTTGTCATTCTCAATAAAACGAGTGCCCTCTAGATCTTCCTTAGATATGTACCCCACGTCCGTTGTTAGTCTTATAGTAATTTGTACATCCGGCTTCAACACATAGTCATCCTTAGCAACTATTTTGGTTATGTGGTTATCCATAATATTTGAATATGCCCCTGGGCACTGATTAGGATATGCTGGGAAAGCTATGTCATTCATGACTCCTCCGCCATTATGTACAAATTGTAAAGTGGTATCCACGTTTCCATTACTCAACTGTACCGTTTCCAGTCCATAATCAATTTTAGCAGCGTTTCTTGACAAGAAGTCAGCTCCCAATATTAGTGGTTTTGACAATTTTTCCACTACCAGAGCCATAACGTATCCAGATAAATTTCCCAGTTTTATGTCTACCTTTGACATGCCCAAGGGTGCAATTCTTTGCCCTCCTGCTGCTATTAGGTACTTTTGGCAGGTTAGAGCGTCTATTTTATGAACTAGGTCACTATTAACTACGCATTGGCTCGATCCGGTATCTAGTATTATTTCTAAATTATCTACATTATTTATAATTCCCTTAACGCTCAAGATATTTTTCTTACAGTCCCCTTGGTAGAGGACGACTTCGTCGGGGCTTTCTAATTGAGTCGTCCTGTCCCGTTTGGGGATGACTCTCTCGAAAATCTTACATTTCTACTATCCCTCTCACATGAATAATGCCCACTGCGGTTGCAATTATAGCATCGCGGTCTTCCGTCACTACATCTTGTGTTTGGGAGGTTGCTTCCCTGTTGAGTCCTATAGGGTGATCGCGGATTGCTTATGCTCCTATCTCTTCGCCTGTCTTCTCCTCTATTATAACCTTGGTTAAAGTTGCCTCTATGATTCTGTCTTCTGAAATCTGTTGTTGACCCTCTATATCCTGCTGCTGAACCTCTGTAGCCTGTAGTTGATCCCCTGAATGTATTTCGGTATGTACCATTTCCTCTATGATGTGCTCGATAATTGGGTGTATTTCTTGTATAGTTTTGGTCATATCTTTCCCTTTGTTCCGCTTGTCTTTGATTCCAGTTGTTGTGATATACTCGTCCTCGGGGTCTCGATCGTTCGACGTTTGCGCTATATTGAGGTCTTGCCCTTTGCTGATCGTTTTCATCGTTTATGTTGAGTAATGAAGCCTGTGCAGTCATTTGGTTAACTAGAGCCCTCTCCCTTATTTCGCTTAATTTCATGACCAGATACTTTAAGCGTTCATGATTTAAATCATTGGAACTCATCAGATAGTACGTTTCGTAAAATGAAGAGTGAAGGCCATTTTCAAAGTGGTCCCTAAAGGTATCGAATGACATATTGGGGTCGACTTCTTGACATAAGGACACTATATCGTAATAATATTTTTTTATATCCTCGGTACTTGTTTGTTTTCTAGTGTTCAGCCGGAATTTTATTTTTCTTAATGGTTGGTCGCCACTATATTCTTTTATGAAATCTGCTTTAATTTCCTGCCATGTCTTATTTTTATTAGCCGCGTTGTCAGAATAATCCCTATACCAGTAATTTGATGGCGCTTCCAAAAAGTTTCCCAAATATGATATTTTGTAAGAGTCGTTCCATCCGTTACACAAAGCGGTTTTTTCATATTTTGATAAAAATGTTACAGGGGAGTCAAGGCTTGGGTCGAAGTGAGGTGGTTCCATGAATTTGGGAGTGGCTGGGTGTTTTGCTTCGGCTAGAGCATTTTCCAGTGTTACGTTCGCCATATTATCTTGATTTTGACGTTGAGCTGTCGATGGTGTTTGTTCTGGTTGTTCCTGATTATCTCGATTTTTAATCAACTTCTCTGTCGATGATGTTTGTCTTAGTTTTTCCTGATTAACTGGTGGATTTGTTTCGGCTTCCGAGCTTGTGTTAATTTCTACTGTACTGGTGATGTTTCGTTTGTCCGGTGTTTCAATATGGAGTGTAGTCTGTTTAACTGTGTTATTTTTATCATATAAATCTTCAATTTGAAAATCTAAATATATATTCGAATCCTCGAGATTTGGAGTTTTTGTAGGGCTGCGACCCAAAGTAGTATTGGGAAGAAATGGATTTTCTGGGCCCGAACCAATATTCGTGCTCCGATGATTGGGAGTGAATTTTGAATAAGTTTGATCTATGGTCGTTTTTGGTGAATTTTTTGGCACCGTAGATTTACCCGCAGAGTCAATTTCCTTAGCTTTACTACGAGTTATCCGATTGTCGCCGTTCATGTGTTAACATAAGAAATCAAATTCAAAGGATACAAATTGTAAGTAACCGCACAGTGATAAATATAGATATACACCCAAAATCAAAAATCAATGCAAGAAAAGAAAAAAAAAAAATAATAATAATAATAATACCGTAAAACAAACAACAAAAAAAACAGGAATAAAAAATAGAAAATAAAATGATAACTGAAAACTGTAACGAATCTCACCAAATATATAATATTTATTTTATTTTATTTTAGAATACGGCGCCTCCACCATATGTCACGACCCTACTTATTAAGGGTGCGACTAGGGACGTAGAGGTTACTGGGAAATAAACTCATTGTTAACAACACAAAGAACTTATTTATTAACGAAGAAAAGTTTATAAATAAAATATAGTTAGCCGTTCATTACAGTTTTATTTCAATGTAATCAAAATGTACTTACATTAGAATAAACATCATGTCACACAAACACCAGCCGGGGAAGGACCAAGGATCCCGAATTCTCGACGCGACTAATTTCTTTAATGACCCACGATCGACTACCTCCCTCGAAACAATTTCTGTTCGAGGTTGGTTCCCTTCAATCTTGTCAAGTTTGCACAAATCAATAATTGAGTTCATCACGGAAATCCATAATTTCACAACCATTAATTTGTTTTACTTTTGTTGTGAAATATTCAACATTCTGTGTTCGAATTGCGAAATGTAAAACATTACTGCAATTCCGGTATTGCTGACTTGACAATATTGATTAAGAATTCGACTTTTATATTATTCTTGCGAATAATTTTTTCGGAAAATTCCATCCTTGACAATATTCTAGAATACGTATTTCAAATTTTAAGTAATTTGAAAATGTATGAGAATTGTCCATTTCTCCAATTCATAGTATGGTCGGTCAACAAGTAAACTTCCGCAAGCAAGCACTTGATGTCGGTAATAGTTTTCAGGGACGTCGGCAGATGATCTTTCGACTATCATAAATGTGAGACTTTTTTGCTAAAGAGCTGGATAGAATGAGCAACGGAAGGTTTAGAGCTTGACGAGTTGTTCGGGATATCAAGTGAGCTTCATCACGTTGCTTGAATACCAGAACAGCAGTTTCCAGAATGAACAACGAGGTTATTGTGAAAATCTTTTTTGATTTAATAAAAATCTCACTTCTCTTTTCTGTGAAATAAAGATAATCTTCAGGCAATTTGAAGCACTTGCTTCCCAGAACGGTAATTAAGTGATTTCGTTATCTGTACAGTCATTTTACAAATATTTTTTTTTTATTTTTGAATAAAAAGTGAATTCTGCTCATTGTCTTCCAGGGCACTTTTCGGAAATTTGATTTATATTGAAGTGGCGGTTATTGGAGTGGAACTGTTACTTCAAACATCTCTCCCACATCAGCCATATGATAAAAACATGTAGCCTTCAAAAGGGAAAGCGAGTGGCTTCGAATAATTTATATATCCGAACAAGGGAACGAATTCTTGTCATGGGGGTAAAAATTCAATAAAAGGCATCTGTCTAACAATTCCATAATGCAAAAATTGAACAAATTGATCACTCGAGACATGTTTGGCATACTTTACGATCGAAGACATCCTAGAGAGTTCTCACTTTGCTCATAGGTTGTCCTCTGATTTTCTGAAGACCTTTTGCTTCAAAGCTCTGCATACTCAAATTTGTAGCTTCACACCCTGAATAACGGACCCCCAAGAGAATAAAATGGAAAACGCTCGGAACCGTCAATTTTTGTTTCGAGGAAGATACAATTTGCACCCATCTTCAACTTAACAACTTCACTCATTGAGCGGGGGTGGCATTTACCCACAAAATGTTGAATGAAAAAGGAAGTCGAGTGAAACCTGTTTTTGAAGTCACTCTGAGCCTGATTACAACTGCCAAGTTCAAGTCTGTGCTGTCATTCCTGTTCACAATTTCCTGTTGATATCTCTCCTAACTTGTCAAAAATTAGCTTTCATTTTTTTTTATTCAATATATAATTGACCGCAAGGGTCAACTTTCCCAAGCTATTAGGATATGATGAGCTATTACTCAGTCGTTTTGGCAAGGATTTATTTTACCAAAAAAACAACAAAACATTTCTGTCCCTCAACATATCCTTTAAGTTTGGAGAGGTTAACTCTTCTGGTCAATGATTGATTGAAGAAAAAAAAATAAATAAAACACATTTTTTTGATAACCTGTTAAATCAACAGGAATGACAGCAGAGGCCTGAAAGTCAGCAGTTGCAATCAGGGTCAAAGAGTTTTCGAAATAAGGTATCACTCTTTTCCATTTCCCCTTTTTGGGGTGAAAAATCACTCCCTTCCGAAGAGTGAAGTTGCAAAATAGACAACAGGGCAAATTGTTTATCCCTCCAAACAAAAATCGAAAGGTCCGAGCTTTTTTTTATTTAATTTTCTTTTGGGTCCGTTATTCAGGGTGAAAATTTTGAAATTGACACCCTGTATGTAGGTGTTCTCAGATCCCATTGAAGGATCTTGCAATGGACATCTGACAATTAAAAGAGAAATAAGTAGTGATGATCAAACTGTGTGAGATTTCAAATCTGAGGAAGCTTATCAATTGAAAGATCTTCCGTGAAGCTTCATACAGCGAATGTTTTAACAGAATTTTTCTTATCTTAGGTTCAAAGAAGAAGAATAATAGTTGAAAATATTGATTTGGTCAAAAAACTACAAAACCAATAACGCCTTTCAAAGTAGCAGAAATTTTCCGGGATAAATTTGAATCCAGCTTTTCAACATATTATAGTCTCCCAACGAACTATTGTTGGGCTCTCGAGTATTCGAGACAACACCTTCCCGATTTCCTTGGAGTATATCGCCTGTTTTCCGGTTACAAACAGATTTATTTCCATCGAATTCCACAAGCAATAAATTCGAAAGCGATTTCAGCTAACTAGCTGGTATTGGAAGCTGCACGCAGCTCGCTTGATCGTTAAGGCGTAATGGCAATTTGGTACAGCAGCTTCGTGGTGCAGTTGATGTTCGTATTTTATCCAAGTCATTAGCAATATATCGACGAATTATGGAGGTCAATCTGCCTGATTTTCTGATGTGCGGAATATGGGAGAGATATTATGTGACGTTTTAGAAAAAAGTGTCCCAGATAAAAATTCCTTGGTTGAAAATGAATTTTTTTAAAAACCTGTTTTCACATATACAGGGTGTTCCGGAAAGTCTCGACGAGTTCTAACTTTTTCATTTCAAATTGATACCCTATTTTCTATTTGATATTTGGATTATGCTTTAAATTCTGGACATAATCTTAGTGTGACATGATCTTATTGTTTCGAAGTATTGACGTAAATGTATGTGTAGGATATACCAGATCATTTTTAATAGATACCCGAAACATGAGCTAAAACTAAAATAAAATCTTATTTAAAAAAATCTATTGAATTAAATGCAGAATTATTTACAATTTGATACTTTAAAAGTATAATTGACGTGACATTTTTGTCAATTCTTCGAAATCATAGATATATTTCACATTTTTATAACAATAAATCAATTCATAAATATCAAATATCTTTTTATACATTGGACTTAGGTATAGGATATGCTACTTAGAAAATGTTAAGAATTTTGAGGAGAATCTAAATATCAAATAAAAAATTTGGGTATCAGATTGAAATAAGAAAGTTAGACCTTGCCCAGACTTTTTGGAACACCCTGTATATGTGAAAACAAGTTCTTAGAAAATTTCATTTTCAACCATGAAACTTTTATTTAAGACACTTTTTTCTAAAACGTCAAATCAAAAAGTTAGAGGGAGGCATTTATAATCAATAACCCTGTACAAATATATTTGTATGCCTGATGCTTATAGATGAAGTTCATACATGGTTAACGATTATGTTTGTTACTCAATGATGCATCCAGTAGTAGACTTTAGATATGTCGACACATTGACTGTTATTGAGATGGCTCATTGCTTCAATACACTGCTCTCAGTGGATCAGAAAGGAAAAGCAACTGTGTCAGTTTGTAACAGTCATTGAGAATCTGATGACTCAGTCAGGCAAATTAGTTTATGAAAAGTAACTGAAGAGTAAGAATGTTTTAATCCATTCAATTATTAGCATCATTGAGAGTTTGAAACAAAATGTGTTTCGGAACCAAATGCAGCAAAATCATAACTTCTCAAGCTGGAACTTCTTTCATAATCTCTGCTCCCATTCCTATCAGGAACCAAAATGAACGTGAGTTTTATAAACGGTTGTTGCATTTGAGTTGCAGTTCAAAATAGAAAGGGTCGGAAGCTTGAAGAATCTAGCAAAAACTTTTTTCAGCGTCTTTGCTTCCGTTTTTGATGGGGTTCGATGCAAGATCAGGCAGGAGCACAGCAGCATGGGACTAATGCTGCTTCTTCAGAAATATGTTGCTGAATGTCAGCTATCGGAATAATTAATCTAAAAATGATGACTGTTGCAGTCTTTTTTTCCTTTTCAGAAAGATATATCAGTATGCACTTTTTTTCATAAACACCCAAATAAATCACATTTTTTTTTAAATTTAATTTCTTGATTCAATAGTAGTTCATGAATAACAATGATTAACAACTTATCTTCTTGTATGAAAATACTCATAGAGTTTTTTATAAACCTGAAGTTTGTAACAAACATAAAAAAAATTAACGTTATCAAAAAAAAACTAAAAGAAATACAAAAACATCATTTTTGAAAATCCATTCAAAAACAATAAGACTAATAATATTTGATATCTATTTTTGTTTGCGGCCATAGCAACTATCAAATTATGCATTTAGTTTCAGAAAATTGTCATTTATTTGGGTGTTCATGAGAAAAAGTGCATACTTCTATAAATTTTTGAAAAGGTTGAAAATATTATGACCTATAAATAAACAGTGTGTTTCATTTGAAGAAATAAAGTAGGTCTCGATAACTTTTTGACCTAACTCTGTAGGAAAATTCCAAAGTCCGAATTGAGTTCTACGGGAAAAGTGAAGTGAGAAACAATTTCCACATTTTTCATAAGATATCTTATAGTCTAGATACGAGGGGTAACTTAAAATGGAACAATTTCAATTAAGCTCTGTATCTGAAAACCCACAGGGGCTATAAGCATCAACGACCAATTTAAAAATTAGCACACTGTCGCGAAAATCGCAACTTTCTATCTATAAAAATAACGGAGATACCCCGCAAAAGAATCCAAAATGGGACACCACGTACAACTCATATTTATTTATCATTATTCATTATAATTTATGATAAAGTTGCGCATTCTGTTACTCAATGAAATCCCGTTTGAAAATTCAAAAAGTTCAGGAATTTTCGGGAGATAACCCTATCGTCTCATCCTCCTCGATGCAGTCTTTGCAGGGATCATCAGTCCCTAGGCCCCATTTTCGGAGAATGATCCAATTTTACAGTGTCCTGTGATTGCTCTCAAAAGGGTGCTCAAAGAGGATTTGCTCTGCTTCATTAATTTCCCTGTTTTTTCCATATCAAAGTTTGGCCACGGAGCTCTTGATGTGTTGCAGTCGTTTTGATTGCTCCACCTGATGCTGTGTAGCTTAACCATGTTTTTATCTACTGTATTTTTCAATACTTTGATCGTTGGTAGCGATGGGTTTTCCATTTCGGCTTCGTCCTAACCCCCACAGTTACTTACATGCTATTAATTAGTAAGATTTGAGAAAACTCTTGCACATTGTTGCCGCCAGATCTTGGACTAAAACGTATACTGAGTTAGAGAAAGAGGAAAACAGAAAAAAGAAATAACGATAGTCAAACAATAAACAAGAAATGAAAGTTTCAACAACAGAGCATTTTAAATTGATCACAACCCAAATATTCTTCCAGGTGTAATAGGCTTTTTCGTGAAGGGTGACTCATTTCATATAAAAATCAAATTCACCTTTATAAAAAAAAGCATTCCTGGCAAAAACTCTCCCTCATGGCCTAACAACCAGATACACATACAGGGTACGACATAATGGACTTCCACAATTCAAACGTCACGGCCCTGACATAGTGCATCTGCGCGGATGGCCGTGCAGTGAGTGATATAGTTTTTAGTTGCAAATATGTCGTGATCGGATGAACATAGAGGTTTGTCATGACGGCTATTTACACAAACGCTCGGTCTGTGACTGCGACGCAGAGGATATTCCGCACATGCATGACTTTGGCATAGATGCAAACGCAAGTGTTCCTGCACGGAGAACCATTTTGAACTGGATAGAGGATCCAAAAAAGACGAGATCCACAGTTTCTAAGAAACCAGCTCGGCGTTCTGTACGTGAGAACACCTGCAAACGTCACGTCGTTGCAGTCACAAAGTCAATTAAGCAGTCTGACCTGAGTTCCTGCAATTTTGTCTTGTGGGTGTGAACCACAAGGCTACATAAACCAAAGGAGAACATTCGTGAGGACATTACTAGGATTTATCCAGATATGCTGGTAGGAGTGGAAGCAGGCTTCAGGGAACGGCTCCAGGAGTGCATTGCCCGTCAAGGGCACGACTTTTTTTTTTAAATGACAATAACAAAACTACATTATAGGTGCTCTGAATAAATGAAAAGTTTTTTCCATAAGTCGTCCGGATTTTCTACAATTAACTTTGCGCTAGTTTGTGTTACACCTTGAACTATTTAGGTTCAACAACGGAGATGGATGGATCTCAACAGTTAAAGACTTGACCAAAGAACCAAAGTAGAACGTTGAGAAAAGAAGGTGATGACTTGGGGACATATGGTGTACTATTATACACATAATATCATAAATAACTATCAAGGTTGACTGTTCAGGAAAATCCCAATGTTATCGTTGACTAACTCTTCTTCTTCGTTGAACTCTAGCCATCGATTTCTACGTGAGTCAATTCACAAAAATGTTTCAATCAATTCGATTTTCATATAGCTGTACAAGCCATGTCGTCAACTTTGAATCAGTATCGGCAAAAATATTAGAACAATTTTGTTTGAAACACATTTCAAAAAGATCAACAGTTGCCATCTAACTTTATCAATTATATAGTTGATAAGAAATGGCCCTTCTACCGCGAGTTTTTTTTTTGAAAAATGTCTGGAATATGGCCAATGATTTTATCTTGGCACTGGTTTATTTCCTTTGAGGCTTTTCGTCTGGAATGCGCTGCCGTTGCCTTCTGCTTCGACGAGTAAAACGATAATGTTGGATATATATTTGATGCAAACTGGCATGAAAGTTTTAACGGGATAATTTTTTTTATAATCTGTTTCCATATTTTTATCAGCCTGAAGTGCAATCAAAACGAATAAGATTCAGGAATTTCACGTGAAGTAGTGATGAGAAGAGAATATACACTGAAGCACAAAAAACACTCAAAATACAACTGTAGCAAAATAATATCTGACCCAGAAATAAAAAATCTGGCAAACAAGTCCACAACTTTCAACGATATAACATCCAAGTTTCCATGCACCATCTATTGGAAGGTGATCCATGGTAACACCTTAAGAAAAATTCTGCCAAAGCTTCTCTATTGTTACGAGCATTTTTTATTCACATTTTTAAAGTCGATGGTCTTCATAATGAATGAGGAACACGGTTTCTATTTCGTAGAAATTCACACAAAGGGCTTTCGATATGGCTTAACATGCAAAACACGATTCAGTCTTCTTTGTATAAAAACTTGATTTTCCAGGTTTCGGCACAGAGACAATATTCCACTACAACATAGACAAAAGAGACCTCAGCAAACAATCCACGTAACTGTTAGAGATTTATTTGTCTTCAATCAAATTATAGTCTATTGATCAGTTCGTAAACGTTTGAACACGTAGATCGAGTAATCATTGACTTTGGAGTATTCTGGAATACAAAAATACGGAAATTAAAAATCTGAATCTGTTGAGCATTCCAAAGAACTTCTGGTTTTCTTCTTGAGAAGAGAACCTGGGGCGGGATTCCGTGTACTGTGGAATTCCATAGCAACACGTCACTCTCTGTGTAAAATGATGGGAAAGCGACATGTTGCTAGAATTCCACAGGTACACGGAATACGGGTCCTGGGTTGGAAGTGTGAGAAAGGAAGTGTAAGAAATCACAGTTTTGAAAGAGAGATAAAAATTGTCATTTCAGAAGAAGAAACACGTTTTCATATCCTTGAGCATAAATGATTTGAATCAAAATCTGAACGTTATGACGGGATCAATGAACAACAAGCTGCAGTCATAATATTTCCAATTATAAACGATTTATCGTTGAAGTTTATTCGACAGCTGTCGCCAAGGGGCACTAAAATATCAAAGAGAATTTATAATATTTGCATTTATGCTGGAAAAGGTTTATTCAGATGTCAAAGGTTTGCAACACTATTGGTTTTATTCAAAGGCAAAATGAATGTGGTGATTTGGTTCACGCAACTCATACAATTTTCCATCACTTTTTATCCATTTGGCCCCTCTAAAGGGAAATGAAAAAACAAACAGCTTTCCAATAAAAAGGGTGGATAGAAAAGATACGGAGAATTTGTGTCTGTCTCTTGGTGATCTAGCCTCAAAACGCGGTGACAAATCAACTTCACATTTGCCGTCAGCATTGAGAACCCGGACGGATGTTTGAGGAAAGGAATATTTTGGATGTTGACGATCAATTGCTATACTCACCCGAGAGGTTGCCACTATTCAAAAATTGTGTTCTCAAAACAAAAACAAAAAACAGTTTTCAGATTTCTGTGTTCTCATCTAGAACGAGACGTCTTAACACAAACCGTGGAATAAACCTCAAGACCACAAATAACTGATTCATGATGAATGTGACTTCTCAACGGAATGAACTTTTCAAGAAATGTCCAGTTCAAGTCAATAACCTCCCAACACAAGAATTCTTGCATTCTCAGTCAATATCATAAAATCGAATTCCATATCAACACAAATATAATTCTGAAACTCCCGGAAATAATTCATCTGCAGTTACGACTGTTATGTGCATTTTTCTGGAACAGATAGAAAGGGCAATGACATGAAATTGTGTCTGGATGTTGGGTTTAGATTACGACCATGAGACAACGACATGAAATAGCGTGTACTTTATTTTTCCATCGTATCTTTTCTCCTTATTGGTTTTCATATGAGATATAGGTTTGTACACAATGTGTCCACGGATGGGATTGACAATAGTGAAAACTTTTTTATTTTTCATTTTTTGAAAAAAAGTCATTGTTTATAAAAAGTTCTGTTTGTCAAAAAATGCGATAGTGATATTGTAATTTTAGACTTGTTATACAGGGTGTTAAGAAATCAGGTTAACAAAATGTGCCAGGAGAGAAGTACCATCATTTATCACTTTTTTCAAAAATGTTTCAAAACAAAGTTGTTTATAAACTAACATAAAATCTAAATACAAAAATGACATAGCCCCCACCTCCACACACTTTTTTAACCTAATTAACTTACCGTACTCTACGAATGATTCGTGGTTCATTGAGTTCATGAAATGCTTCTTCGTTTATGGATAGGTGAAAATTACCTTGTAAAGGCTTTGAGAACATTTTTATAGATTTATTTTTTTCACCTAGAAATCTTAATTTTATTTCAAAATTTGTATTTAGACTTCATCTAAGTTTGAATAGAGATAGATATATGGAGGGGTAGCAGTCGACATCCTTTCACTTAGGCCACACAGGCGGGTCTACTCGTCGAGCCAGCCGACAGCGTTGATATAGCTCAAGACTGTGGCGACCGAGCATCCTCCGATCGAGGCCAAGTGTGGCCATTTTTCCCCCATAATGGATTCTCTACTGATATTCACGAGAGTTGGGCAGTGGCAAAGGACATGCTCAGCACTCTCGTCGTCCTCATGGCACCCTCTACAAGTCGGATCTGTTAGCACACCCAAGGTGTTGAGGTGCTTATTGAGCTTACAATGTTCCTTGAGCATTCCTGTCAGTTTTTCAAGGGTGCTCCGCGAGAGTCCATGGAGGAACTTGGTTCGCCTGGCCCCGAGGCCTTCTATAGCGGCACTGAAGTGCCCAGGCCATCGTGTCTCCCATCTCTTCCTTAGGACCTCTACTGTTTGTTTATCACTTCTGCGATTGATGGCTTTTGAGGACAGTGGATCGAAGGGCTCTGGACCACACGGTTTTCCCTTCGCTCCCTTTCGCGCCAAACCATCCGCTCTTTCATTTCCCCTGATTCCACTTTTATCTGAGTTAATGAACGACTTTGTTTCACGACATTTTTGATCAAAGTAATGAATAATAGTATTTTCTCTTGACACATTTTTTTTTCTTGACTTTTCAACACCCTGTATACCAAATCTAGAATTTCAATATGTCAACCCTATCCGTGGACACATTGTATATTTTGAAAGTCTTTGTAGTGAAGAACGAAGTCATATTCTATATTTCATCAGACCCCAAAATTATTCCTTATAGGGCCACCCTACAGAGATGATCATTTTTAAAGATCATCTTATAAAAATTTTAATGAACCCTCTGTGAGGATCAGCTCGAAAACTTGTAGGCAATTGCTTGCTCAATGTAGAAAAGGTTCTCAACTAATAGTCGTAGAGATGTTGGCAAAATGTGCAAGCGTTTTCTCAAAGCTGATTTTTTGAAAGTGGGTTACATTCTACACGCTTTATATCGACTTCACTTGTATGTGAGTTTGGAACGGAGTCTTGGAAGTCGATCTTTACCCACTTCAGATGCCCAGATTGATTTGAAACTTTGCACACATATCAAGGACCGCTGACAATACATGAATATCAATTGATAAAAAGATTGAAAAAAGACAGTAATATATAATTAATAAAAATTGTGTTTTTGGTAAACTTTTTGACATTAGTGACTTTTGACTTGGTTGACAGTTGATGAAGGATTTGCTGACGGACGGGGCAGTAATTCTTGAAGCGTACGTCCGATATGCAACGTTGCCAACGTATTTTTTTTGTCAAGGTGCTAAAAAAAATCAAACTAAAAAAAACGATCAAGCTAAAAAGAGAAAAATAATTTTTAATTTAAGAATAAAATGATCAACGACAAAATAATGTCATTCTGATAAAAGCGTGGGGTGCTTCGATATCGATAAAATTGTTATTGTTTCTTACTAGTTTCTATTTCAAAATATAGAGTTATTGTATAAATATATTACAAAGCACCCCACGCTTTTACCAGAATTACATTCCTACATTTTTTTGTTAATCATTTTATTCTCAAATTAAAAATTATTTTCTACTTTTTAGTTCGAAAGCGGGGTTTCCAGTTTTTTTTTCAAGTATATATATTTTTTTAAGTAATGAAAAGTAGCCGTGAAGAGAGCATCTTCAACTAACGGTTTTTCTCTGGATATCTTTGGAAAAATTTGGAATTTTTTAAATGGCATTTTAACGAGTTTAAAAATTCACGAAATTATCATCCATTCAGACAGCCTGACTCACTTTAGCAGCAGTACTTCATCAAAAACACCCTCCACAGCTTTGGATTAGTTATCAGTGCCTCACCTCAGGTCGATCATCTCTCAGGTTGATCATTGACATTGACCAAGAAATTTGCTAAGTAAGCAAAGGCTGGAATTAAGTTGTCAATGTAGTTGCACAAACTGCACCAATCTCTCTTATCACTTTAACAGATCAACTGGAAAAAGCAGCGAAAATTCATACCGGAGACCTCAAACAAGCCACCTATAAAAGAAGCCGGCTGCGAAGGACGGATTTTAGAACGGGAGTCTAGGAATTGGCCACTTGAAGTCCAAAAGTGGATGTTTTGACTCTTGAATACATTATTTATTTGTTATTTTGCAGGAAGTTTATTTGAATCATAACAGATGAAACAACGTCCACCGGTTAACGGATTGTTTATCCTCTGTCATCACTGTTGTGAGTGAGAATACTCATGACACTACTTTTAAGTGCCACGAAACAATTAAAATGGTACTATAATATAGAAACCGCAGATATCCTCGATCAAGATTTGCTATCTATGATTCCAGTCCAAAAGGGAACATGCCTTCATCAAGCCGAAAATCCGTATCCAAAATTGACGACGGTCCCTATCCCTGAAATTATTATAAAAATATCGAAATAAATAATGCCTCTGAAGCGGCACAAAACCCAATATCCGCGACCTTTTTGTCAAGGATAGAAATTGAACCATTCGGCATTTGACCCAGAACTAGTAACCTAATATTATATCCATCAGCAAAGTTTTTCACGTAAGAACAGAACATTTTGTTAGTGGAAGTTTTAATGGCCATGAAACTGGATATCGAACGTACTTGGTCCTGATGATTTATTGTTATGATAGGATAGAGTAATTATCGACGCAACATTGGAAATCTTGATAAATTTGTTATCTTCTCGTTGATCAGCATTGTTTGTGAACGATTGATCTGTAGTGGAGTCAGAACACCTGGGGACATTTTGAAAAAAATCACTGGCTCTTCGCTATAACAAATTTACTATGTAGAGATAGTCACATACAGTTGGAGGCAGAGTAAAGAGAAACTCTCTTCACAAAGTAGCAGAACCATTACTGATTGAGTGGGTCAATTTAACAGGTTGAAGTAGCAGTCTTCCTTCGAAAATCTCATTATCTCTTAAATAAATCCAGAGGTTGCTGATGATGTCCAAGTCTAAATTTATCTCATCTTTTGATGAATATTGGTGAATTATCGCAACATTTTTCATTCATACATCATTTCCATGTATTAAACTATTCACCAACTGTAAACCTTGGATGTGATCACGTTTTGTGTTCAAGATATTGCGGAGTGATAACGTTGAGGTTGCTGTTCCATTGTTAACTATTTTATGCATGACTTGAAACTGATACCAACCTCTATGAAGTGCAGGATCACAGTGGAGTTTTTCAGAAACTACTTGAATCCAAAAACCTTCAACGAAATCACCGACGAAACCAGATTACTCATTACTGATAACACTGGGTTGATGATGATCACTAATTATAATAGCTATACAAGAGTCGAATTAATTAATGGTTCCTTCTCCATTTCGTCTGACTTTATGTACTACATACTAAAACAACCTTAAAAATCACTTGATGTGAAAGCAAAATTACTGGATTTTTTAGGTACGATGCTAATCCTAGTGAGATTCAGGAAAGAGGGCATACTGGATCGTTTACTCTTGGGCTCCTGATCTCTCGCTATAACTTTGTTTGATTTCATTGAGACATTCAGCGTTCCCGACCATCCGAGTCGTTTATGGTACATTCAGATGCA